>VZTJ01003254.1:2794336-2925731 GCA_013397795.1 Orthonyx spaldingii | reverse complement strand
CCAGATTAACCATGAACCCCCCCCCCCCCCCGCCCCCTTTTGGACCCAGAATTTGTGATGAAAAAATATATCCAAGTCAAAGACAAGCAGAACAGGAGCAAGAGAGAGGGAGTGAAGATGAAATGAGAGAGAAAATGAGACCCGTTGAGGGTTTGGAAAGCCTGTTTAGAAGAAAAGCCTGGAATACAAAACTAGAAGGGAAGAGTGTTGAGATAGAGGGGACAGGGGAGATGTGATCCCTGGGAATATCAAGAATAGATAAAAGAACTGATAGGAAGACAGAAATTCTGTCATCCAATACAACACCAATCTCTCAATTTTGGAATTATTAAGGAAAGAGGTCAGTAAAATTGTATAGAATACTTTTTTCCTCCTTTCATAACAGAATAGCTATGGAAGGCAGTAAGTAAAAGGAAAGCAAGATGTTCTTGAAAAGAATATTATATTGATAGTGGTTGGATTGTTGATAAATGTTGAAGTTGATGGGATCTCTCATTGTTTGAGAGCAGCTGTTTTACTGACAGCTGTAACTGCCTTGATACTGGCAATCAAAATGCCCCATCTAAAACAGAAACAATAAGAACAGTCAATGTCCTTTCAAACAGTCCACATACATGTCCCAGTCCTGACCTGAAGAAATTGCCTAAAGGAATGAAAGGAACCCAAGTTCCTAGACAACCAAGTTTATAAAAAAGGGAAATCAACTTGTGTCAGATGTAATCCAGAGACCTCTAAGAAATGAGCCTCTGAATAGCTCATCGGGCATGAAATAATAACAAGTTGCAATCATCATGGTTTTGATATGGATCTGAGGTGTCAAAAGCATTGACCCACACTTCTCAAACCACAGCCTCCTGAAAGACAGGCATTTAGAGAAGAAAGAGGCAGAGATGCAAAAAACACAGATACTAGATTTGAGAACACATTTAAACTAAGACAATAACCAGACAGATCATCTCATGGTTTTATTTTCTGGTGTAATAGTAAATTTAGCTAGGCAGTCTTAGGATGTTTAACATCCTAAAAATAATCAGGTCATCCATTGCACTTAATGTACCGACAATAATTACCTAACTAAAATTATTTTAACATCTCTCAGCAAGCACACTGCACAAAGAAACTTCTACACTTTAGAATTTTCTTCTGCTGAAGAAAATAAAATTATTTGGCTTCTTTATTAAAAAGCATTTCAATGCAAATATTTTGATAAAATCTCCCTCTTAGTGTAATTTTGTTCTTTTATAAAGGCATCATGATAACTGGTCACTGATCTGAATACGAGAGGCTGTTGAGTTTGTCTCATTTATTCTGCTGCTTGTATTCCTTGCTAGATAAAGCAGAGTCATAAAAACTTCATTGCCTTGTAAAAAATTTAGACTTGTGTCCATCTTCTGCAATCTTATCCTCATGTGAAGTTCACCAAGGATGGCAGATGTGCTGCTGGTTCAAGTCCCAGCTTAGAATATCTTTGCTTTGTCCAAAGGAAATTTTTTCTGTGTCTTTGCGGCCTCAATTCATCAGCACAAATGGCACACCAAGCCAGGGATGATCAGGAAAAGCTCCAATTATATTCAGTAAACAAAATTCATTGTTGCTATTCCCCACAGAAAATCATATTTAGTCAGCCTGATCTAAGACACAACAAATACCATAAGGTTATGGATTGATGTTTATAAAAAGCTGGCAACTGTGCTTGATAATTCAGAGAACTCAATGTCTATAACGTAAAACAAACACAACCCTTAGAGGACAAAGGAAAAAAAAAAAAAAAGGGAAAAGCCCAGTACTTCCAAATGTGATCAGGAGGACTGTTCATTTCTCTAGACAAGATAGCAAAATGCTATTGTGCATGTTCATGGCCTCACTGTATTGAAGAACAATCAGCACAGTGCAGGGAAAGCCTTCTACAACAGTGCACAAGTCAAGAAATAACCTGATTAAAGCACTATTTAAAGTAGATCTGACAAGGCTATCTGAAACCTGTGCCTTTGGTGTTGGTGTCAACACAAACCCCATTTTTTTTGCCAGAGTAGTTGCTGATAGTAATGATTTGCCCTGCTAATACAAAAAAGAGCTCTTGGAAAAGTATTTTATTAAAGGAATATAATTTCTACCATGCCAGATGTGTGCTATAGAAAACAATAACATTCAAAACAAAACAAAAGTAGCTATTTGACAGAAAAATGTTTTCAGGCAGAAGCAATACTATTTAACAAATATGGTACATGAGTTTTAAATTAAAAACTCTGCAAAGTGCTTCACACTGGTGTCATACAGCTCAGTCCTCACTGTATCCCTGAGGAAAGTCATGCAGTGCTGTCCTCAATCACTGAGAATAAGTTCAAGCTGCTGCCTCTGCCACTGCAGCAAGCATCAGAATCTAAATAATTGCTAAGCCTTCATTCAATTTCCCATGTGGGAATTTATTGAGAATTAGCTTGCTAATTCCTGTTGAATAAGTCTTTGATTTTTTTAACATGCAGAAGCAAATTGTAACTTAGAGGTCAAGTTTATCAGAGCTCTCTTTTTTCTTGTGTGGTAAACATGCCATTTACCAGCACTTGAGAATAATGGGCAACATTTTCAGTGAGCAGCAATACAGACAGTGCTCGTTAAAGTGAGGGTGCACAGCCGCCCCACTAAACTTGAACCCTGTGCTGCAAATCATGGAACACCACTGAGAATTTCAGGGGGATAGCCAAGAACCTGGCTTAGAATGCAGAATAACCTGATTTAGAATGCAGAATCAACTGCATTCCCACTACACAAACGCTTTTAGCAGCTGGATGGGTCAAGGACACAATTTTTAAGTCTTGTAAAGTTATCAGCACCTAGTTAATTTCTCTCTGAAATTGAAAGCAGGAATATTACCTTGTAAATCTTCTACAGTACTTCCTACAGCAGGGTAGATTTGCCTTGGATAAGAAGGAGATTCTTAAGAATTAGCAGGGAAAGCCCTAAGGAAATTGCACACAATGACAAAGCCATGCTCCAAAACGGGACAGCTGCAGAGGAGGTTGCAGAGAACTCAGAAGGATTTTAAGGTCAAAAGTAAGTAGGAGATGTAGAAAGCAATTATACCACAGGCTTGTTATAAAACTTGGCCAACAGCAGAACGACAGAGAGCTTAGCTCGAGTGGAGAGGAAAAATAGCTAGAAACAAGGCTGGCAATATTAATTGCCTAGTCTCTGGAAACAAATGTCGGAAGAATTTGGCTATGGGCACAAATACTTGGATGTAGCAAAGGATCCTAAAAAGATTGTTGCAATTTTGTATAGCATAAAGGACACCTAAACAAAGAAAAAGAAGACAAACTGAAGTGTTTGTGCAGGCTTAGAAAGATGAGGTTGGGTGGTGTGTGGGTGTGTGGCAGGTGGTTTGTTTGTTTAGGTTTTATCAAAACTGAATTCATCCTGGTATGTCCACACCGATAGGAAGTGCAGCATGGACTAACATCAACATGGGATTGTGAAGATTAGTTTGGGATGACTTTTAAAAATTGAAGTAGAATTCTTTGTGTAGAGAAGAAAACAGAAGATCTATAAAACAAGGAAACACAAATGAGAGAATGGGGGAAAAAAGCCAAGCTATACTTTGAAAAGTGAGAATAGCGTAACACCCAGAGAAAAGGAACCTGAAAATAATTCTGAAGGATACAAGGTGTAAAATTGTAAGATAACAAATTTTTGTGCCCAGGATTTAGACAGTACAAAAGTTGGATTAGGTTGCTCGGAGTGGTCTGAAGAAATTATTTTATCCCTGCAAGAAATGATTTATGTTAAGGAATCTTTGGTTTCAAAGAACAAATATCCGAACCAGGTGAACAAAGGGTGCCTCAACTCTGTTAGTGTGGTCAGTCTGGCATCATTTCTAGAGTCAGATGTGCCAGACTCTGGGGTTTCTTGCACAGAAGTAGCTTCCAGAGCCAAAGGTCACCAACAGATCCTGTGATTATTTGGGAAACTACAAGGATCCTGACTACAGGAACACATTGAGATGCTGGAGCATATCCAGAGGACAATGGAGCACAAGTCCTATGGGAGGCTGCCAAAGGAGCTGGGGGTGTTCAGCCTGGAGAAAAGGAGGCTCGGGGTGACCTTATCACTCTACAACTCCCTGAAAGGAGGCTGTAGCTAGATGAGGTTGGCCTCTTCTCCCAGGCAACAAGTGATGGGATCAGAGGACACAGCCTCAAGCTGCACCAGGAGAGGCTAAGGTTGGACATTATGAGGGATTCCTTCACAGAAATGGTGTCTAGACACTGGAATGGGCTGCCCAGGGAGGTAGTCACTATCTCTGAAGGTGTTTGAGAAAACACTGGACATGGCACTAGGTGCCATGGTCTAGTTGACACACAAGGTGATGTTTGGACAAAGGTTGGACTCCATGATCTCAGAGGTCTTTTCCAGCCTAATTGATCCTGTGATGGTGCACAAACTGAAAACTAAATAGCAATTAACTCCTCAAGGTGCCGTGACCAACAGAATTAAAGCTTTCCTCAAGTCTAGACTTGAGATACTGGAAGAACCAAAGGTTTGTTAGGTGGAGATGAACATCTTTTTTCCACATACAAGCATTTGCTATCAAAGAGACTGATTCTTCCTAGGTATCGAGTACCGTATCCTTTGAAAAGGGAAGGGAGAAAAGCAACACCAACTTTTTCTTTTCTTTCCTCTTTCTTTCATTCCTTTGCACTTAATTTCACAGAATGAAAGAGACTAAAGTTGGCTAGTGGATAATAGCATAGAAAAAGTTTAAGAGCTAATTTTCTGTCTAGAACAATTGAACTTATCTCTCTAAAATTAAGGATTAGTGGTACCTGGCCATCAAGGTGAGAGAGCTTAGTTTCTAACGAATCCATAAATCCAAATTATTTTCCTGGATTACCTGAATTTCTCAAATGCATAGTTTGAACTGAATCACTTAAACTCCTGATTTAGAATTCTCTGAGAGTAAAAATGTCCTGTAAATTTTGAGACATATTTTGATGCTTAAAAGTAAGTTTAAATACCCCAAACACACACTAAGACTTTTGTCTTCATTCTTTTAATTTCTTAGCCCAGGGATGTGCAAAACAAAGGCTTGAATTTAGTAAAGTTTTTCAAGGAAAAGGCAAAAAACAAAACAAACGTCCCCCATCCTCACAAAAAGAATAAAACAAACAAAAAAAATTTCCTTCTATTAAGCACCTGGTTTCTGAGACAGGCTACTGAAGCTATTGGTAACAAAGAAAGAAAAGGAACAAGACTAGTACAAGAAATAACCTTCAGATTTCAAGCTCCAAGGTCAAATGTGACAGATGCTACTGATTCCTTCATATATTTTCCTTGACATCTATCAATGCAATCAATCTTAAGTGAAGTTGTAGATGGCAGAAAGGGAATAGCCTATCATGATTTGCAGCAACCTTCAGAACCAGGTGAACTTTCTCTGTTGGAAGTGCTCTGTGCACCAATATTCATGCACCTGCTGAAGTACTGGCTATGAAGTATTTGTGTTTTATTAGTTCCTTTCTCATATGTGCATGGTCAGATTTCATGTTTTATTTAAGACACACCTTCAACTTCACATATTTACACAAAAGTCTTCAGATGAGTCTCAAGCTTGGTGATGAGAGAGGTCTACAATAAAAGACCACATTGAAATTAAGTGTCATTTGCAAAGGGCTTATAAATAGTTTGGTTTGATATATAATATATAATACTACAACTCACCATTAATAGTGCAAGTGGAGGTGTAAAGTAACAACGGTAATTAAAATGAAACATAATTTTGTCCTTGACCAATTCTAATTTCTCCAAAATATACAGATCTAAAGAAATGAAAATCAATCCTTTATTACAAACTCTAACCTTGCTGACAAGATTTCCTTGATTTCCTTCGTGTTTTCTGTACTCTACTAAGCGCACCTACAATCTTCCTTGTTTTATAATTATAAATTTAACACATGGGAAAACAGATGAGAGGTGAAATGAAATCAGTGGTCACAGTGACACAGTCTGACAAGCACCCAGAAGTCAACATTCAAACTGTGGCAGCAATTCTGCTTTGCTAAATTACCAATGTGCAACGTAAACATACTTGATGGCTCCTCACTTCCAGAAACAGAAAATGGAAACTCCATTAAATAGCAAGAAAGGATTCTATACAGCATCATGGCAGCAGAAAAACAGCAAAAGATAGTACCCACATCTGGTGTCATTTGAGATAAATCAGAGAGTGCTGTGCTCCATGGCAGGAATTATAACAACTCTTTTGCCATTACAAAGGATCAATAGCACTGTGCCAGTTCTCTCCCTGTATCATCTGCGGGTGCTTGTAAAAACCAACAGAATTGCAAGAGATGTCAGAAGAGACTAACCACATCAAAAACACATCCACAGAGTCAGTGCAGCTAGAAACACTTCCATGCAACATATCTAACAGAACACAGCAATGTGTGGTTCCCCACAGAGGAGTCCTACTGATTGCTTAGGAGCTAAATTAAGAAGATCTAAACAAAGGTGTTCCAAACCCCACAGGTTAAACTGGAGTAAGACCATTCTCCTCTTTGAAAATACTAATAATTAGAAAAAGGTATAGAATTCTGCTGAACTGATAAACAAGGACATAGTTACCTTCTGAGTAGCAAGTATTCTTACAATCTCTCTTGCTCATTATGGAACAGCTCTGGTCCACAGGCTGGGGCTACTTTTTTCCTAGAGAATGAGACCAGAGGAGCAAACAGAACATCCATAGTTCTGCTTTAAGTCTTTATGCATAATCACATCTGGTAATTTACACACAAAGACAACATGGATGAACTCTGGTAACAAATAAATATTGGGTGTGATGCTGTCTTTACCTAATACAGTTTCATAGATTTACATATATTCTATATAAAATCAGCTTCGAGTGCTGTCAACCGAAACCTTTGCTTGCCTGGTTTCACCCTTAATGAAATAGTAATACTTGACAGCATCTGCTTTTTTCTCTTGTAAATGTAGGTGAACTGTGAAGACCTTCTAAGATCTTAATATATGTAATTCTGGTTATGCAATTTAAAAAGAAAAAAAAATGTAAAGAAGTTATTAGCACTGTACATAGTTCAAGAGATGAGAAAATCCACCCTGGAATTAACTTATTGCTTTATCACCCTTCAGATGCCTTTGTTTCAATAAAACATATTCTTCCTGCTATGAGCTCGATTTTAAGCAATGGCACGGACTCACTATGGCACATACAAATCGCTGGCAGCTACACACACTTTGGACCTCTTGTTTGCAAAGCAACATATAAAGCATACACAACCAAGGAAGTGTCAGCTGTGAAACTTTAAAGTGTTTTTATTTCTAGCACAGGCTCATCATTGAGGAATTCAATTACTTTGTGCCTAGAGCTAAAATCCTTACAAAATTTTAGAAATTATTTGGTTATAGCATGGTCAAAGAACTCATTATAAAAGAACACAATTGTTTGCAATTTCCAAGACAAAATAAAATATTGAACAGAACAGACTTCCACTGTAGGATTGCTAGTTCATTTCAGAACTTCACTGAATTATTCTTGACTTTTGATCAGCTATTCTGGATTTCCTATTTAAAGGAAAAAAGATGCTTAAAAAGTGAAATTCACATGTTTTGTTATCAGAGATGGAACAGGTAATACTATCTCTTCAAAAAAGGAGGGCAGCTCAAATTCTGGGATGAAGATTCAGGGCAAATGGTAACAAATTGTTACCTTATAAACTGTGGCTGTAAGTCTATGAGAAGTTATTTCACTGTGCCCCTGTGACATTTATGAGAGTACAGTATCACAGTTTTTCTGCATTGCTGAGCCAGGAGAAGAGCTACTGCCTCTCACAGTGAAGGGGCAGGACCAAAGGAGGAAGGGGAAATGAACCAGCTGGTTGTTCCAACTGGAGTTTTCCAGCACATGGAATACCAAGGAGTCAGACATACATATCCATGAAATCCACAGGCACATCCTTACCCTTCCACACACCACAGAGATGCTGTTGGGGAGCAAGCTGCATTCCTGGCAAGCATATGGGACAGTTAAGCTACAGGCAAAGCCACCTTCTGTAAAAGCACAAGCCCTCTCTACTGTGGTGACGATCTCCATCTGCAACACACAGCTGAGTCATCCATGTTATCTCCAGCAGATGGCAAAGGTAGGAATTTGTTATCCTACTTAAAGCGGTCTTTCTCTTCCCTTCAAGGCTCCTTACATTTGGCACTTGCCTGTGCCTCCTGGTAGGTTCTGCCCACCCACAGATCTGAGCTGGAGCTCCTCCATGCAGCAGACCAGAGCATTTTACACACAGCAATAATCCCTGTGAGTGCCAAGGAGCAGTGGCAGTGCCAACGCAGGAGGCACTTTGCACAAAGCATGTTTATTAGCTCTGACACAGAGCACAGCATTTGCAAAGAGCTAAGGAAGAAGACAGCTGCTGTGGCTCCTCTAATTACCTCTCCCCAGACATCAACAGCAATTTACAATTTGGATGATGTTGCTGGAACTAAGTATGATCTAGATCCACACACAAGCTCTCCTCCTCACTTTTATAGGCCATGTGTTCTATGAGAATTACAACTATTCAAACTGTTTCGATGAGTTAGGTTATCTCCTGCAAGGCTTTTTATTGCACATTCTCCTTTTGCTACTGGAAGATACAGAATTTGCCGTAGACAGTAATCAGATAATCACATCTTGTTATGAGCACAAGCCAGCAGGATTTGCTATTAGAAACTCTCTAATCTATCACATCAAAACAAAGAACATTTGAGATGTTTGGTAAAAATTATGCTTCTTAACACATTTCACAACAAAGGTAAGAAATAAAAATTAAAAAAAAATCAGCATATAGAGCAGGTAGAACATTAGCCTCACATATATCCAAATTAAATTCCGAGTTACTCTAGCACTACAGCATCTTGAAATATTTGCTGTGCTCATCTCCTGCTGTTTTGCTGCTAACAAAAATTTAAAAGAATACACAGGAAGTCTGACAAATTAAAACATCATCAAGATTAATTGCACAAAGAGGAGAAAACATTTCAAACAGTTGCACCCTTGAAAGATCAAAAGCTTTCCTCCCCTGCCAGTAGTTCTGAACAGCTTTATTGGCAAAAAAAAAAAAAAAGCAAAAAACAGAAGTGATGACAAAACTTAAAATGTATGCAGACACACGAAACTGAAAAGACTCAGTAGATATTCTAAGCCCAACAGTATATGTAGGTTAAGAAGTAGTAAAAAGCAATCAGACAGAATCAGGCAGAAAAGCTTTAACCTTAGCATGAGTATCCAGGCTCTATCTGTACCTGCAAGCACTGAGAATAAATGTGATGTCTACTTAGAGACTCAGTTACATGGATCCAGAAGTTTGCTAATGCTTTGTATAATAAACTAAGCACCAATCTCCATTTTCTACGATACTTTAGAGCCATGCAAGACAAGAATCTCCTCAGTGTGGTGTCCTGCTCCCCTCAGATGTGCAGCATATATTTTGTGGCTCTGTTGCTACACAGTCGAGTGATTTTTCTCAATTCAAGCTGTGAGTCAAACGGGGTGAGACTTACCCATGTTTCTCTGGACTCTCCACTGATAGGATTTCACTGCTGCTCTCATCAATGGGATGGACACGAGCAATATATTCTCCACTCTGCTGGTAAAACTTGTACACAGCCACTTGAACTACACATTGATCACTGTTGCTCCTCAGCCAAGGGCTCAGGATGGTGGGGCTTGGCCTCTCTGATGCATTGAGAAACAGAAATGAACCTAGAACAGAGGATGCAACAAGAAAGCTTTAGAAACTAGAAAAACCCAAAAGCCTCCTAGATAACAGATGAATATTTCAAGTTTTATGTCTCAGCTCATTCTGCAGGCCTTCCATACCTCACAGTCAAAGCACATATTTGCCAGTTAGTATGGAAAGTTTGCCCATTTTGTATTGAACCTATTAAGATTAAAGCGACACTTCAAATCACCTTTGCATGGTCCAAAACAATTACCTTTAGTTTTAACTCCCAGAAGACACCCACATAGGTGATTAAGGAGTTTTAGGTTTAGATTCTTGTCTGTAACCTCTCAGGTGTGGTCCAGACCCAAATATATTAACATTGGTTCAGTGGGATCCTGATTTGACAGCTCTGGTATATACATATTTATTTATTTAAAATACTTCATATTGTATCTAGTTCTCTCACCCAAATAAAGAACACAAATTCAATAGTTTTTCTTTTGCTCTTCTATAAACAGAAAACTGCAGCATTTTTAAGTCTAATATTAGAGACAGAATAAAGGTCTGACACAGTTTCATTTCTTCAGCAATTCATTCTAATGTATTAATTTTATATGCAGCTAATCCACATTAAACATTTCATTATGATCCAGTACATTGACTCCCTCGGCCTAATTCTATTTCAATACAATCTGAGGCTTATCCAGTGGGACAGAGGTAATGTATTTTCATCCCATTGCTGCTCATTTCAGGTGAGTCAAATGACTCCCTTTTGGCAGCTGACTAATCTATCAATTTGTCCACAGAACAAGCACGCTGGGGCCTGTAGTTAGCAAATGAAAGGGACCAACCCTTGAAGCAAGGAAAAGTATGATGTTCCACAAATTCTAGCAAGACTGGTCAGGTAATGAAATCTCATTGCCTTGATTACCTGGAGCATCCATTAGTACAGCCTGTCTGTTAATACTGAAAACATGCAGTTCTGATGAAGAGTTTGATTTCATTGAGAGAGAAATTAAGGCTCAATAGGGCTGTAATTGAAACTTATTTTTAAATGTGCATGAATTTTAGCCACAGCAGAAGCTTGTTTTTGAAAACGCCAAGGTTGAAGCTTCAGAGAAATGATCTCCTACATCACTGAGCATGGCTCACAAGATATCCAGAGTGTCTGAGAAATACTGTGAAGGAGCTGCAAATGACTCCTGCTCATTTTCACCTCAGTGTGTAAGCCGTGGACCACAAGGTGCAAAGCAGCCACTCTGAGCTCGTGCAGCAGTTCACCTCCTTCCATGAGGCATCTGGTGAATTGTCATTATGTGATTTTTCTCATTTCTCTCCCCTGAACTGAGGGTCAAAAGCTCGGATTGAATAACTCACTGTCAGAGACTGGTTTAGAACACAGGAATTGCACTTGTGTTCACAGATGTCCCCTTTGAAAAAGTCTGATTTGGCAATTCATCTCAAGTCACACACAGGGCAATATTGGAAGGGCTAAAAATGAAAACTGGATTCCTGTCAAACACTGTTTCCCTCCCATAAACAGATTGATCATAAACAGCATTTTTGACATATTTGTCAAAAACAGTATTCTTGACATTTACACCACATTAATGATATCTAAAACTAGAAATCATCTGTACTGAAAGACACATGAAGTACAGCCTGCTCAGATGTCAAAGTTTGCAAATAGAGAAGAGTTACATGCGATCACAGCTTTTTCTTCTTAATAACAGGATTCATTTATCTAAATAGTAGTCTTTAATACAGTTGCTAATGGAATTGTTTGATGAGTTTAAATGAACAGTTTTTGTCAGTCATTTTTGTTGGTCAGTAAAAGAGAAAAAACCCCAACAAAACAAAATCCAGCCACATGTATCATCCTTCCCTGTCTCTCGCTTTTGTTGCAAACAAAAGAGAATTAGAGCAGTAAATCTTGTGGCTTTAATTTTACCATCCCCATAAGAACAATGAAATCTCTGACATGAAAGGGAGCAAAGAGATTTCTGCTGGTGGCAGAAAGACACTAAGTGTTGCAATAATTGCTGATGGTAACTTGCCAGGTGCAAGAGCCATTTGCTCATCTTACTGCTTTGCAACAGGGAGACAGATTTAAAAAATAACAAACAAAGGCAACACTCATTTTTTCTTTCCTTGCAGTGGTTCTAAATCAAAGGAGCTGCCAAGGATAGTCCCTCTTATGCCCTGACTTGAGGTCAGGTTTGAAACATCAATGAAGTCCAGTAGTAGACCAGAGTAGCTGCTACAACAAATTTGTGAGATAGTCACAAATCTCCTTTGTTCAGACTTTTTTATTTCTACTCTCTGTCTGCAGGGCTCGCACTGTGCAGTTGTAGCTTATTACTCATCACATGGCCAGTTGTACCTACTGATTTATATTGCTAAAAGGAGTACAATTTTGCCATGGAGGGGTTACCCCAGCACACTCTCCCAGGAGGAACAGCCCCACACCAGCTGCTGTGAAGTGGTGTGCAGGAAATCATTATAGAGGACATGGCTCCATAATGGATTACACTGTGTTGACCTCACCACCAACACAGTCTTGTCAGAAATGTCCTCCCAATGCATACTTTTGGGGAGATAATCTACCTGGGCAAATACTAGAGCTGTGAGAGATTGTATTTTTATATATATACATGCTTATTTTATTTTAAAAGAGGAGAGAATAAACCCAACTTTGCTCTTGTTTTTGAAAGCTCAGCTTCCTCATGGATGACTTACTTGTCTGCAGCAGAGTTCTCTTTTTGCTCTCACTGCTCTTTTAGTTTGTAAGTGCCAAGCAAGGAACTATCAGAGCCTCATTTAGCTCTGGTATTATGGGAACGGTTTCCCAAGGTTGAAATGGGGGTACGTGCTTTAACACCACAGACATTTTCTTGTACAGCAGAATTTGAAGATTCTGAGATTAAACCATAGCACCCACAAAGGAATAATTAATGTATCTGATGTGAGAAACTATACATTTTGAACACAAATCCCTATGCTTCTCCCTTCCCTCAAAAGCACAATCTCTCAGGCACTGCTTTCACTGTTGCCTGCAATGCCCACACAGGATCAGTAGGACCACCATTTCCAGGATAAGCCTAGAGACTGCTGCTTAGATCCAAGAGATCACCTGGAGATCAATTCAACACCCATGCCAAGGGATACAAGAATATTCTATTTCACAGCAAGAGGTTTTCTCAGCAAAACCAGAAGCTACCTGTTCACTTGTATTTCCCCACCATGGGAACCCATGCAGCATGCTTTGAGATCATTCCATAGACTGTCAGACTGTAAGGTTCCAGCTAGCATTTCCTTGCACTTATTTTCTCCTATTGGCTTGCAGCTCTAATAAGACTCTTGGGACCCCTCTGGGTGAATAACTAGAAAAAGCACTGTAGCTTCCACCAAACTTCTGCTTCTATTCAGATAACAGGGGACATAAGCTGAGATGAAAAGCCCCATCATTGTACATGCTGCCAGTGTCACATTCTGCTGCTTGGGACTCTGTAGGGTCTCTTACTTACCACAAATCTTCACCAATGAGTCATTGCAGGAGTCTTTCGCTACAGGGTTTAAATTGGACTCTGGCTACAGGTTTTAAATTGCACAGTGCAATGCTGATATTGAAGAGATGAAGTTAAAATAATGAAATTGTAACTAGATATACACCCACAGACCCAGGCACTTAGCACTTCTGGGGTCCTGAGCTCATTCATCATCATCACACAGAACCCAGGGCTTGCAGAGGGAACAGCAGTCAGTATTTTGCCCCCAATTCACCTATGTTTGCATTATATGATAGAAACCCTACTAGCTGATACTGCTCTGTGGTGTTCCAGAAAGTGCTGGTCTAAATGCAAATACTTTATTTTTCATATTCCCTCTAAACACTCACATACTGTGTGAGAAGCCTACCAATAATAATTAGGTTCTAATGATACTTTTCCCTGCCTTTTAAATAGCTGCAGTCATAAGGCAATAGTGTTACTCATCCTCATATGTTGTGTCTGATAACATCTCTGGCAACTTGCTGTCACTTCAGACAAACACACATGAAAAGATATTTATGCTTTAAGCACAGTAGATTATTGCAGTTGACATAAAAGGAATATTACAAGACAAATTAATATATCCTGCATGAAAAATTGCTGTTGATCCTTTGGAAACTTGTTTACAACATTTTAACATTCATGTCACACAAAGGGATGGCTTGTCAGCTTAGTAGCAAGATGTTTTTGAGGTGATGAAGACAGCTTCAAGTTCTACTGTTCAGGACTAATGAGGTAACAGATTATTTATAAACAAGAGAACTGATGTTAAAGTACTATGCATGCACAGACACACTATGAACAAAGCACCTGTTCAAAAAAGTTTTCAAATTAAGAAATATAAGCTGGTATGCCTACAACTTAAACCCACATCACCAACGAAGGCCATTCCCACAATCTCTGGCCCAACATCCTTATATGATATGGATGCAGAAACCATCTGAAACTCATGCCAGTGAATGCTGAGGCAACCCTAAGATGTTCTCAAGACACAGCCATTCCTTTGGCCCTAGGAACTGGGTAAACTTAGACTCGTATTGCAAGCCATGTGAAAAGCCATTCACCTGACAGTTTACTCAATAACTTTGAATGCACCCTGATAACTGCTCGTATCCTAAATCCTTCCTGGTCAGTCTTGGGGGAAAACCAAGAACAGAGCCAGGTCAGGTTCTTCTGCTCAATAACTTCGTGATGCTCAGTGAGGTGAGTGCGACCCCATTGCATCTTGGACCTTTCTGAAGCAGCAGCCCAGGAAAGATGGGTGCAGCCCAAAAAGACAGCAGCCTGAGAAGCCACACTGGGAAACAGGGGTCCCCAGCAACGCATCCACCGCAGAAAACAGCAACCAGCTCTTCTGGGACAAACACATGAAGACAACTGCTCAACTTGCAGCTGAGGTCTAGGATTTCCCGCATGTGATGGGGCTGACTTACTAAAGAGCAGCTCTGCAGAGAAGGACCAGGGAGTCTTGGTGGGTGACAAGTTGACTGTGAGCCAGCAGGGTGTCCTTGCAGCCAGCAGGGCCAATGGGGATCCTGGAATGCTGCAGGAAGAGTGTGGCCAGCAGGGCAATAGTCCTGCCCCTCTTCTAGGCCCTAGTGAGGTCACATCTGAAGTTCTGTCTCCAGATCTGGGCTCCTTAGCACAAGACAGACAAGGAGCTACTGGAGAAGGTCCAGCAGAGGCCACAAAGATGATTTGGGGTTTCTCTTGTGGGAAGAGACTGCAGGAGCTGGGCCTGTTTAGTCTGGAGAAGACTGAGAGGGGATCTCATCAATGCATATAAATATCGCAAAGTGCCAAGGGGATGGTGCCAGACTCTTTTCAGCAGTGCCCAGCATTAGGATGAGGAGCAATGTCTGTAAACTAAAACAAAAGAAATTCCACCTCAGCACGAGGAAGAATTTCTTTACACTGAAGGTGGCAGAGCACTGGCACAGGCTGCCCAGGGATGTTGTAGAATCTCCCTCTCTGGAGACATTCAAATCCCTCCTGGCACACTCCTGTGTCACCTTCTCCAGGTGACCCTACCCTGGCAGAGGGGCTGGACTGGATGCTGTCGTGAGGTGTTTTCCAACCCTAAGAATTTTGTGATTCTGTGAAAAGCAAGGCTCAAAATACAGCTAGGCTGACTTAATCTGATCACACTTATAAAGCAGCAATTTAACAATCTTTGCAAAACTGATAGATTGTTATTCTGAACATAAACTCCATCTTCCTACTAAAAGGATTTTATTACCTTTCACGTACAAGTTCAATACTCTACCAGATTAAATTAGAGCTGTAAAAACTATTAACAGTCAACGTCTGTTGGGGACTGCACAGTAGAAAAAAAATATTTAAATCAAGTTTTATAGTCTTTAGAGATGCTGACTGGAGAGAACATTTCCACTAGTGTCACAAAACATCCCACAGAGCTGGTCTTTGCGTTCTTCATTTTACACTTGACTTTCAAATTAACTATTCAAGCAAAACTCTCATAGCAGGAGCTCAATAGTAGGCAAAAGCCATGAAAGAACTGGGCACTACCTGAGTGACAACATTAAAGAAAATATTCTGTTATACTTTTTATGAGCTTATATATACAGATTTTCTAATTACCTCATCAAGGCTCCAAAATGTGCTGAATGCGAAGAATGTGAATGGTCTCCAGTGCTGAGTGCAATGTGACTGCATAAGCACCAGAAGATTTGCAACCTGGTATACTTACATCTGACTTAAAATTCATGAAGGTAACAGTCTTTGAATTATTACAAAATTTGGAGCTGAACAATTCTTAACAATCTAATTATGGTAATTGGATGATATTTTACCTCTTTAGAAGTCGATCAGAGTTCCTGCCATTAGCTGAAATAGAATGGGGATTTCACTTCTAATACCAAGCAGGAGTGTGAGTACGTTTCTCTGGATGATGCAAGAGCAATTCAGAAGCACTAATGAATTCCTACTAACTCTTGTGGGCATGTCATACATTTTACAAATGGACAAGTTAGGGCAGACATTAAACAACTGCAAACAGCATGCAGACAAGATTGGTATCAGAGTTGAGATCTGCAAGTCAAAACCCTTTTAAAATTACCTCCTATTCAAGTATTTTTCATTTCCTAAATATAAAGGGGAAGGCCAATAACCCATCAAAACAAAATAAAGTAAAATTCTGTCCTGTTATTAAGGCATCAAGAAAGTTTGATTTGTCCCCTAAGATTTCTCTTAAATTCAGTGGCTTCACTGATATAAAACCTTGTCCCTCCAACAACAAGTGTTCACTGTCACCCTCGGGAATTGAAGCAGTGTTACAGAAATGTGACTTGAAGTTAGGAAAGAGAGGAGTCCTTCCTTTTCTCACACTCCAGTCCCAGAAATTTTCTTTATTATTTTAATTATTCTCTTGGAGGCAACCTTGAAGCCTTACAGTGACCTTCACACAGTTCTTTCATAGATTTCCCCTGTCACTTCCCTATGCTCAGGTGTAGTCTGTGAGCTGAAGTCCACACAAACACCCTTTAAAGATTAATTACTCTTTATCAGTTTAAATTCCAATAATCCCTAGCATACCCGTACGGAAAAGCTGGATCTAATCACAGTACTCTTTAGGCAGACAACAATGAAAGATGTTTTTCTCACAAAGCAGTTTAGATCCAGTCTTTCAAAAGTAAAGTCAGATGGAAGAAGATGAAGAAAGCAATTAAAAGCTCCAGGTATTGCCTTCTGTAACAGGAGCTAGAGCCAGATGCTGTTACAGCCCAATTCCTAAATGACTCAGCAACGTTTGCTCCCAGCTAAAAAGCACTGAACTGAAAAAAAGTAGTTAGTTAATTAAAAACTTAAAATTCAATGCTGAAATTAAAATCTTTCCTAGAGAATGACAGAAGAGTCTCTAAATAATTCAGCCTTGCACAGCTGATTAACCAATATGCATCTTCTCTTTTGCTGCTGACAGAGGAGAAAGGCAAGTTTCTTTTGAGATGCCTGTACTGAGTCTAGAGGATGGGAGAGTTTCCTGTCATCATGAGCAAGACAGACCTAAAGGGAAAGCTAAAAGGAAGCTGGTCCTGTCAGTAAAAACAGAGAGGCAGAATGCCTGCTCAGTAGCTCACAGTGTGTGCAGTAGTTAAGGGGAGGGTGTGAAAGGAAGCCTAGTGCTGTGCCTCCAGTTGCTGTTTTGCCCTCGAGTGTGCTTACTCGATTACACTCAGGAGGCTGGAAGCTTAAAAATTAGGAAGTTCAGCAATACTATGATGCACAAGTACCTGAATAGAAATGTGCCTGGAACAGAATTGCAGCCACTCACAGTGCAGTAACATCAGAGATCACATTAAACAAGTAGTTAGTACTGCAAGTTAGTCCTCTGAAGAACTAGAAAGCCACAAGAGAAGGTACCTAATTAAATCTCCCTGGTGTAGCCCTCCTCCTTTTGCATTCTGTGTCAGGATTAAACTCATCACGCAGAAGTTGCCATTATGTCAGCTTAAAGTGCACAAGAGTCATAACTCAGACCACTGGAGAATCATGAAATTGGTCCACAGATAACATAAATAAGATAAATCATGACAAGATGATGTGTTTTAATGTCTCATACATTTCAATTTGTTGTTGTCATCATCTTCTCCACATACATGCATGTACATCCATGCACACAGTGCCAGGAGTTTATTAGTTGGCCAACTGTCACCATAAGTAGTGGGAAAAGTGACGATCCTATCCAGAGCTTGTTAAATGCCTGATAGCATAAAGCATCTGTCACCAAATCCCTGCCCATCCTGAGGTTCAGCCATCCTTCCTCCATCTCTAGTCCACACTATTTCCATCCATCTGCCTGTCAGTAACTCAGGTATCAGTTTTGTATGCCAGTTGTGTTTGGCAAACCCCTTTTCACTCATCTTTCAGTCCTAGAGCTTCCTGATACTTTCTGTGCTTTCCTAAGTCATTGCTGCAAGGATGAAAAGGAAGGAGAATGCCTTGGCACACCAAGTAGAGGATGGAAACAAATACAGATGGCAGAAACCTTTTGAGGTAGCAGAAATATTTTGAGGACTCTGCTCTGCTGTGAAAACTGCACTGCTGGTTTTCCTTCTGCTCAGTCAAGTAATTCACTTGACATTCATGTATAAGAAAACACGTGAGCTTCATCCACATATCAGTTGCCAATGAGCAGACAAGTGAGGGGACAATAACCCTTTCCTCTAGGTCTGACAATGAGTTAGAGCTGCTCTGAATGTTGATAGACATGCTGAAAAATGCTGAGGCAATCAATGACAGTAGATGACTCCACGAGTTTACACAGTTTCTGTTTCCTGGGCCTTCAATTACTTATGTGTTCTCCAATAACACAGTTAAACTTCACACTTAGATAGCATTTTATAAATTTAAGACATTGAAGAAACATTAAATAATTAAACCTCAGGATGCTAAAATCTATTTTTCAAATTGGAAAGACAATACAAAAATGAGGGGCTTGCCTCATTGATAAGGTAAAATCAGGCATCACAAAGAACTGGTAGTCTGAACTGCTCAATTGCCAACAATCAAATTTATGATGGCGACATTTATTTGAATGAGCTAGTTTCATCTGCTTTTTGCTGTTAACTCTTTAACTAAAACTCTCCCTAATCTGTCTTTCCTGTGAAATAAAACAGATTCTCCTTTCTATTCTAGAGAACATGGCACAGATGAAGGAGGGACTATGGTTCAGATGAAGGCTGCATGTCCTGGTGGGATCAGATCTCAGCAGACTGGACTCCAGCTGTCTGATCTTCGTTCTGGCCTCTCAAGGACCTTCCAGCATGAAGAAGCAAACAGCCTGTCCACTGCCGTCACTGTTTTAAAATGGAATCACTGAACCACAGGAACTGGAAGGTCCTTCCATAGGTCTCCATCCAATGTCCTGCCCTTAAGAGGACCATTAACAATACTAGATGAGGGCAGTTACAACTTTGTTCAGTCAAGTCTCAAAATCTCCAGGCATGGAGATCTGACAGCCTTTCGGGGCAACCAGCACTGCACCTCGCCTCTGGTGAAACTGTGAAATCCAACCTGGACCTCCCAAATGGGAAGCTGTTGCCACGACCTATTGTATCATCTGCTAAGGCAGAGAAGTATTTGGCTTTGCCTTGTTTCTATCTCTCTGTTGGGTGGTTGTGGCCACCTCCAGCTCACCTGTCAGACACCTCTCCCCAGCCTAAGCAAGCCCAGCTCCCTCCAGCTCTCGGAGGGGGTACGTCCTGCAGGCCCCTGAACACACGGCAGCCCCACTGGGCCCTGCCAGTTTCCCCACATCCCCCTTGACCTGGGAAGGGGAGCCAAGGCCAGACACAGCAACACAGGCACAGCCTCCCCATCATCGAGCGGTCCAGAATAAGTAACTTCTCTCAATGCTGGATGTCTTAGTTTGGATGGCTGTTGATCCTATTTGTTATGGGTCAGGTCCTCCACAACCTGCAGGTCCTTTTCAGCAGGACTACGCAAGGTCACCAGTTCCCAGCCTGGGCAAGGGATGCTGCACCAGCAGATCCTGGTGCAAGAGCAGAGCTTATTACTTCCGGTGCTCCACAGGGTTCCTGTTAAACCATTCCTCAAGTTTACCAAGGCCACTCTGGAGCAAAGTTTTGCCATTCATTGCATCAGTAGAGTCCCCTCTGCTTTCAGCTGAGGATCATCTACAAATTTGACCAGTGTCCCATTTTCTAGGTCATGGCTGAGAATACTGAGCACTACCAGCCCCAGTACTGGCTCTCCCAGTCCTTGCTGCCCTTTCCTTGAACCCATGCTGTTACATGCCAAGGTCTGGGGGTTGTCTTGCCCTGTAAAGGCAAAGAAATTCCATGAAATTCATGTTCCCAGTATCATCTGTTGATAAAATTGCTTTAACACGTACGAGGGAAGACTAACGGATTATTTAAAATGCTTTATTCCCCACAGGGCCTAGAAGACTCATTGAAGGCCAGACCTCTTTACAGAGAGTACCTTGGAAAGTCACTGCACCAGAGTCCAGGAGAACAAGGCAAAAGACAGTTGGCAGCTACAAAGAGACAGACAGTGACAACAGCACACATGGAAACAAAGAGGGGCTTCAGTCATGTCAACAGTGACCATTGAAGCACATGTAGCTCAAAATGTTCTTGCTACAATGCCGAACCATAATTTCTGTGTCTTTTTTTCTCAGTTTGCTTTTCTTACTGTGGTTGCACTGTGATTCACTTGAAAATTACACTTCTGCTGAGGAAGAGCCATTTTTTCTCTACTTCTTCTGCAAACTGCCTATCATACTTTTGGGCTCTGAATGCTGTGAACTGACTGAAATAATAAGGACACTACTTTTTCCAGCAGTGAAAGAGCTGGAAAAAGTCTCCACTCTTCATGCAAGCAAATACCCATGGGGCTTCAATGTTGGTTTCACATGAGTACAAATTGTAAAAGTTCAAGCTCTCGATGCACATTATGGATGAAAGACTGTACAGCTCTTTTGCTCTAAAAACAAAAAGCACAGCCACAGGGGATCTGCCCACTGAACAGGGCATGCCAATCATCTCACATGTTGTAATCCTACCTTCAGCATGCCTTATAAATCCATTCTTTGTCTCAAGAAAGAAATGTTTTTCTTTAAAAATAACAAATTTTGACAGCACAAACCCTAACTATAATGGAAAAATGTTACATGAAATTTAATTAAACAGGACTAACCATGAAACATCACATGAATTTTCTTCTTCCAAAAAGAATACTTAAATGTCTCTGAAATGTCACCACAGCCCAAATTAAGCATTTCTGCCTCAAAAATCAAACTGAGGAAGTCACATAGATTGTTAGGGGAAAGGCGGGTTGAGGTGTATCTGCAAAGATATACAAAGCTCTTCTGACCAACTACATTCACTTTTCAGCCTTACTGAAACTATTTAATGATTTTTAAAAATCAAGTAGTCAGACTTATCATTCTGTTGGCATCCTGAACAAATTACCTTTAGCTCATTGACATTCTAATTTTCTAGAAACAGGCATAGTTATGCTAGAAAGGTTATGACTTGTGTATTTATCTTGGTTACAATTATTCTATGCTCTTTTCACTTCCATAAGATACAGCATAAATGAGAAATCACATTTTATTTGGTTTTTGTTAGCTGTAGAATGAAAGAACTACTGTCTTATTAAAAGACTATCTCTCTACTCTAGTTTTAGCCTGTAGATAACAGAACAAGGAATGGATGGCAGGATGAATTGAAAATGGATTGTGGCACATAACACAGATTTTCTACAGCCCACAATGACGCTCAAGAGTTTAGAAGCTGTGGATCCGCCAGACAGCGTGATTGCAGCTGGTGGTTTCAGGGAGTCCCCACCACAAAGCCATTACCGTTATCAGTACCATAGTGAGACGTCTCAGTGGTAAGCTGGTGTAAATGAAACTTGTGTGGTTCCTGTACTGCAGACACACAGTGGATTTTGACCTGAGTGCTGTCTCATTCTATTTGCACTAAGCCCTAAGTGCTTCCCAGTGCTTATCCCTGTGGAGCAAAACCCCAGAGAATGCTACTTCTGAAATGAGCAGGTACATTGGATAGCACGTGCAGGAGGTACAGAAGTGATTCAGGAGCCCAAAGAGGTCTGGCACATGAGCGCGGACAGCTTGCCTTAACACAACTATCCTTGCCCTCCACATCCCACTCTGGTGACAGATGACTTACTTGCTAGTGAGGAACAAGCAGAAAACTTCATTTCACGAACTGACACATTATGGTAACTGGTGCAGTATTTTATGCAACGTGGTACAGATGGAATTCAAAAGTAAACTGAGTGAATTTAAGGTACTTCTGGGAAACCACCCATGTTGTCCTTAAATTCACAAAGGTCACTGGTGTTTTACAGGACTGCAAGGAAAGATGCTTAGGACTTAGTTTTAATAAAGCTGCTTTTAAAAGCCCGTGCTGTAAAACACCATATTATTAAGAGAGGAAAGATCTTACCTGTTATTTCACTTTTACATCATTCACATAATTTGCCTACATTTTGCATTTCACCTGCAGGTCACCTTTCTTTTCATGACTATGCTGCCTTTCTTTCCTAATTGGAGGCATTAGCACAAGGCTGCCAGATCTTGTGGCAAGGGATGTTATTTAAAACCAGACAAGATTCAGCTTTCTTTGGCTTCAAACAAAACCTTATGACCACCTGTCAAATGATCCAAGGTTCAACAGACCCATGTTTTTTTGAAAGCATCACTTCTGGCCTTAAATCAGCCTGGCAGCCTTCTTTTAAGGGTGGAAAATGAACTCCCCTAAGAATAAGCTAGTGAAGGCAGCAGACATGTAAGCTGTAATACACCAGTGAAGAGCAAACAGAGAGTTCTCCTATTTCTAGTGACATCCAGCCACATAGGATTTACCACTATGGCTTTTCAATAACCCGAGTCCTACACAGAGTGAATGTTCTATAGGCTGTTATGAAGTGCTTGGCAGAGACTCCATAAAGGTTACGGGAGATACCAAAGACTCACTGAATAATGCCCCCTCCTTCTTTGCCTTTTAGACAAAAATAAATATTTCAAGGTCATATGCAGCAGAAATACACCGCTGACAGCATGTCACTATGGAGGCTCTAATAAGTCCATAGCTGTTTGTGCATATATGTCTTATCTGACAGCATGCACTTTCACAGTTCCTGCAGGCAGCATTTTTCATCCCAACTGGCAAGGGTTTAATGGCTTTTCTATTAAACTGGTTGGCCCTTATTTTTTTAAAAAAGGGAACAACATGCCTTTTCTGTTCATTACAAATGTGGAACAGATCCTGAAGGGAACATGGAAGAAACTTGTAGAGTGAGGAAGCTTTCAAACCACGTCCATCTTTGAAGATGAGCTATCAGGGTACTTACTTAAGTCTCAGTATGGCTGTAGCCCTTGTTCTAGATATGGTTGATAGGTTTTTTGCTTTAGGAGAAATGTGTAAAAGGAAGCAAACGGAACTGTTGAAACTAAAAAAGTAAGTGTACCTAGAAAAACTCAGACAAAGCTTTTCACATGCTGTAGATATTCCAAGGATGATTGCTGATGTCAAGTTTGAATGGTAAATAAAGTTCTCACTGCTGCTTCATACATGACACTTGTCTAGTGAGTGTGAGAGGCATTATTTGTAAAAATAACATGGTACATTTGACTGATTTCTCAAAGAAACTAGTGTAAACCTACAAATGCTTTAAGGGTGACTCTGAAACAAATTTGCATAGAATGATAAGGTGGTTTGGGTTGGAAGGGACCTTCAAGATCATCCAGTTCCAACCTCCCTGTGGTGGGCAGGGACACCTTCCACTAGACCAGGGTGCTCAAAATCCCAATCAATCAGGCCTTGAATGCTTCCAGGGGTGGGGCATCCACAACTTCTCTGAGCAACCTGTGCCAGTGCTCCACCACCCTCACAGGGAAGAATTTCTTCCTAATAAATAATCTCCATCTGCTCTCTGTCAATTTAAAACCATTACCACTCATCCTACCACTACCTTACCTGGAAAAGTCACTCCCCATCTATTCTGTAGGTCCCCTTTAAGAACTGGGAGGCCACTGTAAAGTCCCCCAGAGCCTAATTATGAATAATGTTGCACATAGGCTTTTCTCCTTTAAAATGCTGTATAAGCTTTACTACTTTCGAAGGTTTCAAATACAAATTGCAGAATGCCTCTAAATGGAAGACTGTCTTCATTTGGAAACAGCAGACAACTAGAGCTCGGTAACCATTCTACATCACTGCACAGCCCACAAAGCCAGTAAAATGCCCTTTTGAAGAAATACTAACCAGGTACAGGTAGACGGAAATCAGATACCACCTTGTATTAAGGTAAAAGAATCTACTTTGTAGTAAATGCAGCATATAAGACCCAAACCACACCAAATAGTGTGGTGAAAAATGCTATGTAAAGCCATAAAAAACAATCTCCATGGTCCTATACAGTTCAGTCTGCAATCCTTGAAGGGAGCAATACACAAAAAACACAACTTGATGCTATTGCTTGAAATATTCAAGTGTGTTCAAGGGTTTGATAACAGCCTGCTATGTGCAGATTTTAATACCTTGTGTGGGAAAGATAAAGGCTGATCAAGGATCATGGTTCATAAACAATTGGAACATAAACCATTCTGAAATATAACAGCACTCAAAACAATAAAAATATTTCATATTTTCTAGAGGGTGTAAGTACTGTGTAAAGCTAGCACCACCTACACTATAGCATACAGAATAATCTTGGCTTCATAGAAATAATGGTGGCAATTTGCTCCTTGGCCTCTGGACTTCCAACAGGGCTATCAATTTATGACAGAAGCTTTCTGGCACGTGGATACCTACCCAGTCAGAAACAGAGTTGCAGCTGCCATTTATTTCGTGAAGATCACCCTAAAACCTTCAGAGCTAGTAAATGCTGGCCTTTGTAATTCAGATACTTTTAATGTAGTACCTTTCCTCCCTAGTCAGTTGTTTCAAAAAAATCAAATCATATCTGCCTTTCCATTTTGTCAGTGATGTACCCTCTCATGGGTGCTGACACTTCCTTCAATTTTGCAGTTATTATTTCAGATAGATTAAAAAGATCCGTCCTGCCTTAGCACTCAGCATATCAGGTGAGACTTCGGATGATCTCAGTTATAAGAGAACTGTCATTTTGGAGGAAAATGCTCTAATGTCCTGTCATAGTTCCTTAGTATGATGGTCCGGTTGAAACTAAAACCTTTATATAGTGAGCAAACAAAGACACTTTTAACCCAACATTTATTCTCCTATGGCTAGAAAATTACCTACTTCAGTCATGAATAAAATCAATCTTTATCTTCTATGAGTAAAGGAACTATTCCACACTTTCCCTCTCCCTCTTTTAGCATTCACAAAATACCACGCCTAGTGACTACATCACTCTTCACATGCACATAGCACTTACTGCAAGGAGAGAAGAGGAAAGCCCCACGTAGAGGATGTGTGTGTACTGGTTCTGAGTGCTGCTCCTGTCCCTTGCAAAAGTAGTTTCTAAATATATATATGTATAAATTTAATCTTGCTAATACACAGGAAGATACATGGTTTGAAAGAAGAAATCTGTGTTTTTTCATGAACGCAAATAATTTTTTCAAGTCAGCTCTGCTTACACCTCATCACACGTGGAACACTCATGGTGACAGGCGATTGCTTTGTACTGCCTCGATAACAAGCCAATTACAAAGCATCTGAAAAACATGGCCCCTATAAAATTACACTATAGTTAATGAAGCACAGATACTGCCCCTAAAATGGAAAGAAAACCGAAAAAACAAAACCCAACAATCCAGAAACTTGTCTATTAGGTGTAGTAATAATCTGGTCATGAAATGATAAAGGTTTGACAACCCATAAATTGCAAACATTCAGTTTGGCTGTTGGGAAATTGCTTGCATATAAGTCACCTCAAATCCAATAACCTTTCCTGAAAGTTTGATTATAAGTGAGATTATAACTCTATTATATTAATCACTGCAGAAGAAGCAGACAAAATAAACATACCAGACAACACCCTAATTGAGAACAATAAGAAAGATGAATAGCATATGGTGGTTCACATAGGTGCCATGGCACTGTAATTGCTAAATTCAATTAAAGGGAAAAGAAGTTGAAGATTCTGTTACTGCTGTGATTTGCATATTATAGTTCAAAAAAAGAAAACCTTTCAAAAACTAGACTGTACAGAAATCAATCCTACAACAATAACAGCAAAAAAGGCAGAACATTTTCAGATAATAAATGCCAATATGAATTTGCAGTGAATATACATATATGACAAGAGAATTGTTCATAAAAGACATAATAAATATTTTGCATTTCTGTAGCACTTTTCATCTGAGTCTTAAAAAGTGATTCATAACAGATTAATTCTCACGTAAGCAAATGTCACAAAAGGGATTTAATTTACTTGCCCAGAACAGCAGCACATTTTAAGAAAAGGCCAGCAAGCTTTTAATACTATCAGGTAACACTACGAAACAGGATAACAAATGAAGCAGCTCTTATCCAACCAAGTCACATCTAAAGAAGAGAGGAACATTGCCCCGTTTCAAGACCTCAGCTGGTATCCCCAACCTTCTTTTACCAGAATATGTCTGCTGCTTAGGCAAAAGAAACAAGACTTTTGCACTCTCGTAAAAGACTACAAATCCTCAAAAAGGGGGAATACCCTTGACCTTAGCCATTTTGCTGCTAAAGGCAGGCCACCTCCTTGAATCACATCCTCACTATGGCAAGTACCTGATACACTGGCTTACAGACTGACACATTTTGCCCTGGGGAGAAAGATGGGACATTAAACAGACTATTACTGCATTATTATTGAGAAAGCACTACTGTGACTGATCAGAGATGTGCTTCAGAAATGTAACCACCTATGAAATCAATGAAGCAGCTGAACAGACATGGAAGTGTCTGGCACACAGACATGAACATGTAACATCTCTGAGGACTTTGCACAACTAAATTACAAAGGTAGGAAAGCAGTGGTGAGAGGATGCAAGGCGAGTACCTACAGAACAAGACAGGACTAAGATCACAGAAATTTATACTTATTCTAAGCAGAAGTAGAAGACACTAAAGTTTTGTCTCTTGGTGGGCTTGTGACTCAAAATATTGTTTTTCAGTGTTTTGTTAGGCTAAATTTTTAAAAGCCTAAACAAAAGAATGCCTTAAAATGAATTAGGATTAAGCACACCACAATCATTAGCAGGCTAAACAGCATTTTGCTTCCAGGGCACCGTGCCGCCTCCAGCCAAACCTCATTATCCTTCTGAACCCTAGTAAGAGAATAAATGGATTGACCTATTTATTTCATGTCTAAATTTTATTAGAGGATTAACTTATTTATTTAGCATTCAGCAGTGGCAGTAGCAAAGGTATTGGTATTCTGTGAAGTGGTCTAGGAGAGGTAAAGGGGATGACTGAATGAACTTTGCTGATGGAACTGGATGGGTGAATTCCTGCAATCAATGTCAGTTCCTGTATGTATCTCTCACTGCTCTAGTGACAAGCACATAGCAGCTTTCTTGCTGGCCTTACACACTCATTCTTAAGTCACTGGTATTCAATTTTCATTTTTCTTATATCCAGTTTTAGTATTTTTCCACCTCTGCACACTGGTTTCTCTTTAGCTACTTACTTCTCTGCTTGAGCAAGTCTTGCTGATACTTCATCATCTCTACCAGCATCTAAATCCTGCTTGCCACCATAATCCCCCAATTTTGCCCCTGTCTCTCTTCTTTGGGATTCAGCCATGAAATCAAAGATGAATCAGATACCAGACATACACATTGACATCAGATTACATTTATCACAGCTGCATGTTACATTGCTTGTAATGAGGGAAATTGAAGGGAAAAAAAAAAAGAAGAGAAAACATCATGAAATATCAGACAACTGCCCAAATTTATCTCTGGGACCAACCTATGCTACAAGCCTAATAAATGCATAATAAAGTGTGTAGAAGCTAAGGCCATAACTCAAACAAGATCTGGGTACCAGCACAGGAGACTCAGCAGCAAACACCACCTTTGAGGAAGTACAGCTACCACACAGTTCAGGGCTCTGCACCCAGCACTTTGTTGTCTTTAGTGAGACTTTTCTTTTTGCCCCCATATTTCATTTGTAAAAATCAGAACTCAGATTTCTTTTTAAAACTTTATAAGACAAGAAAACTGTGAAAAGTAATCAGAAGTATTTCCTGATAAATAAATGCAATCCTGTAATAAAAAAAAAAATAAATACTTGGCCTCATCCAAAGGGCACTGAAATTTTCCATTTCTATATCTGGGGTTTGTAGTCTTCTCACTAGCTTCAGGAAGCTTTGAGATAACCTTTTTCACTTAATCTTCTACAAGAGAAGTGTTTTTGTAAATGACCTTACCTTTACTAGAAAAACAGATCCTGGAAACCACTATACTACAAATAATATGAATCATGAAATATCCCCCTGATGTGCCACCAGATCAGGCAAGTCTTGTTCTGTTTTAAATACAGCTGGTCTTTGCAGCACACCTTATCAAGGCATTTCTAAGGTACACATTGCCATAACCGAATAATGTAGGAATATTCTATTAATTTAGTCATGAATAATCTGCAAACAGATGGAAAGTTCTACAAACACTTTTTTTCCCCCTGGAAATTATTTGAAGTGTTCTTTGTGTGCAATATAGATCGCTCTTCAACTGCTTGGAAAGTATGTGTTTTAGAGAAGTCAATATTCTTAATTCACTGTTTGAACTTTTATGTTTGCACTGAAATGCAAACATACCCTCTGACTGGATGAGCATTAACTCTTAAGAGTTAACACTCCTTTCTAGGACTTATTGACTGCAGCACTTCTATGCTAACCATGAAAATGTAAAAGATGCAGCTCACTCCTAAGAAGAGTCAAACAGAAGGAGACAATTAAGCCCTAATACAAATAAGCATGCTGCTTGCTCATCTCAACAGTTCTATTTGAAATAGCTTAAGATAGCTTGTAAAAGCATTCAATCCTACATTCTTCAGGCAAGACTCTTCTCATTGCATGATGGCCATCTTATTACTGGAGACCTCTTCTTTTCCAGAGTCAGGGTGCAAAATACTGATCTGATTCTGGACAGCAGGCTTTCCTTAAAAATTCTCCTTACCAGGATCCTCTCTGACAAAGTACTCCATGATCTGCTACGGACTTAATCCCATGAGTTAGCTGTAAGCTACAAGTCTTTGTTAACTCTCACACTTCCTTGGGCATGATAGCAGGGTGAGTGGAGGTTGGTGCATTTTTCTCTTGAATCAAAGGAAAAGACACAAGTTTTTGAAAGCTGTTGTCCTACATTCTTTGGGAAAAGATTGGAACAAATGCAGTATTCACAGCCAATCTCCCAGCTTGAAGTATGAAAAACCAGTGATTTTCTTAGAACAAATATATAAGCCAAAATTTAAGAAAGTGTCCCAACATACTACCTGGCTACTACGATGTGAATCTGCTCTAAGGACTGATTGACAGGGTAGCTCAGAATCTTTGGTTTCACTGTTGAAACTACCAACAGGGGTGGCCAATTAGTGCCAGCTCCTGTGGACAGTGCTTTGATGGAAAAGACAGAGTTCTCCAACACATTTCCCGCTGACCATCGAGCGCCCTGCAGACAGCAATGACTTCCAGCACCTGGTGACTGGCTGAATTTGAACCAGTGACTCAAGTCTGAAAAGGTCCCACACCCATTACCACTCTCCTATCTCACTGGTATTGTTTATTGCTGTGAAGACAGAGAGCTGTTCCTACCAGCCTGCTGTTCCCAAGCATACCTGTGCTGCAGGGAGAGCAAAGAGCACTTCTCCAAGTGCTTTGTTTGGTTTTAAGCTCCCCACCTGGGAAGTGGTGGAGGTGTCAAATGGAAGCCTTGGCCCATTGCATAAATCACATTTTGCATAAGTAGCCAACATCAGCCTTGAGGGGGAGAGGGGGGGGAAGAAGATGAATTGTTAATTTCCAGAGACCAGCACAGGATTTGTGCTTCAAAAGCATTTGAAAGAATATAAATCAAAGCAGAATATGAACTGGCAGAGCTAATTCACTGCCTCACTCTTTCATTTCAGTTGCATCTTTCTCAATCTCCTCAGCCAGGTAACATGGCCTTTCCTTGAAAGTTACACAACAAATCGAATAAGTGGGTGCTGGGAAGCAAAGAAGAGAGGAGGAGAGGTAAAATTTATTACTGCCTAAAAGGGAAGGTGACTCATAAGAGAGTGGTATTAGCAAAGTGACAGTATGAGACGAAGAGGGAACGCTTTGAACTCATTCTAATGATCTAATGACTAATATAATCCATTAAGAAAAGCAAGGGCAAGATCTTTTTCACTGATTAACGTTGTATCTTATCCATGTTTTTAATAAAAAAATTTAATATATACTGCTTCTCAGCTATCTGCATGTTTAATTAAAATGCTGAAAGCTTTCAGAAAGCATTTATTTCATTCCATCAGATGAAACAGTGAAGTATCCTACCCTTCACCATGGATCTGGAAGAAGTAGAATAAAGCGAGAAGGAAGGAGAAAAGGAAGAACTGTATCATAATTAATACAAGAACATCTGTTGTCTTAGCAACATACCTTTAAAGTATGGTGTGTGAAACCCCTAGACAAATACTAGAAGAATTTAACACTAATATTTTATGAGCAGATGTTTTCTTAAAGCTAGAAATAGTACAAAATAACTGAAAATATTAAAATTCTACTCTTAGACTCCAGTGATGTATAAATGAATGTAATTTACTTTTAGGGGCATACATGAACCTCATATAAACAATCACAATATGTTAAGAAATCCCCAACAGGCCAACCAAACTCCATGCTCACCATTCACTCTAAAATTGTATATAAATCGTTAATGCCCTCAAGCTGAAATTAAAGAGCAGCCTCACTTGATGTCTATCCAAGTATTTTGCAATCACTTAAAACTGAGTTTCTGCTATCAGAAGACACACTCCAGCATGAGTGCAACTAAGGTTCTGCTGAGCACCATGGAAATACCTTTCCTGCTTAGAATGACCCACTGCAGTCATAGCACAGTACGTTATTAAAATAAATTCAGCTCAAATGAGCAGCTGAGCTATTTCTGGTTTGAAACAGCAGTCAGAGGCCCAGATCACATTTCACCTGGTTGCAGCTGAACTGCTTGTTCATAGTCCTGACTGCTTTGAGAATGGAAGCCTCTTGTCAAGACAGTATTCAGCTGGCTGACTTGAATGGTAGTGGGCCAAAAGCCCTGTTTAGCCACAGTCCATCATTTGGGTTCTTGGTTCTTCCACTGGAAAACCAACATATTCAGTGTTGATGCAGGAGACAACTGTACCAGCTGCAATAATAGTTTTGGTTTTTTTTAAGGTGACAAAATAGGTGTCAGGTGTATGAAAAGAGTGCTTGCTAATTGTTTGCAACTCCTTTAACATTTCACCAGTGGCTGCTCATTATTCCTGGATATTGTATTTGTACATTCAGACAACACTTGTGACTTTGCACAGCTTTGAGCAAATCACTGTTCATTGAATACTTGCCTTTTTTGTCCCTTTTGGGTTCTTTTGAACACAATCGATCTACTCTGGGGTAGCATATTCTGAAAGACATGGCTAAAGGAATTATCGAAAATATCAGAAGTTTCATGTTTAACTCTTAGGATAACAGAGAATTTCGAAGAGAAACTCAGCATTACACCAGTATTTTTAACAGAATTGAAGAGGTGATCCTGATGTTCTGAATACCAGAGAATCAACATGGGGCAAGTTCAATGGCTTCAGAGCTGAGAAATGAGTCTTACAATGTGACAGACAGGAGCTCAGTACTAAGTAAATATTTTCACAAGAGAGAGGACGGTGAGCCTTGCTATATAATATACACTGAGAAGAATACAATAGGCAACACGGACTGCAACTGACATAAAGGTAGGGTAATCATAAATAAAAGGTCAAATCATTGATAAACAGAAAGGATAATACAAGCAACCTATACCGTAAAAAAGTTCAGAGTCAAATGAAATGCAGGAAGAAAATCATGGCAATAGTGACTGCATGAAGACACTTGTTTTGGCAGTGACACTGAAAAGGATGCAGTTGTAGCATCAGATGGTCAGCTTGGCACTGCAGTCAGGCACTGCCAACAACTGTGGTGGGAGGCCCAGCCTGTGTTGCTCTGACATCACAACAAAACTGGACTCCAAGCACAGGCAGAAATTTCAGGGAGCTGGTACCTGACTACCACTCTCAGTATCAGTGGCATGGCTTTGGGTCAGGCTGTTAAAGGAAGCAGAGCCTGGAAGATGTTTGACTACAGCCAGATAGGCCTTTTATACAGAGTCTTGACCTTGGCATCTTTTAAAACAGTTCTTCCATATGGCAAAAATTAAACATTTTTAGCCGCCTAATGAATTTTATCCTTAGCAGGATAAGCAGTGTATAAAGGATAAACTGAACATGGCCTTTCTTCCCTCAAAACACTTTTCCTGTATTTCAGTATCTTGAGAACCCCACATAAATTACAAGTAGACTCTACTACCTTTATCAGAAACTCTCTTCAAACAACTGAAACAATGGAAAACTTTGACAAAGTTTAGTCTGCCTTACACACTGCCAGTCAACACAGCAAGCAAAGCAAATGGTAGCCATCAAGGTGTATTTTTAATAAATAACTTACTGGAATCAATACAAAGATTACTAGATCAATTTCTATCCTGTACACAGGAGGTCAGATGGTCTAATGGTCTCCTTTGGCCTTAAAATCTATTAACTAATTTGTTTTCCACAGATGACCAAATATGACTCCAAGAAGAACAGTCTTCAGTCTACCACCCTGCCCCAGGAAAGGGCAGGGGAAGCCACCTTAGTAGGGAAATGTTGCCCTGCTGCGTCTGCACAGGGTGGTTTAATTAATTAGTTTAGTTTTATCCTATCCACCATCTATGACTACTTGTAACATTTTTAAGAACCTCATGCATTCAATCAAATGTCAAGACAATCATGTCACTCAAAAGCTTTCCCCAAGCTTTAAACAACAGCCTGCAAATGCAATCTCCCTGGAGGCTGACTTGAGCACACTGCAAGTGCTCCTCCAGCAATGAGTAAGGCACCTACTACAACTCTCAGGCTTTATGGACCTCCCAGCCTAAGGAGACGGGACTGGGAGACTACAAAGGCAAGTGATTGTTAAACCTGCATTGTGGGAAAGGAAATAAAAACTAACAAACAAAACCCCAAATAAAATCAACAAAACAACATACCCAACTACCACAGAAACCCAACAAACAATGTTCACTCCTAAAAAGAACTTTGAAGAATGTTCTCCTCATTAAGAAAACCCTAACAGTCATCCCAAAACATTTTAAACCACCGTGTTGGTCTGATTTCGTTGTATGATCATATCTGTAGCAGCACAGTATGGGAGTGAAGTCTCACAGCTCAGTCTTATTTAAAACTCTGTGCAGTCCCACCCACACTGTGAAGCCTGGCTGGGTGCTAGCTGGCAACAGCTTACCAGAGAATCCCCACATCTGGGAAAAGAATGTTTTGAAGCAACTCTGCCCAGATTTATAAGAATGCAAAGTCAGTGCAAGTGTGCTACTTCCAGATTTAAAAGAAACCATTAGAAAATATGGGGAAAATTAAGTAACAATACAATTATTTCCCAAAAAAATTTAATATTACATGAGCTCTCTGCTTCTTAAAGCAATGCTGATTAAAAGATTTTTGCTGTTTTTCCAAGTTTAGTCTTGTAATATCCCTACCATGCCAGCACAAACATTCTTACTTTGAGGACAGTGAGCTGAAATACAGTTACAAATATGACACTGTGATTTGCTAGGCAGGACTACAAATAGAAGTGGGATTGTATCCTTCTGAATTATTAATTAAAACATGTCCAATCATTCCCTTTAATAGCACTCCCTTAGTACAGTAAATTATACAGAATGCTCTAACCTTCTCTTTTGTAAAAAGGATATATTTTTAAAGTATTTTAATGTAATTTCTCTCAGAAACTATCCAGTTATCTAAACTATCAAAGACTATTGTAAATTTTTATTAAGCTACAAATAGAGTTCTACTCAAGAAAAGGTAATTGCCATTATAAGCATAAAAAAAGGAACAATGATGAATGCATTACAGAAAAAAAGAGAACCAGTTGCAGAGACTGAGGAGACTGCTTGGAAGTGTCCACAATGCCCCAGGGCAGTTCAAAGTAGGACTGATCCACATTCCTTCAATGAAACTATTCAAGCCAACTGAAACATGCAATTTTTTGGAAACCAGGGTGATTCCCATAATTATTTGACAAATGTTTCGCTGAGAAGGCCTCTCTACCAGGGATGGGATTGCTAGTCCAAAAAAAAATGGAAGAAAGGTTTTTTTTCCCTCATCTGCTTTTGGGATAGTTTAATCACACATATCTCTTTAGTGAAGAAAGACTGTAAGTCAATCCAAGCCCTGTGAAAGGTACCAGTCAATGACATTTCCACCAGTGACTGCTATGAAAGCCTATGCTGAGAAAAGGGTTTTTCTGTGAAACCCTGAGGGATATTTCTGCAAGGAAAATAGAGGAATGCTTTGTGGAACTAAACAAGGAAACAAAACCCCAACACTTTGGTCTGCAGGATGTAGATTGCACTGCCTAAACAAGTATCACCTCCATCAAAAAGAAATCAATGTGACTAACAACTCCTCTAGAATCTCAAACAAAGAATTTGTTAAATTTCTGCCATTTTATACTGATTTCATATAAAATAGTTTAGAAACCTTCTCTTGCTGTAACATTTATGTTTATACATCATACACAGAAGTTAGGTGATGGTTTTGGTTTTGGCTGCTTGGGGTTTTTTTAAGAGATATCTAAGGACATGAAAGCTAAGAATAGTTACAAGCAGAAGTTTTAAACACTTCTGTTCTAAGTACAGACTCTAAGCCCTTTCAATCATTGATGCCAATTGTTTTTAATACTGATTTCCTAAAAAGACAATGCTTCAAAACCAGCCAATTTTGCTTCAGATTTTAGAATCTAAGGTTCTCTGAGTCTCTCACCCTAACTCCAAGCCCTGGCACATTGTTTTATTAAAAAAACAACATACTTCCTAAGACATTTTAAGTACAGAAAGGACAGCAATTCAAGGTAGAGTGCCTAAATGTGCGCAACTTTGTATGTATCCTATATGTGTATATATGCAGCGAAGGGTCCCAGGAAAGAGTTGTGACACGAGTTCATTTGCAGTCACTACCCTCGTTTTATGACACTGAAGGGAGAGGGCTTGCCACATTTTCTATTTGCACTGCCCTGACCTTTGCAAATCCACAGCTCTTAGGCTAAAGGCCATTTCCCCTGCAATAAATCTCCCTGTCACCACAGCTGCTCAGCCCCCTGACAGTGTTGTCCACGCCGTGGCAGCAGATACAACAGTCCACAAGTCGTGATTCCAACCAACCTCCTTCTTCTCTGGCTCTCCAGGCTTCCTCCTTTCCTTGAGCAGCTCTAGAGAAATACAGTTTGGTCTCACACTAGAGTGAGGAAATCTGTTGCCACCTTCTCTGGTTTTTATCATTTATGAAATATTATTTAGGCACAAATCCACACACATTTATGTTTTTAAACAAAATTTCAAGGAGAGAGAATACATTTTCCAGTCAATTGACTACTATACCATCAGCACAGTCTCTTTGCAGATAAAACTTTACTCTTGTAGAACTTGGCTTTGTATCAACTTACACTGTAAATTGCAAACTAATGAATTTGTATTGGCAGAGGAAAATGTTTCTGCTTTTACAGACTACAGCATTTACTAGTAAACAAGATTACCAGGAACAATTCCCAGTTTCCCCAGCAACTTAGTTACTTGTCTCTTACAAGGCTCATTGTTGATTCATTCCTCTCTGTGGTCCCAGTGTAATGAGCCTACTCCTAACCACCAGATAAAATTACAGCAACTGAATGCCAAGTTTTGTGAGTCCTGACACTCTGAAAAGAATATACCTAAGTGCTGGGCACAGGAGTTGGTTTTACCTTGATGCCACCAGAGCTCTAGATTTCTGCTTCAGGAACTTCCCTCGGAATTTTTGCATGTCCTTTCAATCACTAAGATGAAAACAAGATAATCAAACCAAAATAGTTACTTATCTTCTCAGCCCTCCTGCCATCTCTCCATTTTGTAAAGCCATGGAGAAACCTTTAAGTCATGAAGCCAGAATTACTGCACCAGTGGGAGTTTGTTTACAGCTATGTAGCAGCAGCCTTGCCATATAATTCCTTGTCTCTTTCCTCTCCTCAGGGCCTTCCAAGTGCATTTTGTTCAGGATAATGGGAAAACACTTGTTTAACTTTTTAGGAGCTCAGCTCCCCAAGGTAATTTTGTAACTTGAAAACTCCTTACACTTGCCTCTGATCTTCACCAATTACGAACAAGTTTTGTGTAGCAGTTAGAAACATACAGTCAATTATGAAATGATGTACCCATTGCATAATCAGTGTGACCTGCTAAACCCACATTGTTGATAGAAAGTAATTAATTAATGGTCTTTATCTGCATTCTTTGAAAGCTGGTGAATAAAGATGATCTAAGAGTAATATGATATTTTACATGAGAAGTGAATTAAGCCACACTACTTCAGTAACAAGCTTCTCAAGAACCACAGATTTGAAGTATATTCATATACATAAACTATTACAAAAATACATTTTAGGAGATTTGATAATTCTGGTTAAAAAGGGAAACACAAATCACTTTGCAAACTATGGAAGAAGACCACCAAATTAGTGAAATTACTTGTCCAGATTTAAAAAAAAAACATTTGTATAAAACATTCTAATTATAGTCTGGCAAAGTTTAAAGAAAACACATAAAAAGCACACATCTGCTATAGAGAGATTTTTTACAGGTTGTTAAGTATCAGTGCCCAGGTATCTCAATCCCATGGAGGTAAAGGAAAGTCAGGTTCTGAAAGCTTCTGAAAAAATAATTCAATAAATCTAGTATTCCTGTTTGTTTGTTTTTAAACTAAGAATATAATTTTCTGTATGTTAAACAGATCAGTACTAACACTAGGAAAAAGTGAAGTGTAGCCATTTAAATGTATCAGTTTGAAAACTGATAAAAGGAAAACCTTTAACAGAACACACTCAGTTTCTGGTACTCATTGCAATAAAGTACTGAAGGCAATTAAAGCCAGCATTAAAAAAAGAAAATTAAAAAAAAAGAAAGACCCATCTTTTCATAGAGATAAAACATGGACATGGCTGGAAGTTGTTTTAGGTGCTTATTCCATACCTACACATTAGAGTACTCCTTGCACCAGTCCCTCAAAGGATATATACAGTACCAGTGTCTGCAACAGTATCTTAGACATGCTGAAATTCTGGTTTCATGGCATGGAAGCTCTCACCTTCATTTTCAAACAAAATTAGAAATGTTATCATTGTCACTCGCAAATTAGGTCCTCTCTAAGGGTTAGTTCACTGGAGGTCATAATTAACTACAATACCTTAAAAATTATCACTTGTAGGGGATTCTGGTTTCATTCCTAACAATTTACAGGCGCAGACAAGTCATTTTGCAAAGCTGCTCTATCAGATACCTAAACATATTCTCACAACAACCAAAATATAAAAACAAGTTTAGATTTTTTTATGTTTTGATGAAATTCTGTAAGATAACAGAAATTTCCTAGAACTTAAGAAGTGCTGATTTCTTCCTCAAATTTTCATACATTTTTAAAGAAAAATATGAATTCCTATCAAATAGTGCTAATATATTTCATATTTGCATGTTCAAGTCCCAAGTTAAACACAGGAAAGGAAAATTAAGTTGAACAGGAACATGTTATCACATTTCAGGATTCGCAGCCAGATTTGGCAGTGTAAACTGCATGAAAAGTATTCTTTTTAAAAGTCCAGCTCAGTTTTGATGTCACATATAATATGGGTGGTTGACATGAACAAACACCAAAGACGTTAAGGGAAGTTATTGCTATTTTCTTTTGGTTAAAGGAAGGTTGAACTTGCCAGTATATTTGCTGTAACAGATGATGTTCTCTTTAGCTTTGCTATTTCCATTAATCTCATTAAGGTGATGAATGACATAGTAAGACTTGCCTTAGAGAGATCCCATGTAAATTTCTATGCCTTTAACACCATTAAAACCAGTGAAGTAGAAGGTTCTACACAGAAAAACTCACTAACTACTTGCTCTAAGGACAAGTATTGCTCAAAACACACCAGAGGAAAACACATTCCTCTTTTACAGAAGATGGTACCATGTTTAATCATGAGGAACTCTTTCAGAATCTAAATCAAAAAAAAACCAACAAAACAAAACAAAACAAAAAAAACCAACAAAACAAAACTACTCAGATTTGATTTAGCTGAAAATCTCTATGACATAGAAAGTATAATGGAATAATTGCTTGCGGTCTGTGGGTGCCAGGTTCCTATGTTTGTCAACCCATTTTCAGGCACTAATTTACCAAATGATGATTGCTTGGTTTATGGACTATATTAGCAGAAACAGAGCCCTCAATTTTACTTGTTCTTGTCTTCAAAACGTCTTTCTCAGAAGTTTCTTTTAAGGAAAATATCTTGTTACATGTACAAAATTAACTTTTATCAGACCAAAGGATGTTTATACAAGCTCATATATATTTTTCAGTTGTCTTGGTACAACTTTTAACAAGAAACAAAAAAAAATTTCAGGTTTATTTCCTATAAATCAGTTACCATAATTTAATTATGTTCACGATGTTAAGGATAACTTGTAATTGTAAGATTTGCTCACTCAGGATAATTACTTCTGTCAACATTTTGAATTTTTTAAGGGAGAAAAATACATTTGCTAGAGTATTTCAATTTTTCTCTACTGACACCTTCACAGGGATTAAATTTTTTAAGTGGATAGCCCTCAATGAAAGCTAATAAATTCCAAAGAGAATGTGGATGAATTTCTGCTCAAGTAGACATTCAGAAAAACAGCAGCTCAAGTAAAATGCTATAACATAGCATAGTTTTTTTCTGCCTGCCTGAGTCCTAGCTCATGCCAGGCTGACATGATCAGCTGTGTGGCTTTCTGCCCTGTTTACTGCATGTTCATACCTCACTTAACAGTGTGAGGAGTAAATGTCGAATTACTTTGGGACTGTAGGACAAAGGAACAATAAAAACTTCACCTTTAGTTATCACTTGAAAGTGACACTCAAGCTTTTAGGGCTGAAAGCACAGAACTCCACATAGGACACTCAGCTATGAACACACTTAGAGGAGGCCGGCATGGGCTGCCAGGGTTTTATTGTGATGAAAGTATCACAGAAAAAGAATCCCACATTGTCAACACTCTTTACCCAGTTAAAATTGAAATCATAGAACAGCCCAGAGTGGGAGAGGCCTCAGAAGATCATCTGGTCCAGCCTTTCACGGGAGCAGGAGCCTAGAGGAGATTATCTAACACCCTGTCCAATCTCACCTCAAAAACCCCCAGCAGTGGGGAAGTTCTTCCAGCGAATGATTGTTACAATAAAAAAAATTGTTTTGCTTGCATCCCAATGAAACTTCTCCCAGTGAAACTTTTTGCTGCTGCCCCTTTTTTTGTGGCTTGTTGTGAAGAGCGTATGTTCTCTTTGTAGCTGCCCTGTAAGTACTGGAATACTGCAGTGAGGTTTCCCCTGAACCTTCTCTTCTCCTGGGAGAAAAGACCTAACTCCTTCAGTTTTCCCTCATAGTGTAGGTTCTCCAGCCCTTTGATCATCAATATTATGCTCTTTGTAAAGAAATCAGGTCTACATTGTTGCACGTGGGTGTGCATTTCTAATTTCAGGGGAGGTCAGGGAAGTTCTTGTCCCTGAGAAGAGCACCATTAAAACCATTTTACAGCATTGAAAACTCAATTCTGTTCTTTCTTTGACTTTGTTCACTACTCAGCAAAATGCCTTCTTGTTAATTATCGACTTCATCATCGAGGGACAGTTTAATCACAAGACTGTCTGCAGTTCAGGCTATCACAGCAGTACTAGCAGGGAATTTTGCACCGCACATAATTGGCCAGGTAATTAGAATACAAAATCCTTAATTGCTCAGTTACCAAACGTAAACGGTGCAGCACGCAGTGCTTGACTGGAGGAGGACTTGGGGGAACCGAGGCAGCTGCCAAGTGCCAGCTTTTCCTTCTTCACAGCAGAGCAAGCAAACAGCACGGGTGGCTTACTGAGCCCTTGTTCTCCTGTGGGGTGTGGGAAGCCTTCTCATTCTGAGGTATAAAAAGAAATTCAGCAAAAAGACTGTATTTCAGAAGATCCAAATCTACTTGAAAATAAAACCATAAACCCAGGACTTTCGAAAGGCAGAGGAACCCCAGCATCCTGTCAGCAATGGCAAGTCAGAGCTCATACACTGGTATGAAACAGCACCACTGCCCAAACTGGCAGCTCTCTGGTGTGGCACAGGCTGCTGTTGCAGGCTGGGAACTTAGTACAGGATCTGTGTGGTCTGAGCTACAGAGGGTTTCAGCACACCACAGCATAACTGGGTGGGTCCAGCATCCCCCTGCCCTCATATCTGTGTTATGGATCATTCACAAGTTACCACTTTTGGTACACTACAGCACAGGGTACACATAACAATAACACCAGTTCTTTCATCTGTTGATGGACAACATGAAGTGCTACATCAAAACTATCTAGATTACCAGCTCCCTTCTAGTAGGCTAATTAGAAGGCTAATTCACAGCTCTGATACTTCGTTATCTTTGTCTTATTTCCATGCTAAAAGCATTTGTGGCCTGTATTTATTTGTTCACATGTTCCTTGGTAAACACTTCCTTCTCCTTCAGCTAACCTTCCAACACATGCCTTTCTTTCTTCAAATGTATTTATAAACACCAGCATCTACTTCTCATGTCAGTAGACTCAAAAGGGCTATTTTGTAACCTCACCTGCTGGGGCAAGATCCATTCTAGAAGCCCTTTTCGACACCTATTCTCATTTTATATTTCCTTTTTCTCAAAAAGAGCAAGGCAGACTAGCATGGAACACTCTGGAAAAGGCTGTGTTACTGTTTTATGCAATGGCAATAGAATATTCTTCTCTCTTCCAGAAAAATCTTCACCAGTCTCACAGCTGACTGCTGTGGCAATTAACAGACACTCTCAACTCTCTCTTACAGCTTTCACTTGCAGCCAATAATCCCTGCTTGGAGCACAAATCCTTACTATGCTCCACGTACAAGATTTTTCATTTTCTGCTACAGCTATTGCCTCCAGGATTCCACTCCTAAAGGCATCACATTCCTCCTTACTTTATTCCACTATTATATCAGCAATGCTTTTCAAACCTATGTAGTCATTTATTCCACTGCTTCCTCCACTGTCTAGAGGCAATGACTCATAAATTCTTGTCTCAGTTGGTCCAACAACTCTATGCCTTTCTCACTGCTCCTGCTTCAGGAGTTTCTCTCTTCAGCTTGTGAGAAATCCACAGTTGCCCACACAGACTTTCCAAAGGCAACTACAATTTGTTTGTATAGGAACACGATAAGACATCTCCAGCCACAGAATAGAACCGACAAAAATTACTTGGTTCTTAAGAGAAGGAAGCTAATTCAGGGCATTTGCTACTTGTCCATGTTCCTAAATTAAACCTTTCTTACAGGAATAAAAATAACAGTGTGAAATTCTTTAGCAGACAAAACCTTCAAGAAAGCTGCTTTTTGGGTGAGAACAAAGGAAAGTTTTGCAAGAAGCAGGTAATTCAATTGCTTGTTGCCTTAGTGCCCTGGTTATGTTAAATCTGCACAATATAATTTTCATTGGAAGGAGAAATCATGAGCCAGACAATCATTAGCCAAACTCAATAAAGTTTATATTATTCAGATATAATCAGATATACTTGTTCTTATAATTGTAAGGTGTTTGAAAAGCACAGTGTTTATAGCAGGGTGCTTAGCATCCCCTTCTTCTATTGCAAGGCACGAAAGATAAAATACTGGACTCTCCGTTTCTTTGTAGATTCAATTCAACATAACACACTTTGCTACAGTCAAGGAAACCCAGCAGTACATGCATCTTTGTATCATTATTTAACTAAGGACAGTTCAAGAATGTTCTCATTAACTTGCAAGAGTTATGAAAATACACCTCTGTATTTTAAGATTTTTAAGATTCCTAAGACCCTTAGCTACAGTCTTTGTACTTAATGCCAAAAAAAAAAAAAAGAAAAAAAAGAAAGAGAGAATTTGGGAGTCCAGATTAAAAAAATTCCATTCCCACTGGAATCTAGTGGGCTCTGGAAACCCCTGATGATAATCTCAACTTCACAAAACTCAATATTTCTTCCAATTATTTTTCTACTGTCACAAATAAACCACATGCTACTCCCAGTCTAAATACCTGTCCATCCTTCTCTCAAGGACAAATGACTAAGACATTCTTCCTGTATTTGAAGTGCTTGGCTTGCTTAAAAAAAAACCTTTCATGTGAAAAATCCTACCTATTTCACTGGGTATTTTGTACTTTGCAAAGTTACCATCTCTTCTTTTTTTGTTGTAGCTATGCAGTCATACCAGCAGGATAAACGAACATAATTTATCATTAATCCCCAGCCCTCCAGTCTTTACTGACTCTGGCATGTTCTATTAAACTTTGTGTCTCATTGTAATATGATTTCAATTCAGTGAGTAAACGTATTTATTTTGAGTTAAGATTCACAACTAGCCAAGGTAAATGCTAGTAAATCCACGGCCTGTGTCATGATCTTGAGTCAGGAGAACGGGAAATAAGAAATAAAAGTTTAATCCAGAAATGAGCTAGGATTTAACTCTTTTCTGAAATCATTGCAGTAAGACCACTCTTAATGCATTTAGCAACAATTAATTCTCAAAGCCAAAACAGCTGCACATTGCTGATGCTCTCCAGATGTAAGGTAAGGAATTAAATCATGGGATAATTCAATTGGAAAATTGCTTGTAATTATGGAGAATGCAGCGTCTGCTTGACTCCTCGCAGTGATTGGTAGTTGCTATAAGAATAGTGAGGTAGTCTGTGCAATGCATAGTGAATACAAATAAGTAGCCGTGTTATGAGAAATCTCATTTAGTTTCACAAAGATATGGTTTTAACATGATTTAAACTGTATTTGCTGACATTAATGATAATCCATTTTCACTGTCCCATTACTGCCAACGGCCCACAGTCACTTGCACACAGAACAGCAATATTCACTGACAGCACCTTCCCTCTGAAGGAACTCAAAGTACTTTGCAAACATGCAGAACGTGGTACTACTCTAAACAAGGACCCAAAAAGGTTGGTGTGTCTCACCTCATTTAAAATACGTGCATGCAAACAGCCTTGTTCTAACAGGTCATTTAAATCTCTGATGCCACAAGGCTGACAACTGCTGGAAATGAAGAATGGTGCTCTTTCACTTCAAATATTAAAATTCTCAATGGCAACGGAAGAGAAGGCTTCCATAAGGTCTAGTCAGAGACCCTCTAGTACTGACAGCATGGAAAAACCCAAAAGAAACTGGTGTTTTGGATTGACAGCTACCAGTGAAGAAAAAGAGCCATCTTGTCATCTCTAAACTGAGCACATGTATTCTGAAAATAACAGCATGATGCAGGGTTTTACTGTCTTTTGTAGAATAATCTTACCAGAACTGATCCTCATTAGCATTACAACATATGAGAGAGTCTTGTCACTGTTTTAAAGTTGGCAAACGGAAAGACGAAATGGCTGCCATATGTGATCACATTCCTACAGAGTGAGTGATTGAATGGGAAAAACACCTAGAAATACTAATTTTCTGTTTCATGGTTTAACTATTAAAACACACAGCTCTCAGGGTATAAAACTCCAGTAATGGTAGCAGTAGTTACTATGACATTACATTATCTCTGCTTTAGCTACTGAAATGTTTGCCTGATTTTTTTTCTTTCTTTTTTACTTTAAAAAGCTTTAACAGAAAAACCATTAGGGAACAAGAGATCAATTATTTACAAGTTTCTTCACAAATCAATCATCCAGTATCAAAGCTAAAGTTGTTATTTTTAGCAGTATTAACTACACAATAATTAAAATTGATTACAAAGTCACAACCCCTCATTAAGTTGCTGTCAATTGAGGGAAAAATTCCTCGAAAGCAATTTTTTTTCTTTAAAGTGATTGTAAAAAGATTCCCATCAATTAAAGAGACATCTGGTAATATGGAAAAGGTGATAAATTGTCTCCTTTTCTCAGTGCTAGTACTTTGTAGACCAAAGGTAGTGCAGAAGAGAAATCCTTATGGTCTTATCCTGAAAAGGAGAACAAACAGCCTTGTGTGGGGCCACATGGACCCAATCCTGCAGAGACAAACCTTGCATTTCAATCTAACCAAGTCTTTAAACACATTCTGTAAATATTTGCGCAGTCCTAAGAAACAGAGAAGTTCTTTGCCTGTTTTATTGTCACACAGCAGATATTGGTCTTTAACTTCCCTAGCCTTAACCCTACAGCAGTTTTTCTAGTAACCAGATAAGCTACTGTTTCTACAAGACACGTCCCCTTTGCTACTCTTCTAGTTTCCCCCTCCCTGAGCTACACACCACTGGCTGATTATTTAATTTTGAAGACAAATAAAATTGTGAGTCCCACCCCCCTTTAATGAAGTTTTCCAAATGGCAAAGGAGTTTACAAAATACCTTTCTTCCCTCACAAACCTGCTTCACAAGCTTGAAGTGCAGGTTGTCAAGATGCTGTTGACCTAAGTTGTTGGTCTAATACCAACTCTGCAAGGGATTAGTGATCACCTGGATCTCTCAGAAATGCTCTGTGCACAGGCAAACGTCACTCTGGCCTTTCCTCTGTCCCCCATCCCATGCAGCAAGTGCACAACATCCACACAGTTACCAAACGCTAATTTGCCTCAAGTGTGCAAAGTGTGCAGAGGTGGGAAAAAGTGGCACAACATTAACTCCTGACACTGACATCCCAGCTGGCATCTCTAAGATAAGAAAGGCATTTAACCCCATGTTTAAAATAAACCAGCCAACCAAAAATAAACAACAAAAAACCCTGACAAAGGCACACCAAACCAAACTAACAAAAACTGAACCAAAACTAAAAACCCACCAACAAACTAAACAAAGAACCCCCTCAAACTCAAAAGAGCTCCCACAAAACAAAAAATCAAACATGGCAACAAAAATCACCAGAAAATAAAAAACCAAGCTAAACTAGCTGCTGTTATGCTTGCTCTCATACCTGCAGCAAGGCTTCCAGTGACACAAGGCATGTTTCTATCACCTGCTGACAGTGTCAGGCTTTAAAAACCATCCCTGACTTTAGTCCAACGATAAGAAACTGGGAGCATCTTCAGCAATTTCACAAACAGGCTTATTAAAAACCTATGCTAGCAAAATGCCTCTTCCTGCAGTCTGTACCCCTTCATTCAGCAATCCCAAAGATACTTTCAAAGGACAATACCTCATAACAATCAGAGGAAGGGAACAGAAGAGGAAGGTGCTTTTTAGAAAACATTTTTTTTAAAAATCAGGAAAAAAAATTCCCTGGCAAAACACAACCCACACACAAATAAACAAGGGGTTTTGATTGCATTTAGGAGTGAAAGAGGCTAATCTGTAGTTCAGTTAATTTCTGCACTTTGTATTACCAATAGTTGTAGCAATGAGGAATTGCTCAGTAACTCAGTTTCATTTTTAAGAAGTTTAGCATGCTGATAAAAGTAGTATACTAAGTAACCAATCAAGTAACCAACAAAGTTGTTAATTTTTGTAAGTTGTTTAGATCATTCCTGATGCAATGCCTATTACCAGCTTTGCACCCAGGGTCAGTTTGGTGCCCCACCCTCTGGAAGAGTTAATGGGTATAACATTGACTGAGGCACAGGGCAATCAATTTGTAGCTGTAATGACGTACATTTCACCTGCCCACCCACAAAGTAATTTGGAAGGTTTCGTTTTATTTCCAATAAAATAAAAATCTCAAAACACAGTAGAGACTGGTTAAAGGCATTGTCTCTAATGTGTCTCTTTTCTATACAGGCAATTCCTGTCTCTTAATTCGGGGATATCCCAGCCAAACTCCTCCCTGCAAACAAGCTCTTCCGCCAAGTTAAGCAGTGCTTTACACCCAGGTGAGGTCCCCTAGCTGGTTGGAGCTCAGTTATTTCAATTACACTTTGTCACTCACTCTGTAATGGAAGTACAAGTCAACAATCACTCAAGCACTGACCCTACTCCAGCATATTCTTACGGCTGCCCTTACCTGTCCAGACAGACACCTTCCCCTGTAAATCAGTGGAAAGAAATGGAAGCACTCAGCTTCAAACAGCACTCATGTATTACACAAACATCCATCTAAGCACATAAGCAAATGCACAATACCAATATTATTGGAAGCATATAAGCTCTTACATGATTTTGCAAGGGTATTTCTCCTCACTGCAAGGAAAACCTGAACACAGATTCCCAACATTTCATCTGCAGTGAAACATCCCTTATTCCTGTCACCAAGTCATGGCAAAAGTCCACTGTACAACAGAGCAGGAGGTTAACGGAAGTGTTAGTAGTGTTAACGGAAGCCAACATTCAGTTTCTAAATAATGAGCATTTTAACTTTTAGATCTTGAGTATTCTTTAATTTTAAATCAATTGGGAATAATGGTGCTGAATCCAAGCACCCCAAATATTCCAGAAGTCTCCATATTCAGTTCAGCCTTACATACAATAAAAATCACTTTGTGGCCAGCAAACACCAGTCATTAACCACCCATTTTGCACTGTGACCACAGAGGGAACTGCCTGCAGCAAGTCAAGCACCAACCTTGAAAAGGACTGGACTACATTTTAATCATCCCTGCTTCAAAGCCATTACAATTATCACTGGCTTTTTTTCAGTGGAACTGGGATCCAGGTTTTCTGTTCTCTAATTAGGTGATCAAATCCTTCAAAGATAAAACTCCTTCTATACCTTATTCACCTTTCTCCATTGATAGATAAGACAACCAGCTACATATGCTACACTGGTAGTCATACTTGCTATTAAAAATGTTAATTGTTGCTGTTCACTCAGCTGTTGCCACCAATTGCAAATGGCCTGGCATCTTTACTAAGTAGTTGCTTTTAGAACCCATTCTTGCTTAACAGATACCCCTTTGCCTTGGTGGGTCATTGAGAAGGTCATTACTTTGGGTGTAAGCCACAGATTCTGAATTAAGTTACACAATGTTTTGTTGTATCTTCTCATGTTCTTTCTTTTTACCCTTAATTAATGATAAAACCAAGACTAACTATCCAAGCTATTAGTTCCTCAGAAATCTTGATTTGTTAATAACACTGGCTATATTGCCCTTAGACAGCTGAATAGGTAAACCAACGACTACAGAAATAAAATAGCTTTCCTTACTACGCATTTGGGCACTGAGGCCAACAGAACAATCGTTTCTTTTCCCCCAATCTAAGAAAGTTCAGTTTGTAAAATTCCAAGCTGTGTGTCACAGCAAAATTTCACCTCAAATGAAGTGATCTTCTTGATGTGTAGGATTGACTCAGGCAGGCAGGCAGAGCCTGCCCTATCCATACCTGGCAGTCTGAAAAGCTGTAATTTTTTAGAGCAGTCAAATATAAAATATCCTCTGTCTCCTCCTCAAATACTTTCACACCTTCAGGGAAAACACAGAGACTGGAATTAAACCTGCATAATAATGTTGTTTTAACATGGGCTTTTTGTTTCTTCCATGCTCTGAATAAACACCTTGAAAACAGAACATCCTTGAACCTTCTTCTCAAAATCAATACTGGAGTTCTGCAACTCGGGTTTTTCTCTGATAAACAAACCTGTGACAGGTGAAAAGGAGCTGTGATCTAACCTTTATTATGCTGTTTGTGTGCCTTGCAAAGTTCTAAATGACTGCCAGAGACGCCTATCTGTGGTACACAGCAAAATGCTTCCCTTCATTGCCTGACCTTTCCACTTCCCCACTGGAGGCACAGGGAAGCAGCAACATGTTCCCCACTAAAAGCAACACACAAGGTGAATTATTGTAGTTCTGTCCTCGTCAGGTTTATCCTTTTAACACAGGCAGTGGCGAGTGACAAATCTTCTGCTTGTGCTGTTTGAACATCTTTTCAAATGTGGAGAAATCTACTCATCACCTTTTTTACTTGTGTTTACACCAGATAATTTAGAAAGACAGCCTCTCCCAGAAGAGTGGTTAGAACTGCTCACAGACATAGAATAGAAAAAAGAAAAAAAGCAGAACAATGGTGAAAAGCCCACTATTACATTTCCTGAGTTCTTAAGGAAATGACATTTAGAAGTAAGTGGTCCTTGCTTCTCTCATCTCTGTTGTGACACTGGAGCATTCAGCTAACAAAGCTGACTTTCATCTGACTTTACAACTGATAGGAACCATTAATGTGAATTACAGATTATTTTTTTAAAACACAGTATTTTCATTTTAACAAAAGATAGTCACTCGTATTTAACTTCTTTAAAATCCTGTTTAGTTGGGGAAGGTAAAAGATGAAGGTCAAGCATTTCTAAATTGCTTGCATTTGATAGATGAGAAAGCCTAAGCTGTTGAGACTAAAGGGACTCACAGGGACTTGGAGAAAGCGATTTCCTTACCACAAGCAGGACACACAATGTAATTTATTGCCCAGAAAGGAAGTGTTGCTCAATGTAGGTACAGGGGCTAGGACTGGAGATCCCAAATCAAAAAGAAGACACTGTATTATGTGCCTCAGCAGAATTACAAGGTAACATGAAGGGCTATATTCTATTGCTCCCTTCAGCTCACACTGCCTGGCACGGCCTGTCTGAAGAGTGAGAGAACATCTGGGGAAGTCCAGCCATCAGTTTTCTTCCCTCTCCTGCTCTCCCAGTATGGCCATTCTCATCTTCGTGCATTACACCATCTGTTTAATCACTGTGCTCTCAAAACAAGCAAACAAAGAAAACAGATGAAACTTCAGGGATAGCTTCTGGCTCATAATTGAAAGGATGATTATTCATTAAAATCTAGGCAAGTTGCTTGGGGGCCACCAAAACAGGCATTGCATGGTATTATGAAATTTATTTTTTAAAGGTAGAAAACAGAATTCTCATTCAGTATCTTGTCTTTAAAGCTGCAATCTTCTTTGGTTATTTTGAGTGGGATAGCATAAGCATGCTCAGTGTAAGATACTATAAGAGAAAACGACTAAGCTCAGAGGTCCCACTCCCTTCAAGGTGAAGGTAAATAAAACTACTTTGGTGAGCTTTAAGGTCAACAATTCCTGTAACATTTAACCTCTGAAGAACAGCTAGGGGAATACTTCTTGCAACACCTCTGAATTAGTACATGTAATTGTGTCTTCCCAAAAATGAGATATTACAAAAGCATTGGTTTCAACATAGCCTTTACAGAGTTGCATCTAAACAACTCAAATTTCATCAGAAAGTCAAGGATGGAAAAAGTAAAAATCAATCTTCTCTTTACCCAAATTTACTTGGCAAAATAGTTAAACTGTACTTGGGTTTAGCTTCATCGATGCTAAGATCCTGACTGAGTCATGATATTTTCACTATCAAGACTCCAAATTAACAATGTCTTATCTCTGATTAATTAGCTGAATTTTGTTCTTGGCAAGAGTCACAGTGGTAAAACCTCTTAGCTTTTAAAGTTCTATGACTCTCTTTTAATGTGTTCATCCAAGCATAGGTGTGTAAGGTATCTACTGCAACACAACAGACAAATTATCCTTGATGTGAAGAATAACAGCAAAAATATTCTAGTTCTTGTCAATTTGATGATGCTTTTAACATAATCTCACAGAATAATTGTGTAGAAAATCCCACATGAAAACATCTATTCATTAAAAGTGGAGCAAGCCAACTTCATGAAAAAAACACTGGGGACCAACAGGCCCTAACAATTGCTAGCACTGGTTAAGGTGCAAGGGACACAAGTTGGGCACAGCTGGGAACACAACTCACCCTGGGCTATTAATTTAACCACACTGGGCTTTAGTTTCTCTCTGACAAAAGGGAGAAACCCTCCTCCCAATTTTTTAAAACCTTACAAAGTGCTTTATTTAGTAGAGCACTCTCAGAGCCTCCCAGGTAAAGTTCTGAAGAAGCACAGGTTATTGGGGTATTTGGCAATGGATATCATTAGACCATGGTTGGTAAGGATTGCCAAAATGCAGCCAAGGGCTGCCAGGCTCGCAGGGTCTTGCTGATACTTGTTTACCACACATTATATTTTTGTGTACAGAGCCACATGTGTGAGCTGTCATCAGCATGGTAGAAAAATATACACAGAAAATAGAAGCAGCAGGGAGGCTAGAAAGAAATCAAAACTGCCAAACAACTTACTAATTCAATGAGTACTTTTTTTTTGGACAAATGTGAGTTTGCTATCCTTAAAAAGTTGAACTTAAAAAGTCCTCTGAACACAACATGCGCATGGACGTACACAAGCATTTGGTGATAAAGGACATTGTCCCTACATTGTGGAGGAAAAAAATTCAGTAGTCTTTTCCTATAAAGAGGTCAAACACAGCCAAGAGCAGGACACACTTCCCTCCAGCTGTCCTTTTAATATGCCTCTCATCTTGCCAAGGAGAAACCATCATTAGGAGTGAGAAAGAGACTATTTTACAACCCATTTATTCTTCATTGTCTCTGCCTTTTCTGGATATACTTGTTGGAGTACATTAGTCACAGGTATGCAGCGAGCCATTAGAGCATACTAACATCTGATGCACACTGAAATTAATTTGTCTTCTTCAGCTTGGGGAACAGACTGCTGGATGTTGAGTTGCATGCAAGTCTTCACTGAAGTAAGGAATGAACAAACAAGATTTCTAAAATCAACAAATCCACGTGCTTCTCCATAGTCTGTGTAAATACAAACCTACTCTATAAACACACGCACTGTCCTACAGCGAGACAATCATTTGCCTCTTTAGAGCAGGCTCATTAAAGGGAAATAATTTTGCAATAACAAAGCACAAGTGTAGTTCTAATGAGAAGAGCAAGCTGCAAAATGCTAGGAACACCTGGTCCATTTTTTGTACTGACAGAGCACGAGCTGGAATCTTATCCTTATAAAAACACCATATTTTTCCTTCTCCACAGCCCAGTGGACTCTGGAAGCAAGTTTGGTTTGCATTTAGTGTCTTAATGTTGCATAAATTCCTTTGGGTGTGTGTTCTAACACTCGATACATTTATGTTGCCAAGTTGAGTATCAAAATCTGAATCTCATCTAGAACAGCCAGAACTATTCACTGTAAAAAATATTTTAAATTCTAAACCCCTTCTTTGTATACAAAGAACTTGATAGTCATACCGACAAATCCATAAATCTCTCATTTGCAGTAAGATGGATGAATAATTTTCAGTCTGTGTTACTTCCAGATCGCACTTAATTCTTCTACTGTTTCACTTGTAGTAGGTAGCTGATCCTTCAACTCACACACAACAATTATTTCCACTGTGTGACTGACTAAACCTTAAAGCGGAAAATAACTAATAGGAGACTGAATCCCACTTGAACTAAATGAAAGTACAAAAGTTCACAAATCTTCATGGGATACCTGCAATTCATCTGAAGGCATATAAATAATAAAACTAGGGTGGCATCATATCAAAGCACAATCTTTTTAAGGACTATTCAACCACCTGGATTGAACCTTTGCAGGCCAGGATGATCCACATTTTTCCCCAGCATTAGAGAGAGGGATGCAGGAAATACTCAGGTTTGCAAGTTTTCTGTCAAAACTTGCGAGAAGTTCAAAAACATTTTTCTTCCAAATAGAAATTCTCCTAAGAAAACAATTCTTGGTTTGTTGTTTCTTTTTCTAGGCCTAAGGTGTCAAGATTTCAAACGCCACGTAATGATTTACTAAATAAGAAATACTTCTGATATCTTGTTCAAAAGACACATAAACCAGATCAATTCTAAGAGATCAAGGCATATCCTCAAACCAGTATAAGAATTAATGTAAAGGGAAAACTTTTGTCTGTCTAGCGTAAGCCCAGCTGCTCTCTTTACTCATTATTCTTTCCCTTGGTAAAAAGCTATCTTTTTCTTAGAGAATTTTTTCCCTTTTTTCTTTTCTTTCTTTTTTTTTTTTTTTTTTTGGGTGGACTTTTAAGTGATACAAGTATTTTTTCTGCTTTAATTTTATATGAAAAATAGCTTCTCACCTACTTATTTCTTGCAAGCCCACATTGATTTATACTCTACTGTTTTCTTAATAAAGTGATAATCTGAAACAAAGTATTATTTATTATCTTTTATTATGTGCCTCATTCTTCTTTGTCTGAGGAATCATAAATTAAAGTCAACAGCCATTTTATAATCCTGCAGTTCATTATCTCCCATTTGCTAATACGCTCAGTGCCTTAGCCTTGCTCCATTTCTTTAGTAATAATTACAAAAATTAAAACCACATTAACACAATATGCAGATACTTCGTGTTTTAGAACTTACATAAGAGCTTTTCAACTAATCAGTGGCTGGTTAGGGCACTGTCCTCATTCATCTCCCATTTCTCCTGCCATCCTTCATGAAAGTTTAATCTACATTTTCCATTAAGAAGTTGTCTCAACTGGTGTTCACATTTGCAGGCTGGCTTATTACTTTTTTGATTTTTATTTGGAATGGTGGTCATACCTTCACAACTTATCTCTTCATCTGAAATTTTTATCAAACAGCTGCATGTTTTGCTAGTCCTGAAATCTTCAAATCACAGAACAAGAAATTCATTTACTTGATCTAGAATCACAAGATTTAAAAGAGAAGCAGGCAACCTGCTCACATAACCATTGTCAGGAGTGGTCAAGACTCTAATCCTTCCAGTTTAAAACTGCATTTGTATCTTTGCTGTTTCGTCTGTTGACTCCTCCAGGCCACCGAATCCAGCCCTCAGTAGCTCCTTGTCCCAGGAGCTCTGGTCCTGGGCTGGACGGTGGCAGCTGTTTGCCGTTAGATACAGACGGACCAGTTGCGTTTAGATCAGCGTTCTTTATTCTCCCTCACGGAGGGAAAAGGGTCATGCATAGAACAAGCTGTCTGGTGGAGAACCTGGCAAGACTGGCCCAGCCCGTCTCTCGCCCAGGTCTTTTATGCCCTCTGTCGGGGGAGGGCAAGGCAAGAGACAAGCCAATAGGCAGATGACTGGCCCGTGACATCTGGCCAGTCCTGGGTGAACAGGGGAGGGACAGGTGGAAAGTAGAGTTGTGAGTGGTCAGACCACCAGTGGATTCTCCGTAGCCTGCCCACTGCTACATGCATTTATGGTTAGAGACAGATCACTCTGACATTTGATCAGAGCTGGACTCCGTTTGCATGCAGTGGTTTTGGGTCCAGGTGCCACTCGTTTTGCCTCCTTAAATACAAAGGATTAACTCTGTACTAGTACTCTCTCTTCCTTGTAAGATTTGACTCAGAATGAAGCCCCAGCTGTGGTCTCAGATCAGAGACCACAATTACTGCCTTCCAAAGTTCCTGGGCAACACAGCACTGCAGGAAGCTGAGCCAGTGCTTCTCTGGAGGTAGCAAAATACAAGCACAGCAATAAGGTAATAGGAGAGGTAACTGAATTCTGAAAAGGCTCACTTTCTGATGGCTGTTAAACCATCCATGATGGATGTCAAACTCAGTGCTGTGCCCTACAGGCCCCCAAAGTACACAAAAACCTGGGTTTGACTCAGGAGTTGAAAGGCATAGAACTTATGGCTGGTTTGACCCACTTCATGTTTATTGGAGAGACAAATAACTTGAACGTGACAAAAACATACATCCACACAGCTGAAAGGGCAACTCCTTCATCTACAAACTCCTTCCTTTAACCATAGACTGGGTTGTCTCACCTGCCTCCTTAGGAAATACTGCCACAGTTGCAAGATGGCCAATTCCTCATATTTCATTACGATAGACTGCAGTGCATTTGCTGGTATAATATATTATGAAGGATCATGAATAATTAAAAATTAATCACACTTTTCAAAATAAATAAATGCAGTCAGTGATGCAGAATGCTTGAATTTTTTATAGCATCTTTTTGCTTATTCATGAATTAAAAGAAGTCTAGTAATCCACAATGGATTGCCTACTCATTACAGCATGTACAGCCCCAATTCAGATCCCAACAGTGGAGGTTTTCGTGTCAATCTTCAGCACATCAGTGGAACTTTAACCTTAAATCTCTGACCCTGAAGAAAGTTACATAAGTTAGACTCGGAAATGTGAGTAACTCCAGCAGATCTTCAGGGGTCTAGCTAGTAGATACACCAGTGATTCTGTCACTCACTGGTCCACTTACAAGATGGGGGGGCATGGAGGAGAGTGAAGCATTTTAGCACAAATTTAAAAAACCAAAACATTGATAGCTTCCCTTCTCTACATTTCTATAGGACAGTCCTGCAGTTCTTCCTACCAAATACTCAATATTTTTGCATGGTTTGATAGCATTCCCAAGGCTTTAAGAGAAGACCAAATAATATTAAATGTTTAAATAGCAACTTTCCTCTGACTCTCCAAATTGGTCTAAAACTGTTAGTGCACTCCTATCACTTTTCAAAGAGAAGCTAAGCCTGGGCTGGGAGGTGAAGGAGGGATGCACCACCACACCAACCCTCCCAGAACAAATATCCATTAACTTTGAACACCTGACTCTGAAAACAGACAGGTGGAAATATATTGGAAAGAATGTATGAACAGGGAGAGCAAACAGTTGTCCCTCACCACCTCGGCCTTCAGGGACCTGTCGCATAAAGACTTTCTGAGCCAGAAAAGGTTCTGTAGAGAATTTAGTAGCTGTAACTGTTTTTATTCCCTGCACATATCCTGTCAATCTGCACACCCACAGAAGGTTTCAGCAACAACAACACCCTGGGAAGAAAGTTCCATAGTTTCACTGTTTGTTAAATACTGAAGGATCTCCTTTTGTTTTGCCTGACATCTAATAATTTTGCTTGATGTTGTCTAATACTGTATTGCAAGAAATATCAAATATTCCTTCTGTACTCATCCTTCCAGTGTTTTACAAACCCTTGGGAGTTTATAAATCTTTATACATATTTTATAATGATTTTATAAATTTCTGTGATTTCTATACAACCCTGCATGTGTTCCTTTAGATGCTCTTGCAGGCAGGGTAACCCTAGTTAATTTAAGTGATCCTAGAAGACAGCCATTACATACTTTAACATCTTTGTTTCCATTCTTTTAAAAACTTTCCCACTGTACTAAAAGATTTTTGATGCATGGGGTCTAGTACAGAAGACTGAATTCTAAATACAGCTGCCCCACACATTTATACTATAGCATGCTGTTCCTATTTTCCACTCCCTTCCCAGTAAGCAGCCAAGTCACATTTATTTTGTGACTGCTACTGAGGTGATGCTTTCACAGCTCTATTCTTACCCCTAAATCAGCTTACGTGACAGTAACCAGCTCAGAATCTGTCTGCATATATGCCAAACTCTGATTGTCTCTCCCACCACCTCAATTCAAATAATCTGCATTAAATTTCACCTGTCACTATTAGCTGGTTAAGCATCCCCTTTGAATTCCTTATAAACTAGACCTTCAATCTTTTACCCTGAATAATTTAATATCAAACTCTGCCACCTCACCATCTATTCCTATCCAGAAGATCAATGATTTGTGTGACACAACATGCTGAACATGCCAAGTGAGTGGATTGCTCAGCTGTGACTGTAACCAGATGCTGAGATACCAGAAGCTGGCTCTTATTGTAGGAGGCTTAATCCATGCTGACTTCTGATTTCTTGACACTGAGTTGTATCACGCTGCTGAGACAGGGTCAAAAATACAGAAGTTCTTCCAATGTCTCTCTTTGGGAGATCTACCAATGATTTTCTACCAAACCTTTTACAGAAACTCCTGTGAAGCCTAATCAATCATATCAGAGGCATTTGTCTCTATCAATGTCTTTCCATGACTTGATAACCAAGTGACAAGGATGAGCTAAACCATCCCAAAATCTAGTTAAGCTATCTGTTTATCTCTGTGCATTACTGTCTGCAAAGGAGATGAAATGTGATTGAGATAATTGCAAGCACAATTTGCAGGAAACAGTGGGGGTTGGAACTACTATGCTTAATTATTTCAGATTGAAACAGACCACACAACTATCTATGCCAAACAGCTGTAATTAAAGTGATTTAAAATAGAGAGATGCTAGCTCCAAGTGTTGATTTTCAAATGAGTCTTTACACATGCAAGAGTTACAGTCATCGATGACTTGCAGACCTACAGCTCTACTGAGAAAAAATTACCCCTATGTCCAACATGCCTGGTAATTTAAAAAAATAAACACACACAGCAAATAAACCACACATAATAATCCACTCTAATGCTTCACAAATCTAAATCCACTCAATCAATTTGACACTGGTTACCTGCCCCTCAGAATAAAAGAAAACAACAGAATACAAGTTTCAGTTGCCTATATTCCAGATGAGAACCCCCAGTCTCTGGTCTTAGAAACTGAATTTTAACCCCATAGGCAACTGGAAATCATCAACCAATACCACCTTTGGTTTTGGGCTACAGGGCCAGCCAACAGTCTTCCTTTCTTCTGCTTTGACAGATAAATAAAACCGAGTTAGACAAAGGCATAACTGTACTGAAAAGTATCCAAAAGAATCATACATTGACAACATGTAGCACCATGGGGACCTGGCCAGGCTCTTTATCTGGAAAAATACATTTACTTCCTTGTGGGTTTTCCCCATTTTTCCCCCACTCCAGGAAAGTGACAACTATTCTTCTCAATTCAAAACTAGGTTTTAACTCCTAAATTTCAGGGGCAGTCCGCTAACACTAGAATTTAAGAAAAAGAAGAAAACACACATTCTGATTTACCTCAGACTTGTCCTGAACTGTATCTTTGTAGCAAGAAATTCAGTATGCGTGTGGATGTTCGTTGATGTGGAAATTAGAAGGTATTTGCATGCAGCACAAATGTGGTCCATCTGCTTTACACACGACACAGATCACACCAAAATGACTTGGTCTGCTGATGAATCAATGGGCCTTAAAAGTTAATTTATAATGGCTATCTGGGGAAAAGTACTATACTATTGGCATGGATGAGAAAACAGAATATGAATGAAAGCAGCACAGAAAATTTCCTCTGTATTTGCCTGAACATAAGAACTGTTACAAGCAGTCAGACTGCAGCTCTGCGAAGTCAAACTCTGTCTCCAACACTGGCTACTAAGAAAATGATCCTTTTATTTGCAGCCTTCTGTGTAAGAGTCTTCTTGACTCTAAACAGACTATTGAATTAAACATCCAGTGATGAATGTATTCTGCAAGAATTCGTCTGATCTTTCTTTAAACTTACGCACACTTCTGGCCCCATAACATTAATTCATGTATTTTATTAGCACCGTTTATTCAGGTACTACAGGAAAAATGTCTCTGCTTGCTTGTTCTAAACCTGGAACCCACCAACTTCACAGCTTCTTTCCATGCTCTTCAATCTTTATTTTAAAGACCTCTAAACCCTGCTATTGCAGATGGAATAAAGAATCTTTGTCTGTTTAGTTTTTCTTCCTACTATGGAAGATGTTCCATATCCCTTGTAATTTTTGTTGTCCTTTCTGACACCTCTTTGTTTTCCTGGACAAAGCTTGTAGCCCTAACTCCCCCATTTCCATTTTTTCAGGTTCATTCTCATCAACACCACCTTCCAGAGAGAGGTTCCAAGCAGATGTCACTAACAGTCGAAAGGATGTTATGAATTTTTCTGCTTTCCCTGGATTAGAAGAGCACAAATATATCTAAAAATCTTTTCAGAACTTACAATCTTAATGAAATATGCTGCTGTTTGCAGATATGATCATCAGCAGGAAAAGTAATTCCAACACATCAAATTTTTTTCCAAGAAAAGAAAAAAAGTCTGTTGCACTCCCATCTTTAGAGACAGGATTTTTTTCTTATATTAAGGACAAAGCCCATCTTTTGTTTTCTTACCAAATAGAGAACCTAAGACTTGGACAAAAGGATATTGCCTAAAATGGTCTGCAAACACACAAGTGGTAAACAGGACCTAGAGCAAAGATAAGGCCAGACTCTTCCAAACACTGAATGACCTTAAACACAGGCACCACAGTACCGTTCTCATCCAAATATCATCCATGGCTTGGGCCAGCCCAGTTCAAATTTTACACAAGAGTCTATTTGATACTTTTGCTTCCCAGATACATGAAGAATCCTACTTTTAGATGAAAACAGATCTCTCCTGTGCAGAACGACCCTCTTTTGTTTGTCACTTTGTCTTCACTCATTGTCTGCCGAAGCAAAGGGATTATAACTGTCTTTAGTACTTTAGGAGGACATGTTTGTTTGGGTGTGGTTTGGGGTTTTTCTGTTAGGGTTATTTTGAGGGGTGGAAGTGAGGGTGTTTTCATTTTAAAACTAACCACTCCTGATGGCATTACACAGTCGTATTCATCTTACCTTTGGGTGCGCTCTCAGAGTGATCTCTCTCTGGCCCATCTGGGAGGTTTAGCTGCGAGATTTCCTCTGCACTCAGTCTGACCCAGGCATTGTTGGGGGTTTCCTGATCTTTTGAGGTAAAGGAATATTCCAGCTCACAAGGAGATTCAAAGTTGCAGTCAAATACTGGAAAAAGAAAATGGACATGAAACATATCAGGTTAATTAAATCCGGTGCCCTCTGTCATGGAAGATATGTATACATACACATGTGTATGCACTCTCATTTCATACTTCAGTAAGTTACAGCTTGATTTTTTCCATAATGAGGTAGAAAGAAATAGGGAATTCCATAAACAGGCAAAAATGGGTCTGAAACGGGCCACACAAGGAAGTTCATTGTGGAGGCAGCAGCAAATCAAAAGGAATGCCCAAAAGCCAGTAATTCCCCTTCAGGACAGGTCAAAGGGCAGCTCAGGCTAAAGAGGGGAAAGGTATCATCTGGACTGAAAGGAAAATGGCTTAAATGTCAATGGATGAAAAGGGACAGAAAGCCAATCTCTTCTGGGATGCTGCTCCAAATTCAGCCAGGACCCTTACATTGTTAAGTCTCCTAATGTGATTCATGCCAGTGTTCCACCTCAGTGAGCACAGGTCACTGCAAAGAGAGTCATACATCCTGGGCATATGGAATGTGCTGGAAGCCATGGGAACTGTACCCTGGGACGTGACATTCTGGTCCCCGGGTTTGAAAATCTTTCCTGAGACAACAGAAGCAGCAGAAACCTGACTTGCTGCTGCAGGACTTCAGCCTCCAGGCAGCACAGCCAGCAACTGCCTCCAACAGAGATTTCTCTTTTTGAGATGTTTCTCTTTCAGAAATGCATTACCCTGCTGGTACAACCATGATTCACTTCCCAGTGTCCAGTTTACCATCACACCATAGCTCAAGTTGCTTAACACATCATGCAGTGACAACCTGCAAGGATTTTACTTTTAATTGCCAAGATCGTTAAATTTTCTGGAATGCCCTGTATACATTTGCTTTTGTCACCACAGTCAGCACTCAACACAATATTCAGTAAGAGAAAGAAATGATTTCTGAACTAACTCAGTGTTTCTGAACAGGCTAGAGCCATTTGAAAAAGCCCAAGGAAAAAAAGTACTGCTGCTCTTTGGAGTCTTCTGCATTTTCTGTCTGGCCACACTATGCAGGTGAAACAAATAATCTGAATTGACATTAGTGAAATTAACTGATTTTTTTTAACTTCAATTACATTCTCTGTTAAACATCTAATTTCTTCTTTGTGGGCACAGATTTATGTAGTTCAACCTATTCTCCTGGTGATAAAATATTTTCTAATCTGAAGGTTAATACTGTTGCCCTCTTGCTATACTTTTTCCAGCTAATTTGCCTTTTTAACAGCAAGCTGGAAGGAACAGTCTTTTTTCCAGTTTATGTTTGATTTTCTTAATCAGGTGTTTTATCATTCACTCAGCATTTTAAATACTTAACACCAGGGAAACCATGTAACATAAGGCGTCTATTTACACCACAAGCAGCAGTAGCAAGGATTACACACACTTCCTTAAATCCAAATGCCCAAGCCCCTACTCTCTTCAGGCCTCTAAGTTATCAATATAAATTTCATGATGCATGAAGCACACTTCAGTTTAGGCAGCAGGGAACTCTGGACATATTCATGCAGTTTACTACTGCAATATCATATCAAAACCTCAGACCACTTACTTCCAATCCCTTAGATGGTCTTTACAAAAAAACCAAAAACCTCCCAAAAAACACCAAACAAAACCTAATGGTTTTTTCACTCTGTGAAGTGTTAGGAGTCTGTTATTTGTCCCTAAGCCCAGATGGACAAAAGAGCAATGAAACACTCAACCACATATTAGACAAGATATATTATCTCTACTAGTTACAAGGAACACCTTGAGCAGTATGTGTTTTAAGGCACTGTCAAAAAAAACATGGAGGGGAGAAACACGGCTCATACAAGGACTTTTTCAATGGAACTCACTGGATGACAAATGGGAAAGCCCAGGCCAAGGACCACACGTGGCAAGAACAATCATTTCAAATCAACTATTTCATTCTTTGTGCACTTCTCTTCCCGATCAATCTCCTATTTTCTTCAGCTTTCCAGCACTTGCTGCTCACTTCCCCTCCTCTTCTGCCCAGCTGCTCGGAACAGAAGCCTTTGTGCTCTCTAACCCTCTTGACCCAAGCAGAGAGGCCCTTCATGGATATCCACAAGGCTCTCTCTTTCTCCTCCTCCAGTCCCTCCGACTGTCTGATTGTGGTGCCACAGGCACTCAATAGCCAGCTCTGCTCCCCACTTTGGTCTCACTTTCCAGAATCCCCATCTCAAAAGAGAGCTATCAATCAATTGTGGAGCCCTTAACAAGGCAGGCCCCTGACGTACAACTTAATTGGGGTGTGTGATTAAGTAACAGTCACCACATTTAGTGTTATGACCCCTGCAGGCAGCAAAAGCCTCTGCCTGAAGCAGGGGAAGTAAAGGAAGAAAAGGCTAGCAGCAATGCCATTCCCTTCCCTTGCAATGAATAGCCCACAGAGAAGTGGACATGATCTAACATGTCTGCTGTGCTCACACTGAATGTCCTTCACAACAGGTTGTTCCTTGGAAGAGAGGGAGACTATTCGGCTCACGCATCCGACAGTATCTGTGATTTACTGGAAACATACTCGCAACTTTTACATGATTCAATAGTCCCCTCACATCACCAGAATATCAGTACTTTTCATAGGCTCTTATTTAAATTAGTCCTGTATCAGACACAAATTTCAGTGCTATTATCCTATTCAGTACAAAGAAATGATGACAAAGAAATGCTATCTGATGCAACACAGAAAAATCTATGCAAACAGCATCCAGTCTTCTAAGGCTAACATTAACTTCCTACCCTCAGGCTGTCCTTCTTTCACAATGTCCTTCACTATCGACAATGTAATATACCCCATAAAAGAAGAATTATATACAACATTTTTTTTTTTTTTTCACTGAGAAGCTGGTCTTGGTGTGTTAGCTATCACAAGACCACATAAGCCACACTTGCAAATACAAAACCTTCATAATACTTGAATTGCTACCACAAATCACCTGCCATTTTTTACACCTCTGCATAAAAAAATAGTATTTCTCCTTCCTTTTTCACTTCTGTCTTAACATTTAAAGGCTACACCAACTTTATAATTTTCTTGCCCAGTTAAGCACAGAAAACAGTAGCCATGTGCCTTTGGAAGCTGGATAAAGACCATTCTACCTTTTACTGAAAAACCAAACACTGCAGGAAAGGTAATTAAAACTAACACAACTTCCAGTGATTATTTTTAAACCCACTATCAATATAAATTGAGTAGATACAGAGCTTTTGGACTTGAATACTGTGCCTAGTCAGTAAAGTGGGGTGATTCTCTGTCATTTCTCATGATTTTCTAAAAAAAATGCCACAGAGATTTAAACCAAGTACAGGCATTTATGTCAGAGCTATATTGATACTACAGAACTTAAATGCTGTACAGGAGTTTAAGTTCCATACAGAAAAAAAATAGCAAAGCCTCTTTTTAAATAATAAATTAAAAAAAAAAAAAAACAGAACAAACAACTCTTTGTCCAACAATCACTTTTATCTGCAACTGCTGGGCATGAGAAAGGCAGAACAGATAATTTGTTAGAAGTCTATTTCATTGTCATTACACCTTTAAAGAGGAAAGAAAAGTGATGCTTATAATCAAAATAAGATAAAAACCTGTTTAAGAAAGGCTGTAGATATACATCAGTTCAGCTTTTGGTATGTAAAAAGATACAGAATATTAACCACAGACTGGAAAGCCAATTAAGCTACTATTCAATTGAAAAGACAATGGAATCTGTGTTTGTCTGATTATGTAAGAGACTTGTGAGTGTTTCAATTTATTTACTTTTTATCAATATACCTAACAACAATAATTTGTGCACAGATAAATACAATATCTGGCAACCACATCTGTTTCAATTAAACTGATTAAAGTTTTCTAATAAACAATGTCTTAAAATAGTAGTATTAGACAGTAATATAAGTAAAACTTACATTACAGTACTATATAACAGTAATATATAAGCAAAACATAGTATAAGTAAAACTATGGGAAGTATCCTTTTACATTCCAGCAGGTCAAATTATGGTTCATTCACTTTTGGGTCATCTTGGGTCATTTGTGTAACCACACATCACAGAAACATACCTTATTTAGAACAAAAATAACCTAATTTACAGAGATAGATAAAAAAAGCTGTTCTTGTTAAGAAACTTCTGATTAACCTTTCTTCAGTTGCCCAACAAAAGATTAGGTTTATTTGGTCTAAACCACCTCTCCTTCCAACTACAAAAGTCTTACCAGCAGGTAGTTTTCTCTTAGGCTGATCCTTTTTGTTCTAGTTCTTTCTAGTTCTACAGGTGTCTGACTTTAAAAGATCCTTTTCCCTCCTGGTCTGCTGACTCTTACAAATCACTCCTCAATTGCTCTCAGCTGGGCACCCCTTTGAAAGGGTGTGGTGGCTTTCTCACCACACTGCTACAGCCAAGGGAGCAGGGAGAAGTTCTCTGTTCTCGGCAGGGCCAGCTGAGTGAGGTACATCCTCACTGGCACCTCATCAGCTTACACATGACTAATTTCTACTACATCTACAGACAAATGCACAATGTAAAGGTCACTTACACTGATCAAGTCAGGACCACAATCTCCCTCAAGAACTCTTTCAGCAGTAACAATTGCAGCAGCAGTGTAGAAACAGATAAAATATTCTTGCACAGGATGTCTTTTTTCAATACAAATATTGACAGATATTCCTTGTGGAGGAGACATCATTTAAATTGTGTAGTAGAGATCTGCTCTGCTGAGTGAGCTTTGAGACCTCCATCAATACCCACTAACCTCTATTTTACTCATGTTATAAGGCCTATAAGCTTTTAATTTATGACAAGGAAATGACAAATTGATTTTCCAGTTATTAATCCTAGTGACAGAGCCAGTTCCTAAAGCTTTCCCATTCCCTTTGAGTACAAAAGGGCACAGGGCATTCAGTCTAAGGGTTTCAATTGCCTCATCAGGCCTTTCTGAATTTCTCTTCACCAAACCAGGGTGCACATGTGGGATGCCACAAATAAGCCTGCAGCGATAAGTATTTCTCCCTGAAAATAGAACATAAATAGGAGACACTGTGCTCTCTGGCTCTCAGCTCACCTGCCTGCTGAACACGCAGGAGGACCCAAATACCCGCCAGGTCCTTGGAAGTCAGCATTGCCCTACTGGCACAAAGAAGAGGTGAGACTTCTTGCAAATGAATTCCTGGTGCTATATTTCAGCTGTGCAACTGGAGGCACAGAAGCCATTTAAAATAAGGGAACCCACCGCAGGATAGAAGGGCACAGCAAAAAGGCCCAAAGGGAAAGGGAAAAGGTGTTGGCAGTCATACAAATTCAAGAGCAAAAACAATTGCAGTTTAACTGCCTTTTTCCTGCTGACCAAGCGATTCTGAAGAGACACTTTCACCTATTTCCTTCCATTGCCTAGCCCTGAGAAGGGCAAACTGCACATTTTATGGGATACTTATGTCATACATATCCCTGCCAGGCACCCTGGGTCTTACTACCCTTAGCAAATGCCTGTGCCAACAAACACTGCCTGCTCCTTGGGCTGCTGCTCCAGGAGTTGACAAATGTGAAAGCAGCAGCATGGCCTGACAGGGGATGTGGGGAACTGGGCAGGCAACTCGAGGAGCCCCACGGCATCGCTCCGTTCAGCACAGCTTTGGGGTCCATCCCATCTGATGAACCTCAGTCACCTGCGAGTGCAGCAGTGAGGAGAACAGCTGGGCACCACGCCAGCTCCTCTCCCTGCCCTGAGACATAGCCTGTGTTCACCAGGGACCTCCTTTTAATTTCAAGCTACTTAGCACAAGTTAGCTTATCTCTCTCTGTGTCCTTCCTCTGCACCAGCAGGTCTCCGTGCACGGTGCCCTGACCTTGAAATTGCTGACAGGGCTGCTGCTGTACCTCACAGGGCTTCACGGGCTCCTCAGAGCTTGCTGCCTGCAAGGAAGAGTTCAGTGGGGCCAGTTTCTCCCCAGCAGCCAGGAGTGGTGGCTGCTGGGCAGGGTCAAGGCTGGTAGCACCAGTACTGGTCGTCCCTTCAGTGCCCCCCTTGAAGGAAAACCATTCAGGTTTCCATTGGAAGGGTCTTTAAGGTTAGAAGGAACAGGTTTTAGAGGAGCAGTACCTCAGGACATATCGCAGCAGTGTTCTGGGAAGGGTGCTTGGGCCTCGATGCCCAGCATAGAGCAAGTTGCCTGCCTCCCTGTGGAGCTCAGAGCTCTCCTCATGCCAGATGCATTTAAATTAATCCTCTGGGGAGTGAGCCACAGCTGATGGGCCACTGCTTAGAGAAAATAGCAATAATGCAGCTATTCATTTATTTGTTAAGAGAATTGTAAAAATGACAGCATCTACTTTATATCCACCCAGCTCCTCAGCGTGCGCCAGGGACTGAATCACCAAAATCTCTGACAGCTGCTTTGTTCAGTGGAAATCAAACTACAAAGAAAGGGCCAGGACTCCTTCATCAATCAATTATAAGCACAGTCTTTCAAGACAGCTACAGAGAGAGGTGTGAGGAAGGGGTGTTGGGAGAACAACTAGCAACAGCTCTCGTTTTCATTCCTCCTGCTCCAAGAAGTGTCAGAGCTCATTCTCCACACAAGAAATATTTGTCCACCAAGTCTCCTGTGCATGCAGCAAAAACAATACATGAAAGTGCATTTCTAATGCCAGTTCTGGCCAAAAAAAATGAAGTACTGACTAACAGCAGTTGTTAGAAAACATGCTCCAGCTGGCATAAAACAGTAGTTGGATGAACTGTCATATTTTGACAATTCATACAAGGAACCTCTTGCACGAATTTCAAAAGATCTCTAGAGAAAATGAATACTTGAGAGATGGAGAGAAAAGACATTTGTTGTCCTACAGTGTGTTATTTTATTACTGAAAAATGTTGAGCTGTCATAGACATATTATCTGCAGATGATAGACGATATAATGGGAAAAAAAGTTAAAATTTCTCCCTAATAAGATTTTTTCTTCCTTCTTGCTTAACACAGCCTTCAGTTTAGCTAAGCAGGTGCTGCTTTTCCTGACTTTCCTCCCTTTGGATTTCAGCACCACTGCACATGGCCAAAATATCATCTAATTGTTAAACAAGAATTCCTGCAAATGTATACAGGGTCACAGCATCAGCTATTTTATGTGGAGCAATTCTATTAATGTGGTGTGAGTAACTGCTGTTAATTGAAGTCTTGCCCTATTCCATTCATAATCCTATTTCCAAACTACATTAGAATACTTCTAAGATTGCAAAAAGGATGTGTTTGTATTAAGATGATACATCACTTTCCCAGTATCTTTACTAAGATAGCATTGATTCAGTTTTCCTCTGGGATGAAGTAGCATTGTCCTTGTTCCTCTCCTGACTTTATCTCACCTCCGAACAGGATCGTGCTGTAACAATCAGTTTGTATCCATACATCTCACTATGCCATGCTGAGCCAAGAATCACAACAGCTTTATCATTCTGAAGATGTCGGTATAAGTCTGTTTTGTTGTAGAATTATCAAACAAGTAGTCATGGGAAGCTAACTGTAACATGAATTCATCTGGCTGGTGCCTTCTTTCCCTCCATCTTCCCTTTTATTTGATGTTCAGACTCACTGAGTTTTGTGGCAGCAGTGTCTGTCTGGTACCCAACTGACATGAATGAAATGGTGCATATGACCTATCAGAGAAAAAAATTTAATCATCTGACACCTTGCTGAGCAACTGCCGTGCCACTGAGCATCAAATACGCAGCAAGAATGACCCCAAATTATCCCACAGCAAAATTAGTCCAATGCATTTTTATTTTTTTAGTTAGCAAACCGAATTCAGGAAATTAAGAACCCATCACAGACAACATTCCATTAGAAAGTGTAAAAAAAAACCCCAACAACCCTGTCAAATTAGTTTTCTAAAGACATAGAGCTGAGTGAAACTATTAATAAGTTGTTAATAGAGGCCATCCTTTGGATTAGGCTTTTAGTACCTATTAAATCAAAGCTGTGAATAATTATGCATTCCTGTAGGTGTGTGTTCCTCCTCTGCTGAACTCACCTTTTCTAGATATTTCTAAGCACACTAGTCACTAGGCAGCCAAATTTGCTCTCATCCTGAGTTTTAGTCCCCGTTGACTTTGCAATCCAGAACACCATAATTTCCAAAACTTTAGGGGGAAAAAAAAAAATCTGTATACTATATTAGCTGAGAGAGGTACTTCAGTACTTTGCTGGTTCAGAGCAGCCAAGGAGTTCAGCTGCCCCTGGAGAATGCGGCAAAGAGACACAAAACCGGCACAGTAATATAAGAAGAGTTAAAAAGCAAAAGCCATTTCCTGTTCCCTAAATGGTCCAACATAGCAACCCCTAGGCCTGTTACTCTCATGAAATGTGTTCTTCTTTCAAAGCAGAGTTTAGGTGGGTCTAACTGTGCTTCATTTTGCACTTTCCACAGTTGCCACCACACCCTGCCAGGATCATGCTCCAGGTGCAGTGTGGTTGGCTGGCCCAGGGAGATGGAAGGGATGGGGCAGAGAGGGGTGTGTTAACTGCATGAAGGCATGGAGGGGCAGCTGTCATCTGTAACCCCTGTTATAAAAGCTTACAAGATTTTATGCAGTGGACAATTGATTTCTTACAGAATACCTGTACAGAAGAGAAAATTAACATTCAACCAGCCAGGACAAGAAATGAAATATGTGGCTGAGTGCAGTTAATCATGTAAGCCTTAGGACAGAGATCCATCAGATCTGCAAATGGGAGATTAATACGCTACCATGAGTCCACATATGCAGAATGCATTAAAAGTTTGTTCTAGCCACAGGAAACAGTCTGAGTGTACCTCATGAGAACAAATGGATATAAAAAATTTGGAGATTTAAAGTCTCTTCCTGCCTCAGGGGCTGAATTTCCAGATAATTTTGACTTCACATGTCATTTTTATTCTTTATTTTCTGAAAGGCAGGTGGATTTTGCATCTCTGAGAGGACTGATGATTAATCAATGCTAGGATCGAGAAAAATGTAAAAAATCTCTAGACAAAATAGAAAAAAAGTCTTGTGAATGTACCACTCAAGTATCTTGTTGTGCCAGAGATTTTCTTTTGGGATTGGTGCATATGGTTTCAAAGATATCATCAGGCACTGGTCCTGCCAGAACAATTAGAGAGAGTCTGTCAGAATTTTTAATTCTGAGCAAAAGAGAAGAGAACTTAGTTTGACAGAGAAAGAAGGACACCATATATCAATTTACTCACTCTTTCAATTGGAGGTTTCTCCAATAGCGGAACACAGAGAAAGTGTAATTAAGATAACTAATATTGCCCCACTCCAGCAATGTCAACCAGTTAATTAGATGGGTCTCATCAGATGATTGAGCAAACAAAGTTTTGAGAGAAGTTGTACTGAACACTCTGTAATCGGTCACGCTGGGACCAGTGAGGAAAACTGACAGAAGAAGAAATCACTCTAGTAGTAAAAGGCTGCTGGGTTTTATTTCTGCTTATGATTTATTGTGTGGTTTTGGATTAACCACTAATCAGAAGGCTGGATCCTGGGACAAGAACACTCTGCTAGAGCTTGGATGGTCTAACTTTGTCTTCTTCCTTGCTCTGCTGAGTCCCTGCATGACCTTCACAGAGCCATGTAGATCCAGGTCCAGTAATCAGTCACTGAAGGGAACTGTCCACCCTGCCATGCACAGAGCAGCTCTGAACAGAAATCCAGTTCCCTGGGAAGTTTACTAATAAACATTCCAGTGGCTATAACCTGAAGGTATGCAGAGGAATAGAAATTTTAAGAAGTGTCCTCTTAGTCCTGGGCTATGCCTACAGGCTCCGCTGCACATACCCACATCAGTCCTCTGGGTACTGCAAATGTCAAGTGGCAATGAGTGTCTGCACAGTGATGCTATGGCGTGTTCCAGCCTGAAATGTGTGGCTTCCAGGGCTACTGCTGTCCTTTAATTTAAATCTTTGTAAATGTTAAATTGCAAAGCTAGAAAAAACCAAATTACTCCTGCCTCTCTTCAAGATTCTCCAGAAATTTCAGGGTGCATGTCCTGAATTACACCTCCTGAGGAAGAAAACAGCTTAGACTTGTCCTGGGTGAAGATTGTATTTTGTGTAACACCTCATCAAATTCCTGCCTTTCCTTGCAAAACAGATGGTTGGAATATAGTAGAATTTGGTCTTGTGCAATCAGCTAAAATCATCATAAATCATTTCTGCTGAGATGCAGTACATTTATCTCCATGTGATGCTGTCAGATGGAATCAGTGCTCTTAGGTTTTAAGAACAAAGCCTTCCCTTAGAATAGTATTACTGAGAAACAGAAAGAGTTTAGGAAGAAGTAATAAAGGATAAATTAAAAATCATTCTTGCAACTTCTGAGAAAACCAAGTAAGGGAAAAAAGATTGTACTACTCTTGCTTCCAAAATGAAATTGGTGTGTCCTCATCACTCAAGCAGATACAACAGCTAGGAGCAGATATTGTATGCCAGTGGAAAGAATATATATTGCACCCATAAAAGGCTGCAACATAAATTTGAAGAAATATGGGGCTCCTTCATATAGGTAGGTCAAACTTTTCCCTCAAGCAGATAATTACAGGCTTGGGGTGAGTAAATCTTATTAGCCTCTCAGCACCTTATCTCCCTGCATAGGGACTCGTAGTAGATATATAGTAGATATATTCTGCTGCAGTCACTTTCTGGATTTCATGTTAGATATTGCCTTATGCAGTCCAGTCCTAACTATGGCCATCGTACTTCACAGTGGAATGGCCATGGATGCCAATAAACAGGTCACAGCAGAGAACAGATGAAAATACATTCCCAGATTTCGGAAGGGATGGGTGTTCGAAAAGGAGATGGAAAGCAAAAAGTTCAGTGCAGAGCTCCTCTTTTTATAATATGGGTGAATTTCAACATACCGCTCAAATATTACAGTCTGGGACCTTGTTTTTGAGGGTGCAGGGCAGGCTGGGGCAGCCCAGGTCACCAGGGACCTCCATGGAGATGGCAATGATGTCAGGCTGGGCTGGGCTGAAATGGGACTCCTGGGCCCTTGGGTATGGTGGGGGAAGGCCCAGGGGCAGCTGGTATGGGACACTAAGGCTTATTAGTACCCTCAGATGCTGCCAGCATGGATATTTTACCATGAAACATTTGACTTGTGTTGCTTTATTCAAGTATTATGCCAAAATCTTAGGCAGGTTGTTGCGGGCTCTTGAGGATAACATATTCATGCTACTCACTGTGTCGTCCTCTGTGGGAGAAGAAAGGGGATGTATCTCTCATGACCCAGGTCAAGTTCCAAGCAGAGTAACCAGGAGGCAGAGAAGAGCTCCTTGCTGGGTAATCTGAAGGGTGCAGACCTTTCATAAAAAATAGAAAGCCAAGAAAGAAAAGCCCATTAGGTATGACATAGCTGTTTGCATGCTACACATCAAGTGCAAAGAACTGAAGCAGCTTTACAGACCATATGCAACAAGCACCAATTTCCAACTACTTCTTGGTTCTTCTTTCCTGATGCATGCATGCACGGGGACACAGGAGATTCATGGCTTTACAGTGCAAAATTATCATCACCTAGAAAATTTGTCAAGTTTCCTCTCACACTAAGTTCTCTTTGACCTTCCAGTCCCCCAGTTTAGGTTTTTTTAATTTCCGCTAGCATAAGGAGATCTCGTACATGGAACAGGCAAACATTACCAAACTTGTGTTCAACAACCCAATGCACGTCAAAGATGCTTTTGGTGACCAAATACTACAGTGACCCAAAATAGGTGAGTTCTGTACAAACCTGCGCTAACTCTGCAAGACTGTAATGATATTAGAGGTGTAAAGAGAGACAGTGTCTGCAATAACACACAAGATCAATGGGCAAAACGAAATACTTCAAGCTTGGAAAGTACAAATTTACCCTGTGAATGTTTAAGTTGGGTTTTCTGAAGATATCAAGATCTTGATCTCATTTTTTTAGATCCTCAGAGGAAAGGTAGGATTTAACTGTGTAGGAATACAGGTAGGAAAACTTGTGTTTGGGAGATTTGATTGATGGAAAAAAAAATAAACCTCTGGACTTCTGATTTCTCTACAGAAGCCATAAAAAAAGAGAATTTAAGAGAATAATAGTAAACAAGGTAAACGGCTGAAGTTTTGGGGAAAACACTGCTTTGATTTTGTAAAAGCTCTTCTTAGCCCTACTTCCCATTTCCAGCAAAGAAAAACTGGAAAATTTTAGAAGGACTTGTCAGAAGCTTAAACACCAGGTGTTAGTTGCGCCCTATGTCCTTCTCAGTGCAGTCTCATTTTTAGCACACTCTTGTAACTGAGTAACTGTAGCAAAACTGAGAGAAAAATAAGCACTCCTATGTAAGAGCTGTAACTCTTACTCCTTGCTTAGAGCAGTAATCTTCAAGATAAAAATGGACTTCACACTGTATTGTAAGATATTCTCAGGTGGCAAAAAATGAATAACCCCTAATGGCTCAATTAAACATGGTCTCTATGCTAAGTTACAGTGCAATAACTAAATACCCCCTATTGTTGTTTAGAATGTGGCAACACAGAATATCAGGTCAGTGATTTGTGAGGAGAGGTAGCAAACCTGGTGTCCTGCCTCCAGCTGTCATTGATGAAGTGATAGGCAACCGTGGAATAATCTTTATATTGGCTTTTCCTCCCTAACATCAAGACACGTCTTTCAGTAGCCTCTGATAAAGCTGGTTGTGGAAAATAACGTCAGGTTTCATTACAGTAGTTATAATAGCTGCTGAAAGCAGATTTTTTTTCCCTACAAATGTGCTTCACTTTGATGCTACTATAAAATGATAAATAAAAGAAGAATATTAATAAAAAATGAGACCCTGAAATAAGCTGGTTTTCAAAGTCATGTGTTTTGGTTGATGTGAGATGTCTGACCAGTATCAATATCCCCGTTATATAACATCTGCACCCAGCGACTCTGCAAAAGGGGGAATGATTTAATATTCTGATCACAAATCATGGATCTCCCCCCGACAAGACCTCTCAGGCTCCTTTACTCCAAACAGACCCAAATGCATGCAGATGTCACTCATTTAGTACTACCAAAGAGCCCTGGGTTGCAATGCTTTGAAAACTTCAGAAAAACCTTAAAAACTGACCTGCTTCCCACCTCTGTTCCCACGGCAAAATAATCTGAAAGTCACTGAGGTGCACTTCTCTGCCTAATGCTTTGGTCACAGAACTTGAAATTAAATCTCTTCAACTACCCTGACCAACCCTACCTGGGAATCACTACCACAGCAATCCGCTGCAGTACTCCAAATTTCCTGGCACTTCTCACATTCCAAAAAATGCCTCTCCATATTGCATTCTTCAGAAATCCTGACTACCTTCAGCCTCAGCCAAGTGGAAATGTTTCCTCTGGCACCAATATATGCAGTAAATTGAGATAAAAAATAAGGTGGAACATCTGAGCAGAGAAGACAAGGCAGTCCAGGCACCTGAACCTCCCCTCAGCAGCAGGAGGTCAATAAGACATAACACAAAAATTGAAAGCTTTTCCTCTATTTTTAAAGAATGGAATGGATTCAGTTCAATTCATTTAAACCTTAGAACTATTTTTTCCCATATTCTTTAGAGTTAATTTTGGAACTTCATCTCAAATGATTTGCTTGGGCTATTGGTCTGCACTTGAAGACAAGAAGATTGTATCAGAAGTTATGAATCTTTCCCAATTAAGTTATCTTCTGAGAAAGATGCTGGGTAAAAGGTTTTTGTATAGCCAAGAGCCTACTCTTCACAGTGAGGAATGATTTGATTTAAACTTCAGCTATAGGTTAGAAAAAGGAGAGACCTTTCCTCTTCCACCTTCAGGGTGTTTTACGTCCAAAAAGATAATAATCGGAAACCATTTCAGCTAAATAAATGCTTCCTGTGCAGCAAGGGTAATGCAAACGATGACCACACTTTAGCCCTTTTACAAAATAAAGGGTTTTTTCTTCTCCAAAATAATTCAGTTTAAGCCAAAAGGCACTGAGAAAATTTGTCTCCTTCTTTTTAGATATGCTAACCTCCAATTCCAGTATTTTGTATCAGGGTACTCTGTCACTTGTCAAAAGTAACCCTAACCTTTAAAAAAAATTAATGGATTGGCAACTGGAAGCTGACAACTCCATTTTTAGTAGCCAGACGTATGGCAAGGTACAAGAGAGGTTTCTTTGATATTCCTGCCTGAAGACATATCCAGGGCCAAATCCTGGCCCAAGGTGCTCCATCAGAGCAAGAAACATGCACCTGAAGAGAATATTTGACATTTCTGATTTTTAAACTTGTGCAAAGATGTCTCCTTAGGGGATGTGAAATTCATTCAGTTCACCAGGAGTTTCGGTTAAAAAAAAGTAGAAAATGGCTCATGTGTACTGAAGTCAAGCCTTAAGGCTACAAATTCATTAAATAAAATATTTATGTATTATTTTAATGAAAAATACCTCTTTAATAGAACAACTCTGCATGTTCACATAAAAATGGAACAACAAGAAAAGTTTTCTATGTGGGTCATTTTCAAACAAACAGGATTTCCTCCTTTTTACAACTTTTCTGGAAGAAGGAAGAAATATCCCCAGCAATTAATATATGCTATTTTCTAAAGGTTCATGTAGTGCAGAAATGTAAACGAATTTTTAACAAAACACTCAAGCCTTCTTTAACCAAAAAATGTTCCTCCATGTAACCAAATATTGCTTATTGCTACCTTTGGATATTGCTTGATTACTCAGCTCTCTCACTGTGCTGAGCTATATTATTTGCAGTTTCTCAGTGGTAAATCTGAGGTGACAGACCAGCATGCACCTGTCCACTAGATTTCAGAGTTGCAACAGACGTGTAAGATAATAACTGAGATCAACGTGTAATTTCAGCTACATCTGAAAAATGTCTCAAAATCACTCATGTTTTTTTGTGTGGAAATCAAAAGTCAACATTAGTAGTATTTGTGGCTCTGATTTTTAACAGCCATCAATACAGTAGTTATTAGCAATTATTACAATAAGGTGTTTCGAAACAGCCACCATTAAGATCTGGATTTTCCAGTCTCTGGGAAAGCCTGACATTTCAGAAAAGGTTTTTCCGGTTCTAAGCAAAAGGTAGTGATTTTCCACAGAAAGGATATTACGACATTAAGATCTGGATTTTCCAGTCTCTGGGAAAGCCTGACATTTCAGAAAAGGTTATTCCAGTTCTAAGTAAAAGGTAGCAATTTTCCACAGAAAGGATAATACGCAGTTATCTTTCCACTATTAAGAAAAAGAAGGACTAAACTACTCAGAACCAAGGCAACTTCATTTCATCAAAACAAAAAATCTTACAGAGAGCTGACTGCCCCTGGTAAGGAAACCTCTGTAGACTTCTCCTGTGAATCAGAGGCAGGCCAAAGGCATCCCTGGGTAGAGGCAGATCCAACACTGCAGGATCCTGAAGCCAAACACCTTGATCTTGCAAAAGAGCTCTCAGGACCCTGCCTTTATGAAGCTTTGGTTGGCTGTGACCAGCAGGGTGTTTGGGCTTGCCTCTGTCCAACTGAAAGTGTAAACTCCTGAGGCCTTCATAAAGGATTGCTGAGCTCCTAGCTCCACAGAAGTTCTTGGTTTCTGTTTTTTTGAGAGTATCCTTCCAGCCCTCACTACCCTCCAGTATGCAAACTGGAGGTAAAAGGTCTCCTGAGAATTCCCTCTCAAATTCACAACTGATGCTCACAATCACGCTAACAGTACTCACACCACTTAGAAGCTTTCATTTTCCCCTCTTCCCAAACAAACATACCCAGTCACCCATGAAAGTGCAAAAAACACAATATATCAAGGTGACCAAGCAACAACAAAACCAACAAACAGCTCAAGTAAATGCTTTGTGAATAATCCATACACTCAACCATGCTCATATAAATCATTGTCTAAACGAAATTTAGCAGTAAAATTCAAATTCTGTTTATGGTCCTGATAGAGAACAAGGCAGAGGGCAAGCTCTTTCCATGCAGTTTTTTGCTCTGAGTAGTTGGTGAGTTTTTCTTACACTCATGGGTAGATGTACTCCAGAGGTTTTTTTCACTAACCTTTTCTACAATATGAAAGTGTTCACTGACAGTCTGTCAAGTTTATCTTTTTCAGCTGGAAAATATATTTAATAATGCATTATGTTACAATGATTTTGTGTCATATTGAAAGCCTGATGAGTGCAAATAAACTACGGTGTGTGTGTGTGACAAAAACTGTGCTGGATTGCTACAGAGAGGGAATTTGCATTTAGTGGGCTGTAGCAGACCTGTGGATAGTGAGTTCAGTCTGCATGAGGCATAGAAGTGATCAACAATGCTGACTGGCAGGTGCTTGATGAGTAAATCTGGGAATAGCATACAATTCCTGTACATAAAGCACGTATCTCTAATAAAACTGTATTAACTCAACCACTGGGTTATCCTGCTGACCCTGACTACTTTTTTTTCCTTTGTACGCCTTGTTTAAAATTTTCTTTTAAACTCTTTCTCTTAGTAATGTACTTTTTTCCATCTCCTTTTCAATTGGAATATTAACTTTTGATTGAAAAAACCTGAATGCATCATAACTGATTCATCAGCAAGTAGATGCTTCACAGCCTCATTCTTTTTCTACCAACAAGGCAGTTCCTCTACGTACCATAACCCATAAACGTTTATTGATGCAAGGAGAGTCTGTGCTAAGTCTGGGACATGTGGTCTGATCAGTAGATCTTGGATCTGGAGGAAGAGGAACACGAAACACCCACATTGCAATTTGATCAAGACATTCCAATAGGGAAATATTAACTAGGCATAATGTGCTGCTGCTCATTACAGGAAAAGAAATAATCCACATTTTCCATACAAAGACCATTAAAATAAAGCAATTAAGATGACCAAGCTTATAATAACTAATACAGTTTAAAAATGTACTGCCATCTAGAGCATACTACTGCATCTCAGGTGCCCTGCAGCTGCCGAAGACCTGCCCAGTAAGATACCACAAAACAGCCATGATTCACTGATAAAGAGCTCAGGGCCTCAGTTACAGACCAGGCTAGGAATGGCTTAACGTTGTTACTCGTCTGTGTGCGCACAAGAAACCTTAAAAAAATCCAACTGCAGACTGAGTTTTGCTGTAGTAATCTTTTACAGCACAATTAAGCACCTCTGTGGGCAGCGCAGAGAAAACAAAGGACTGCGTGTCAGTAATTGAACTGCTCTTAATTCTGGTTCAGAGCCTCAAAAGCCGAGGCTGCCAGCAGGACGGGATCAAGGGATGCACTTCTCTGGCTTGCCTAGCCTGCAGCTTAGCTAAACGGGGCGGGGGGGGAACCCTGCAGCAGCAAAGCTCCATGAACAAACACACCTCCTGAATTTCGGGTGCTTGTGCTTTGTATCAGCTTTTAGACATTATAGGCTCCCAAAGGAGTATTGGGGGTCATGATTTTGTAGGGCTGTGGTATTTCAACACAGGGCAATACTTGTCCATGTCTTTGGACTGATAACAAATGCATCTGAATTACTGACGGGATATGCAGAGAAACCCAAAAGCCATTATATCTAGATGTTTCCTACAGCACAGTCAGACCTCCAGACCCTGCAGACAGTAGGAAAATGCAAGGCAGAAGTCTGCAGAATTGGTAACTTTTCTCCTCAGGTACAATAAAGTACTTCATGTTGCAGATGTTCTCTGAATTTTTTCTGTATGTGTGGAAATAAGGTGACCCTTCCACTGTTGCCTGGGGTATTTGTGTGCTGTAGCTTAGAAAAACTTCCAAAGGAACAACTGAGAGACAGAATTAATGTTTGGTACATGTGTCAACATTAGAGAGTTCCTCCATTCACAGTCACTGGGAGCCCTTCCAGCATCTGCTGCACTGGCCCCCTCCTTTAAGTGTTCCTCATCCAAAGAACTTTTGAGCAGTTGCTTACCATTAGATATATATATATATGTGTATATATATATGTATATATATATATATATATATATATATATATATATATGTATACATACCCAAATGATCACTATACCAATATGGTTCTCATCTTTGAGACCTGGGGTCCTGATCCCACATATTGCCAATGTTCATCTCTTTGGATGTCTCATATTACCCCTCTGCACTCTGTACTTTCCCCTACTCTGTACCCAGACAACGTAACCTCTAGAACCAGAGTGGCCAGACTTTCAAGAAAAAGAAATAGTTGTTTTGACAGTGTTTTAATAATTCATTACACACACTGTCTTCAAACCATTTAGTGCCTTCACCTTGGATTTCTGTATAGGTACACAGGCACTCAGTTGGAGTCTCACCAGATTCGCACATTTCCTACATAATTTTAAATAGTGGGATTAAAGAAATAGTAAAAAACAAACCCAGAAACAACCCCCTGCTCTTTATACATGCAAAGCCTTTTTTTGTGCTACGTTGAGTGCATTCTAAATCAGAATACACACACAAACTTACACCATTAAGCAGTTATCACTTTAACACAACTGCAGATATTTAGATATTCAGTGTCCCACAGTCCCTGCAAATTTTAATACAAGCTCATATTTTTCTCAACATCTGCATTTTGAATCTGTGTCTCATGTTTTAAGATGTGGCATTAAATGTTCACTTATTTTCATCTCTGTATTTCTTGTCAGTGGACAAAAACACATGCAAAAATTCTTTGAACATGTAAATGCTGGGGAAATCAGTATTTGGAGGTTTTGCAGATCTGGATCTTCGTGGTCTGCAGGAGGGTTTTCAGCCTCAGAGCAAGCAGCCTGAATCACCTTTTGAAGACTTCTTTGATCAGGATGAAAAAGGTTGTAATTCACTTCTCCTCCCACACTTTCATGCCATGTCAGTACCACTGGCTCTGGAGACACTCGTAATGAAGTTTAGGGAACATTTATTTTTCCTTTCATATACAGCCTCTAAATGCCTCCCTTCCCAGACAAAGCCATCTACAGTCACGCGTGACCTGAGCATTTACAACCCTCTCTTTGACTGCACTGCAGCACTGAGCTTGGATAGTGGGGAGAGAGGAAGCACAGTTCAGTTTCACACACCTATTGCATATCAAGGGAAAACCAAACTTTTATTCATTGCAGTTTAAAGGTCCAAGTTCAGCCTGAGTTAATTTGGGAAGTGTCTTTACTTTGCTCCACCTGATTTATCCGGATTTGCCTGGGAACCCTCATTCCCCATATACCATAATACTGCTACACGTGGGGAAAAAAAAAGCTTTTTGAAGGTGTGCACCATCCTTCTTCCTCAAAGAGTGTGGGACAATGTCCAGAACAGTCTCTCACCCACCACCTGGCATAAACCCACCTTAGGTGCAAGCTGGCTTTGTTTTGCTCCTTGGAACCATTCAACAATGCCAGCTGCAAATGGCAGCCAGTAAATACTGGTTATTTGGAAGAAAGCAACAGCAGTGGCATAAGTCAGTCTTATTTTTCCATGTTATTATCATTATTACTATTATTGCTTCTGTGAAAGGAGGGGAGTTCTATGCTTACTGCACAAGTACATGTGCAAGCTAAAGTTGGCAAAAGGCTCGATAATGGCTCTTTGCACAGAAATACAAATCCAGGGGCTTTTTTTTCTTTTAATCAGACATCCCCACCCCTTCACATTTAAGATAGCCCACAAACAAAGGAAATAAAATACAGCAACTTCACATAAAAACTGGAGATTTCCTGTACAATAGAGGCAGAAATCATGAAATGATGTTTCCCATAGAAACTGTACCTCAACTGTGAAGACAGAGGGAACACCTTTAGAAAGGTCACTACAGCTGCAGAGGCCTTGTTCACCTTTAATAGATGGAATAGTTCTGAAGTCTTGGAATCCAAAGACGACATCTTAAAAGCAGAAACCTTTAAAATATGCCTACCATATCAAAACATAAAACAAATGCTCAGAGGAATCAGATGAAGCCCTACATAGGTACAAGAGACTCAAACTGTGAAGAAGTGACAGTTATGAATTTGCTGCCATTTGCATGGCTAAACCCATTTATTTGCTGCATTAGGCACTTCTGTTAAGATACAGTGTTGCAGAGTTGCAATAAGAGTGTTTTGGTACCAGAGAAAATACAAGACATTTGTTATTGGTAGGCAAGCTGCATTATTTCTAGAAATAGAAAAAGGGTGTGATGACTATTTCAATCTAAAACACAGCTGTCTTGGCAGGAACAATAAAAACTACTTCATATTCCCTTTACTGGGAAAGATGCCAATGTGCTTATATTGTCTATTTTCACTGCAACATTTAATTTTGCTTAAGGTAAGGGACAGCATCTCTGACTACAACTGGGGGGTATTTAGATGTGAAAGCACTGCTGAAGGAAGTTCTGCAAGTGCTGCCAAAATGAAGGCCATAAAGCATTTGAGTGAGGCATAAGAAACTCCTGTCTTCACTCACACAGACACCTCTAAATTGACTATGAGTAAAGATTGTAAAAGGGAAATTGCTTGTCATTCTGTTTTTCAGGTGCTGAATTAAAATAAGAAGCAGTATCTCTGAAGATATCCTGAGTTCTGTAGAATGTTTTAGGTTCCTTGGCACAATTTTGTTCTGTGTAGCTGCTTTCCAAAGATCTTAACAGTCAACTAATTCTCAGCATTTCTGAAAGTGAGGTGAGTGATGTGAAGCAGCTGATGCCACCAGTCACCACTATCCCCTGCTGGATGGCACCAGAGCAGATGGGTTATGTGACACAGAAGAAGGTGCTCCAGCTCAAGGTATGACGCTGTGTGCGGGGCAGGGTGCCCCAGGTTCTCTCTGCTGGTACAAATTATGCAGCTGTGAAGTTCTACTCAGGCCTGTACTTGGCCTCTGGTATAAAAGCAACCGTTCAAATATCCAGTGAGACACAGTCTAAGGTGAGAAGGAAGAGGCAGGTTATCATCATCTGTCTGTCACGCAGAGGAGGAGCTTTCTGGTCTCTCTCTTACATATTCCTACATGCTGCTACAGCCTTCTTTTTGGGGAAAAAATGGTGAGGTGGGCTGGGCTGAAAAGCTGGCCCATAAGGAGCTGTAAAAAAACTAGCAGAAAACATGAACTACATGGGGAAAAATGGACATATAAATTACATACCTGTTATGTGTAAGGATATTAAGAAACCATTGGATTAAATGACCTGCTCAAATCCACACTGCAAAGCAGTAGCACAGTTTAGAAAAGAAAACAACCTTTACTGTTTCCTTCTTCCCACAAATTCCTGTTTCTGGTGGTCCAGCCCTGTCTCTGTCAGACGACTTCACCCTACCTTGTGAAAGGGAATTCTGAGCATTTGGAACCGAGCCAGTGTGTGGATGGGGCTGTGAGCTACATAAAAATAAAACAAAATAGCTTTGCAGAGATATCTAGAAGGACGGGATGATCCTTTACGCCAATTTTTCCTTTTTCATTTCTCCCCAAGTTTATGTCTAGCTAAATCCTTCCCTGCAACAGAGAAATAGCTTTGCTTTTCTTCCCCCCCAGAACCTGCACTGTTCAAATAAGAATTTCCCAAAGTGATTACCAAAAGGCCTGTAAGAGAAATGATTACAAATGACTGAGTTAACTGCTACAGACGGCCTCATCAGTCATCATAATGCGATCTCAGCACCAGGCTCATCAGGACAGGCAACTTGTCATGACAGATGACACCTCTTCAGAAAGACTTCCTCCCATGACTTTTCCCCAAGAAAGTCTCTTGGGATGAGGTGCTTGCAAGTATTGGTCCTTAAGCAGTAATTGAGGAGGAATCATCACCAGCTGCCCTCGTGAGCTGCTTCTGTGATGGGGTTTGTTGGATTTTTTTTCAGTTTTACCATTGGTCTCTGAGTGTGGAATGTTTTATCTGCGTGCACGTCTTGAAATCAAAGTAGTTTTGGCAGTTTCTCTAAAGGTGAATTTAGAGATGATGATAAGGGAGACAAATTAAGAGACAGGAGGCCTGAAACGGCTGAGGCAGCACTGTGAGCCTCCCGCTACTTTTCCACTGCCAGCCCCAAATACTGCAAAACAATTTGTAATCTATGCCTCATTTTCCACATCTAGAAAAGAAAGAGTATATGTTCTATTGTACATCTGCTGTGGAAACTGCTAAGCTGAATTTATTTGAGTTATACAGTGATGAAGACCTTCTGTGATAAACACCACACTAACACTCATTATAAATAAAGGCCAATTTCTCATCTCATAGATACTGTTTTGTGAACTAGATCTCAAGAGCTAATTCCATTCCCACCTCATCTTATCTGCAATGGACCTAAGATAAATTGTATCATTTCTCCTTTTGCCTTTTTATTCTGCTACTAAAATGGAAGTAATGATGCTCACTGGGTTTGGAAATTTTTGAATAAAAGGCAGTAAATATTTTTATGAAGAAATATTTAAGCAAGGTTTTCAAAATATAATTTCCCTAAAACTCTACTGTCCTGCTCCTCACACATACAGCTTTTATTGTGGCTATGGTTAAAAGCTTGTGTAAGAAGCACAGTTGGCTTCTTAGTGACACACATGTCTGTCACAGTGAAGAGGCAAACTCTTTGCAGTGAACAGTTTCCTTGTGAAATCTGGTGCTTGTTGGCTGCTCACAAATGGTTTGTGGGCAGAATACAGCTGATGAATACTTTGAAATTACCCAAATATTTACTGGGAACAGATTTCAGCCCTTGAGGTTTTTTGTTTGCTTGCTTTTTGTGGTACTCCAGTCATGCACCAGTTGGTCTTTCAAATTCCCATGGTACACAATAGGTGCTGGATCTGAACAACATTACAAATTTTTGCTTTGCAGGAAACTCCATGATTTCTTTTTCTTTCCATTCCATGTGTTGGAATGAACAAGAATAAAACTGAAGTTTCCTCAAAATAAAATCTTGTATAAGAAAACAGCTGGGGAGCAAATGCTTCTGTGTAAAGGAATTAAAATTAAAGTGTTTCATGTCAATTTTACAGTAAAGTATACCATAGTATAGCTGCAAATGAAGTAAATTATAGCACTGCTTCATCATAGTAAGGCCAAAATACTTCATTTTGATTTTCTCCCAGACTGAAAAAGACCTTGGCATTTTGTGTAAATTGGCATATTCCCATAGGAAGTCTAGTTTTCAAAATTATATTTCTTGATGGAAAATTTGCCATTAGAAAACAACTTAAGTAATTCTAATTCTTATGCATCTGACATGATAAGAGTTTGCTATTCTGCTGCCAGAGCATCTCTCTGACAGTCCCCTGGTAGGAACCTTGAACTGGAAAAGCCACTCAGAAAAACACTCGTGGACAGTCAACAAGGTCTTTTAGAAAATTTAGCAAAGAGCAAACCAGAATGAGCACAGCTACATAAACTCATAAGAAATTCAAACTTTAAAAAAATCTCTATTGGCAACAAACTTCAGACAGATATTTATTTTTATTGACAGAGAGGGAACTGTATGTCAGAGGCAGCACAACACACTGTGGGAATTACAGCAACAGACTGAATCCCCACCAGAATGATCCACTGCTCCTCATATCCATACCCTGCTCCAATAACACTGTCAGGCAGCTTCAGGATAGAAAACACACTTTCTCCTTTCCTTTGCAAAAAAACACTGGCCTTTCTATTTACAAGCTGCCCACGCCTGCAGTCGCAGTCACACCTTTGGCTGTCTCGCAGTGCCAGTAGCTGATCCATCACTGAGGGCATTAAGTTGAACTGGCAGTGTGGAGCTGCAGAGAGCCTCTCTGTAAGTTTGAATCCTTTCAGGGAGGCAAAAGCATTCAGACTTTTATAATTACTGGTTTCAAATTAGAAGTCTTTCGAAACAAACAGTTTTCCAGGCTTCTTCCAAGGCCTACCTAACATCCCTCTGTCAATGACAGTATTAGCAAGCACAGCAACCATCAGGTGAGGATTTGGGGTATTTTAAAGGTTCTTGTCATATGGCTTAGCAAGTAGGAATAAACAAGAGCCAGTATCACCTCAGCAGTCAGCCCTCCCAAGCTTGCTATTGAACCGACGATGCATTAGCCAGGACCACAGCTTGAGACATTCTGGGAAACTATAAAATTACATGAGGAATAAAGTACTGGTACTAAGTAACTTGTTATTAAACTCTGTTGTAGAGAGTTATCCTGCATTAAAAGATTTGCTGCATGCCATAACACTGTCTCAGAGCATCCTCTCCTCACTAATCTGTGAGCTGTGGGTGACTGTGTGGGCTCTAGACACGAACTGACATTGCCCTGCATTGCACATGGCAAAAGGCTCCTCAGACTCAACTCACTCAGATGATGTGTTAGAGTCACAAAGCTGTATTTATTTCTCTCTAAGCAAAGAAGTACTTTGTGAAGATTAGCAGCCTTCTTTCTTTCCCATTTACTAAAAGAAATCCAGGCAAAAAGAAAAACAGAGAGCATGCTTTTCTCCCATGATAACTTGATCTCAGGAAAGACCCTGGATCAGCAGGATGTCTTAAGTCTATAAAGACAAATAAGTAATAGAGAAAGACATCACCATCCTCCAGATGCATTGCAAGGTGCAAAGTGAGGACATGAATAATTCTTAATAGCTTCTGAATTATATAGAGGTCACCAGAAAACACAAAAGAACAGAGCATGGTAAGAGGATTTTTACCACCAGCTCACTAACTTCACCGCCTGGCCACAGCTCTAATTCAGTTGGTGGCCAGGGTCTTGTTGTCTTGAGGACACTTATCCCACACCATATATTTTAATACTGAGGCCCCCCACCCAGGCTCTCCTCAGTGCATATCTGTCACTCTCTGAAGTGTCCCTATGCCATTGTGCCTTCCTGCTCATTGATATCCTATAGCCAATCGCTGGGCTGCTAGAAGCTCTCTGCAGGAATTGGATATATCTGCTTCAGTTTTGCCTTATTTCTTCCCCTCCCTTCTTCTGCTCAAGAAAAGTAGGAGGGATGGGCTCTCTCCCTGCCCTCTTTTTTTTTTTCTGTATCCCTGCTCCTGACCCATGACTGAGCTCAGGAGGCATAGGATTTCTCATGCCATTGAGAGGTAACTACTTTCTTGGCTGTGGGAGTGAGTACCAGAGGTAGCACTGGATCTGATGGAAGGTCTTCCCTGGCATTTTACAGCCAGGTGCCTCTCACCAGGGTAAGTGTTGGTCTGGTGCACCTGAAGGATGCTGAAGGGATGGTAGGATATAGGAGCAGATTCTCACAGTAAGGGCTAAGTATGTTCTTCTGTGGATGAAAACTGCCTCTGTTCAGCTCCTGCAGAGTTTTCTATTAGTAGTCACCATCTCAGATGATTGTGCTCCCTGAGCACCTGCAATCTAATATTTATCAGGGAAATAGTGCTAACTTGCCCAGTCTGTCCTTATTATATTGCTAAAAACAGTAATTAACCTGTTTTTCTGCTCCTCGCTATCTCTGGAGTACACCTGCTTACACAAGGTTGATCAGAATCCAGCTCACTACTCACAGGAATTAACATCATTATCTCCTTGTACAGACGGCCTGAGCTGCAAATTCACTTCCGTGGCTCCAGGTTTTAATCTGCCGGTGGTTCGTCTCCTTTCTGACCACCACATCCTGGACTGCATGTGGGAACATCAAGAGCTTTCCCTCCTTCCTCTCTGTTCCCTATTCTGAAACGCAGCCTCTCCTGCTTTCTCAGGGCACTGGCCTCTGTGTCTTCAGCAGCACCCAACCTGCATTTCCGTCATTACCAGCTAGAGTGGGCAGCTTCCTACAGTGCATCCACTAAAAGTGAAACGAAGTCAAACTCCCCTGGATGTTGAGGCATGTAGTATCAAAATCCAGCCTGGAACTGTGGGTGGGAGGGATCCGTATCACCTCACATTCAGTATGACAGAGTATGACGCCAGTTCTGTTGTCATCTAAAAAGGATTTATCGCAGACCTATCACCATTGACAGGCCAATCACATTGCTGTAATCAAAATTCAAACTGCTACTTTTAAGTCTGGGTTTTTTTTAAAACTTGCCATTGCACAATCAGAACTGATATGGGAAGAAATAGGTGAGATTGCTCAAAATTTCATCTAAACTTTTTAAGATAATATGGTGGTTTTTTTCTTTTTTTCCTTCTCTTCTAGGCAATGTTACTTTTCCAGTAATATAGACTCCAACTGTATTCTTACCAGCCACAGAAACAGATCAGAATGCTGCAGGCACACAGGTTCTCTGGGTTTTTTGCCACCCAGTTTTGCAGGTGTTGGAGGTTACTATTAAAATTATTGTTTCCTTACCTAAATTGAATGAGACTCCCCAGCTTTTAATATAACTTTCCTGCACAGGAGTCAACTGTGTAAAAATATTATAATGGGGATTTATATTAATGCAGGAACAGTACTCAGATGCACAATTAAAAATAAAATCATTTCCTAACCTCAAAGGCATCTTGGGGTCAGAATTGAGAAAGGTTTCTTCTGTCCTTGTAGAATGTACCCAGTAGCAACACCACTGTAAACTAAAATAATAGTCTCAGTAAAACTGGTGCAGTTGCAGTGCTTTCAGTGGTCAGGGTAGGTTACTCACCAGAAGCTGGGTTAGCAGCACCATTATTGATAGCACTCAGGTGCTGAGAGCCTCTGTGCTGTGCCAGTTATTATTTTCAGGGGATATAATACAGGAAAGTGGAGATTCCAGCTTGCTCAAAGCAGAATTGGTTCTGCAATGCTAATAGAAGTAAAAAGCAATAAAACCTATCATGTTGTCACTAATAGATTTTATATGTGTCTGAATGTACACAGGGAGTTACTCTATTGATTAAATTAGGACCTTTTTTGAATAGTCATTCTCTAGAGTAGGATAGCATTTTAAGATTGGTAGTGAATTACATTCATTTGGGGAATTCATCAGGATGCTTTGGCATTCACAACTTTAGCATGCTCCAGTCCTGCAGTAAGAGCTAAATATTCTACAACACCTGCCTGCATGGTTGGTTGAAAGTGGAAGCAAAAGTCAGCACAATCCACAGCTATTGTGGACTCAAAAACCAAAGATTGTGCTAATATGTAAAGCTCCCCTGCACTGGAAAAGCATCAGGGATATCCTCTGCTGAAGAAATACAAGAAAATCCTCTGTGTGGTTTAAGAATTACCTCTACCAGTATCTTACTAGTGGTTAAGCTCCAGGCAATACAGAACTAGCAAAAACCTAAACCCAAGTGGGATACAACCTAATAGCATCCTCTGGCAGAGTGAGAGAAACAAGTTTCCTCTGTCAATGTATTGATTTTTCCAGACTTGTCTCTTTTTTTTTTACAGTAAATATTCTTTGGAACTTAACTTCAAACTGAAATTGCAGTGGGTAGGGAGGAATGTACTATTTTTCTATTTTTCTGTTTTTACCTGAAGAAAGTTTTGATCTCCAGGTATACACAATCCAATGGAGCTAGAGAAGTTTACTCACTGCTGAACACAGACAGATGTTTGCAGGCCAGTCAATTCCCTTAAAGAAGGAAAACTCTCCTTGCAAAACATTTCTCAAGTCTTGTTGAATTCACCAAAATTAGTGGAATTACATGGAACAATGAATAGAAGTCATTGGTGCTTAGATTTACTTTCTGATTTAAAATAATTTTTTTTTTTAAATCAAGAACGTGGATGACAGTGAAGGGAAGGGTGCAGCTGGTATGCCAGAGGGCAAGGCTGCCATCCAGAGGGACAAGGCCAGGCCAGGGAAATAGGCCAGCAGGAATCTTGTGATATCCAGCTGGGACAAATGTGAGGCCACACACCTGGAGTGATACAGGCTGGGCACTGCCAGGCTGGGCAGGAGCACTGGGCATGGGCCAGCAGGGCTGCACAGACCACAGACAACATCCTGGGCTGCGGGGACCACGGACAGCACCCCCGAATCCAGGCAGTCATAGACAGCAGACGGAGGGAAGTGATTAGTCCCTGTTACAAAGCAATTGTTTGGCCACTGGGGCCAGTTTGGGATACCCAGTGCAAGAAAAACAGCAGAGTTGCCTGGAGGGAGTTCAGGGGAGGCCTCCAAGCTGATTGAGGCAGGAGCACTTGCCCTGTAAGGACAGGGTGTGTGTTTGGGTCTTCCTCAGCCCTGGGAAGGGGTGTCTTTGAGTGACCTATAAGCAGCCCTTAGAACCTTGGGGAAAGTGACTGAGAGGTGGAGATGAGCTTGTTGCAGAAATGTGCAGTGGGAGAAGAGAGAAGGGCACAAATTGGAGCCGGTAAGGCTCTGACTGGGCATAAAGTGTGTATGAGGGGTGGGAAATCCCTGTAAGAATGACACATCAGTGGGACAGAGGCCAAGGGAGGATGTGTAGGTTTTCAATCTCTGACTGCACGAGGCCCTGAGAAATGTGCTCTGAATTCACTGTTGGCCCCTCTTTAAGCAGGAAGCTGGACTAGAGACCTTCCATGTTCCCTTCCAACCTGAAGTGGTCTAAGATTCTATGAAAATACTAGTTGTGAGCCACAGCACATTTTCAAGATGACTTAGAGGACTGACGAGTTTTCATTTAAGAAAATTATGGCTTCTGATGGCTTGGCAGAAATGCTTTCCATCAGCGAAAGCACAAAAGAAAATTCAGCTTGCATAAATCCCAGCAGGTCAGCACCAAACATTTTGCCTACAGATATATTTTCTGGCTTCCCTGGGTAGTTTGATGCACTCTATAGCTTCGTTTTGCAGACGGAGCAGTCGATAGTCCGTTTAAGTGACCTGCTCATGCTTGTACAGATTCCATATCAGAGCCCAGAGCTAAAAGGCATGATTTGCTCTTATTTTTCACCAGAAACTCACCTTGTAAGCATTTTGGAAACATTTTGAATGCTTTGTATAGTACCTAGTACCTTTGTATAACAACGTTTTATAATACAACTTCTTGGTGCTTCTTTGAAGAATACAATGCTGCATAATTCACTACTGAGAACAGCAGAAACTCAAAGCTCAGTACTGAGTTCTAAAACAAAAAATAAACAGAATTTCCTCTTCTTTTTAATTTTTGTTTTTCATTCTCTTTGTGTTCTAGGAAAGTGGCCTAATAATGCCACAGTAATTCCATAAGTACAGCTTAATCTTAAACAATAACAACAAATGAGTTCCATTTGATCTGTTCAAACACAGAGCATGTTTGACAAAAGCGCCAAGGGCTGCTGGTGTTAGAGGGATATTGGCAGAAGCAGTTTCCTCAGTTATAGAAAGGAGCAAAGGAGGCCATTTTTAGCATTTGCTGAGGCAGTTGCAGCAGATTAACTTTAGATCAATGAGTTGCTTGATTATTCTGCTTCACTCTCGAGTCTCTTTCAAGGCTTCTCTTTACGAACCAGGAAAATAAAGACACAAATTAAACCACTCTCCTACCCTTTATTTTCACTCACAAAGAAGGGATTTTTCAAAAGTGACTCCATGTCATCTGCAGCAGGGCAAAGGTGCTGAAGTGTCACTGGGTGTCACTAATTACCTACTCATGCAGTGAGTACCCAGAGGCATTTTCAGAGGGGTTTTAGGCAATTTTGGGTCCACTGGGTTGTGACTGTGTTCTAGTTGAGAAACAGGAAAAAAGGTAGAATATTTCTATTTTTAGTTACATGACTCCCTCTCAATTCTAAGCTACCCTTTTAACTTGCTTCCCTCTTTCTCCTTTCCCTCCCCACTACCCTGTCTCTGGCTCATGAGTCATTTGGAGGAATTGCAAAACACTACACCTGCACACATATTCTGCAGGCCCTGCTTGTGCCCAGCAGAACTTGGAAAAAGGCAAGCTGAGGAAGTCAGACCTTTAGCTGGCATAGTGAGAGCTGCACCCTTGTGACCATGTTGAGAGGCATCAGCTTTTGCTTACAGCAAACTGCACAAAGATCCCTAAAATTGCCTTTCCAGAGCTCCTTATCTCTGCTCCAGCCCTCCTGACTCTATGTTGCTGACTGATTCTGCTCAAATCCAGCTGCTTTTAGACTCAGTGTCACCCTACCTGAGATGTTCCAGGTAGGTGAAAGAGTTGCCTCCTCCACATCCACAATCTGTAGGAGTCACCCTTGGTCATGGCCAGGATTGGATCAGCCTCTGGAACAGAAGGCTTCTAGGAAAGCCTTTCCTCTAAACACTGAACACAGCTAAGTATCTGCCATCAGAACACCGTGAGACTGGCAAATCTATGCCCTCTGATTTTAGTGAGATTTTAAAATGAACACTACTGTAGAAAAATTCCAGGCCCCACTTGACTGTCTTAAAAAAAATTTATAGGAATATTTTGAAAGCTTATCTTCAATAAAACTACCTCTAGAACAACCTCCTGCAGTATATGAGACTTCTCATTCTTCAGTGAGTAGAAGAATAGTCTGAGTTTCGTATCATTATTTTTCAAAGAAGCTATGCCTGTTTCAGAGATGAGGTCTGCTTAGCAGACAATTATTCCTCTACCTTTCTACAGCAGTCTGCCTATGCCCTGAAGCAGAACTTAAACCATCTCGAGTTTGACTCTTTTTCAGCTTTGGTTTGTTGAATGTTTAAAAGAAGATATACCATCCCTTTCTGGACTGACATCAGGTTCTTAACAAGAGCGCTCCGGGATTTCTCCCTGATCTGGCAAAGTCCTCTGTCCTTTCAGTTGCACAAAGTAATGGAATTTGTAGCCATATAAATGCATTAGCGTTGGGCAGTGTGATGAACAGGCTTGTATATTTGTACTGCAAATGAGCATCATAATGTTTTACTGCCTTGCAAGTAAGGAGCCACTGCTACGGTCATTTGCTCATCCCTGTATACAAGATATCCATTACTCCTACGGGTGTGAACAATAGTTTACCGAACTGAGAGACACAGTAAAATAACAGTTAACAACCTGATTTTTAAAAAATAATTTTAAAAAATCCAACCCCAAGTACAACAAATGTGATAGAAACTCACTGTACCTTCCGATGTGTACTTACAACTTAGGCAAGGTAAACTCATTCCTTCCTAGACAAACTTAAGGACTTGAGAACAAGACTCCTGCACTTATCATACCCCCAAGCTCTGTCTTTCGCTTCTGTTTCTGCCTGTGGTGCCCTTCTACAAATCATATAACCATCTAAACCTTGTTTCTCTTTTGGTATTTCGTGTCATCATTTAAGCTTGTGAAAGCTAAAGAGGATACACTAAAACTACTTTTTTCTTACACTACTTGATATGCATATGCCCGTAACTTCTTAATTTAGAAACTAGAATATAGCAAAACATTACAAAATATCTGAACATACAGAGAATAATCAGATATTTACTATCATCAGATAAGTAATATTTTACAAGTCTATTAACAGACCAAAGCCAAAAAGCTATTAAGTAGAGTTGGGTGAACTGGAGCAGATGTAGCAACATTTAGCAACATGCTGCTACTGCTTTAACCAAACTCACAGCATGATTTGCATTACAGCATATTCTTGATGTTTCTTTTTCCTCCTTGTCTTGACCACCTCTCACTGCACATGAAGACTTGAACTCCAGATCATCCAAGAATCTTGCACAGACCTGGACTCATGTGGGAGCCATGCTTTTGTTCCAGCTGAGGTGTGGATTTTCAGAGGAATCTAAACAGAGTTAGCTTTGTACATCCCACAGAGATTTCCTTAAAGCAGTGGATAGTACAGTGTTCTTGTTTCAACATGTGACTAACATGGACTTAGTCCTCAGATGCTTTACATCCATTGGGCACATTCCCCTTCTCATTGCTATTTTTTGGGTGACACTCATATAGAAAGGGATCACAGCCAGCTCCTCACCAGATTCCCAGAAGCAGTTATATAGGATTCCTCATACAAATATGCCATAGGGGTAGCACTTGAACATTTGATCCAGTCTTGTAATTACATTTATACAGCTAAGCTCTTCTGGAAACCTCCAGTTTTCTTAGGATCTCACTTGTTTGGGCTGGAAGCTGGGAAGTAAAGATTTCCTTTAAGGAAAATGCAACACAAACATTCAGGGGCATGTTAGCACATAAGAACCAGAAAACAAAACAGTTATATGGAGGTACTGTTTACCTTCCTAAAGTGGTTTTAGCTTGCACAAATATCATAGAGAAAGAAAAACAATAAAACTGAAGTGTGTGGGTCAGAATGCTCCAACTGAAGTGCGTAGGATAGGAAAAGAATGAAGACTTATGTAAAAATCAGAGGTTTATAGATTGTTCCCTTTGCTCAGGGATATTAAGGAACTAATTCAATTTTCTAGTTTCCAAGTGTAGGGATTAATTAGAAGAAAGTGATTCTCATGTGTTTTACCACCTCTTTAAAACACTTAGATGGTGGAAGAGGGCTAGAAGCCTGGGAGGTTTTCATATCTCTATTAAATTGACAAGATCCATACACTTAGCTGGTCCTCTGGTGTTTTGCAGGAGACATAAACTTGCTCTGCAAGCCCACCATGCCTTGCATGCCCCACATCAGACGAGAAGGAACTGACACAGAGGCTGAGCTGCCAGGGCCATGCCAGGTGAATATTCCCTCTTCCAGCATGGCACAGCAGCTCTGCATGGGTAGGGCTTTCCCGTGGTCCTGTAACCACCAGCAGGTTAAGAACAGCAGCAGATGCCCTCTCCTCTGCCTGCAAAATATCATGTAGACCTGCTTGAAGGAATCTCGTACTTGCTACCACCAGACACAGTCCCACGGTCACTCCTCTGTAAGTTCAAAGCTCTGTTGGACTCCAACTCTGTCCACCAAAGGAACAAGATGTGATTTGTTTTCTTCCTAATAAACATGCCAATTTTCCTTAGGTTTCTTGAGCATTTCTCTTCCTTCTACAGGTGCAGTTTTGGATACAGCAGGTACAGTAGCATGCAGGCTCAGTGCTCCCCAGTGCCCCAGAAGACTCAAAGCTATTGCCACAGTAACAAAAGGACATGGCATCCTTAGAATTCAGCTTGTGTGCAGCCAAGGGGTATCCTGGTGGCAGCTCTCCCTGAAAACCATGTCAGGTCAACTGAGCCCTCAACAAAATGTTTTAATAACTGACAAAGAAGAAAGAGTTCTTGCAGAACAGGTGGGCTGAGAGAGACATGGGAGCTCCCATCAGTGCTGCTTCCCGGTGTCATTTTATATACACACAAAAATAAAGAGAAATTAAAAATGAAGACTAATTTCTGTGTGTGTGTTGAAGAGGTTTCCTCCCCCTTCCTAAGACTCCCACTATCAAGGGAAGTGGGGAGGCTCAGCAAGTGTGTGTGTGTCAAAATTAGTGCTTTCCAACATTTTACTAGAAGCAGGACTGTGAGGTTTTTCTAATGACTTTGAGTGGCAGGAAGAACATTTTCTGTGAATATAATAAATGGATCAACCTTGAAATCTTGATGATTTTTACCAGAAATCTCACTGATACTAAGCACTAAGCTTGATTTGAAAAGAGGAAGGCAGTATGAACATCTAATACGTGCAGTAGACAACACGTTGGTTCTTGGTGGTATTACAGCTTTCTTGTTAATTATACATATATGAAGTGGGCAAAAATAACTTAAGGAATTCTTTCTTCTTTTTTATTTTCTTTTCTTTTTTTTTTTAAGTACAGTGAGCCCCACAGGAAAAAAAAATAAGGTTTTATTCTGAGCACAGCTGCTGCAGTCTTTTCCAGAGCCTGACCAGCAGTGTCCTGAGCCTCAGATCTGATGGCTATTCAGGACAGAAGCCTCAGGAATTTGAGTAGTTTAACTTCTTTTCTATTTACTAACAATTAAGATTTATTTTTCTCACTATTAACCCAGTCATGCTACTTCCCTCAGTCATGTTTCTATGAATTCCTAACAAGTTATTTTCCCAAGCCTTGAGAAATTTGAAAAATAATATACATATATGCACGTAATATATATACACACACTCACAATTCAGCTTACTGACTGTAGGTAAAAATCAATTATTTTTGGCATGCAATCAAAGCATTTTGGCATTTTCCATAGAATATTTTTTTCAAATCTTTCACATTCATTGCAAGAGAGAAAATGAAGCTGGGTTCTTAGACGAAGAGCCTTCAGATTTCAAAAGGATATTTAAGTTTAACATTTAAAAGTTAATTCTCCCTTGACAATGATTAGAACTTCCATTAAAACAAAAATTATTATTAGCATTCTGTAACCCTTTGTAAACGGATCCATTGTTCAAATAAACTGATCTCTGCAGCAATTGACCTTAACATTGCTCAAAAGCTTGACAGTCAATTATCTTCTGATCTCCCTTCAATGGGCCTTGTGGCTGAAATAACCCATCCATCACCTGACAGACGAGTATAATAGTGTCTCAGTGTCTCACACGCATTTCTTCCCTACTTATGCCATAAACACACTGCTGTAGAATAAGTCAAGGAATTCTGTCTCAGTCCCACTGAAGCATCCCTGAAAAGCAATGATGCATCAAGAAGCTGTTCCCCCTGGTGAGTATCTCTGAACACACAATGAGAACCACGATGAAAAGTAATGGGTCGAACACAGCATCATCTACTGCTTGGTGAAACCATCAGACTGGTACTGAACTGTGCTTCCACCATATGTCACAACTCCATTTATTCTGTAGGACACGGATTTCGGTGTGCTGCAGGAAGATGCAATTTTCTTTCTCTCACTCTTTTCCTGCTGGTCAATCTGATCCCACTGGGACCCTGGGACCTGCTGCTGATAGGAGCTTGCAACAAGTTTGATACTCCTCTTCCCTCTCTCTGGCCTCCAAAGCACAGTCTGCTCTTCCTCACACACCACTGTGAGTCCCACATTCTCCATTCAGTCCATATGGACATGAGCTCTCCTCTATTACTCTGCCTGGACAAGCCAAGGGGAGCCCTCAGAACAGCACCATCACTTTCCCCCAGGGAGACATGCTCATGGCTGGATGAATATTGTGGATACTGGAATACTTTTGGTGCCTGAGATCATGACATTTTTTGCTGCCCTGGTCATTTACAATTGTCACGCTGTGATGACATTAATACATCACCTGAGTGATGTATTTGGCACCCAGATTGGTGCCAATTCAAAGTTTAAAAAGCTATTTACTATTAACTCTAGAACAGTAGGGAGTTCCTTTTCAGCAAACAAAAATCCTCTGCATGTGAACCTCTGAACTTAAGGCTTAAAGGGTGGTATAATTTCTAATATCACAGACTATACAATGTTAAATGACAGAAATACTAGTTCATTGCTAACAAAATAAACATCAGCTGCACCCAATATTGTTCACCCAAGAGATATTACTGCTACCCCTGGCACACACATTGTTTCAGTAGAGACTATGCATCTTTGCAGCACAGGCTTTCATAAACTAGTCTCCTGAGAAATATAAACCCCATTGCAACCTTTGTCCAGGCCTCTTGTGGAGGAAAATGCAGACAGTATCTTGGGAGCTGGAGAGCAGCAAGGAAGAATAAAAACCCAGGTTGATTGAAAAGACAGACAAGAAAGCATGAGAAAGGAAGCTGAAGAAGAACAGCAGGCCACAAAACAGGAAAGCACATTACACTGGGTGGTAAATCCTGCACTGCAATTCATAACTCCTCAGCGATTCCTTAGCCCCACTGAGGTTTAGGGAAACCTTACAAGTAGCCCTGTGTTAGCCAGCAGAAACTGCTGCAACCTTCACTACAAACTAACTTTGAGTTATTCCCATTCGAAGGTGTTCCCAAGCTAGAGCAGCTCACATGTGCACACACACAGTGCTGTGCCCACACAGAGCAGCTCCCAAATGATGCCAAGACCTGAAATTTCAAGCATATAAAGACCATCATTGCTAAGCAAAGGTGGTTTCTGATGGACAGAAAAGTAAGATGAAGTGAATAAAAGATGATTACAGTAGGATGAAAGCATTTGAAATTAATAAAAGCGTTAAGCTATAGATGAACTGCCTTGGCATGTCATTCTACCTCTTCTTCTGACATTTAAAACATGCTTAAGATTATCCTGAATGTCAAAAATAAATATATACCAAGGACAACCACCCTAGGACACATCAGCCATTTGTCTGTTGTTGTTGAACTTACTAACCATGTGCAACAGAACAACTATGAATAATGTCTATAAAAGAAAGCATAGTTTTTGATCCTCAAAGGACTGGCCACTCCATTTTTCAGGTCTGTCTGGTTTACATAAGGGTCTAGCATTTCAGTACAAACTGAGGCCTCCAGGGTGTCCTTGATCTGGGGGCAACACTCAGTAGGGTTGGCCAGACAACTGCTTGTTAGCTGGGTTGGTTCAGCAGTGTGAAACAGTTTAGGATCGAGTCTACAGGACTACGCTCCACATTTACCTGCTTGTTCTTTCACGTGCAAGATTTAGGGTGCTCACCTCTCTTTTGCCCTTTTTCACATGTCAGGATTGACATCTCTTACTGGTGATTAGATTTTATAATTCTGTGGAATCTCAACTCCAAGAAACTCAGGCCCCTTAGTGTCATTATATTTAGCAAAATAATATTATGCCTCTTGTGAAGCTGAAGAAGTGCCCATCCTGGACCACAAGTCAGCCAGTGCCAGCAGGGGACATGCAAATTACAAAAGAGCCCATTAGCTACTCCAGGGAAACATTAATGTCTTTTATCACTTGCACACAGCAAACCCCAAGCAAAATGGCCACATTAGCGTGAATGTGAACAGCAGATTGTAACAGGGACAGAACTCTGAAATCTGCTGCATATCTTTATTATAGTGAGTGATCAATTGTAGAATGTGGGAAAAGTGCATCTTCTTTGAGATGAGCTCTGTTTTCCAGCTGAAGACACAGCAGCAAGTTTAGATAAAAACGAGATCTGAGAAAAACAGTATAAAGTAAGATTACTTTACTTAATGCTTCAGTAGGTTATCATTACCAATTAGCAAGCTCCTACTTCATCTTGGTCATGTCTTCCATTACTAAAAGTTCCCAGAGGAAGTAATTTTTTAAGAGAGAGCACCAGAAGGGAGAGTATCAGATATCCAACTCCAGCAAGTGTGCATAATTTATTAGAATCCTAGAAGACGGCGTTGTGGAAAAACTTTGAAGCTTTCTGTAAAGTCCAGCCACAAGGGAGAAGAATTACATTGGCTGCAACAACAAGCATTCCCTGTTTCTGTCATGACCTGACCTATCACCTCCAGCCAAGATCAGATCCATTTTTCTATGTGTAGTTTGAAAACAAAGAGAAATGTATTCTTTGGTTCAAAAACTTTCTTTGTGCTCCAAACAAAGTCACAGGAGACCTGTGTTGGCAGGGAGGGGACTGGGTCCTGCCACACAGGTATTCTGAAGACACTTGCCAAGCAAACAATCCAGGCTCAGCATACAGGTATGAATGTGGTGCTACACATATCAGCACCAGGTGTATGAGAGCAAAGTTTTCATAGCTTGTAATCTGTGAAAACCTCTCATGATGTTTTTGAGAAAACTAGGATGTGAAGCACAGGCTGCCAAGTAAGTCCTGCTTGGGAGAATTGCCTGGGGCTACATACTCAGGTTTTACCTGTGATTTCATATGCAAGAATACACCTTGTCTTGTGATGGCTGGGTACATGTTCCCTTCTACTAGGAACCAGCTTCTATTTTAGGACCTGAAAGTTGTTGTTTTAAAGGTAAAAGTGGGAGATGAATTGCTGGAAATGTGAGAGAAAATAAAGAAAAGTCACATGGTTGACAAAAGTAGGAAAAACTTTTGCTCTAAAAAAGCTCAAAAAAGAAAATCCTGTAACACGTAGGTGTTGTAGATAAAGCTATTGTTAAACTGTTGAGCACATTGTGTCACTTTTTCTTCATTTCTTGGTTGTGATCTGAACTTCCCTCATATCCTACCTTTGGATAAAGGAAGGAAAAACACTGCATAAGTCATATGTGTGGTAGATCTGCAGAAAGCAGACCTGGATCAGTTACAATTAAACAGGAAAGAAGGTTTTTTCCCTCATTCTTTATTCTTTATAAGTACTAAAAACTTGATTTTTCAGTTCCTCTCTGGAAACTAAATAGGCCTTCAAGGAGGACCATCAGACAACTAAAAGGTGTTTTTATTTGTATGTTTTTAATAGCACAAATAAAGAATCTCTGGCAACCCATGAGAGGGTGACAAATAGGCAGCCATAGCAATTGTTATTAGCCCATCTGTGAATATCCACAGTGGAGTGCTCTGAGGAGAAAAAGTGTGAGACAGAAGAGAGAAAAGGTACACTGTCATAATTTAGATTCATAAACACAGAAAATATGAACACGTTTCATTGTAGTGTGTAGCCTCTAGTGCCAGGGACCTTGGCTCTTAATAATTTAAACAGCCAACAATATAAGATTTATGGAAATAATTTAGCACATCTTAAACAAAAAGTCTGACTTACCCATCTCATATGTGTGTAGAACTAACACTTGAAGAAAACAAAGCAGATAACAAAAGTCCCTGGTATATTTACCAGATTCTTAACAGGATATTACTAGCTTAACTTAGGTCCCAGCTACACTGACTTGCCAATCTTAGAATGAATATTTTATAGGTGTACAGCAGCATGCTTGTAGATGGTATTTTTCCAGACCCGATTAGCAAAAACATATGGAAAGACAAATAGACAGAGCTGTGAAGAGAATTTTCAGTGACCCCTGTGTTACCACAAACTCAGGGAACATTATATGACAACAAATGAGTGAACAGCACAGTATGTGGCTGTAGCAGTGCTCAAGCTGATGCACAAGAAGGGGGAAGGCTCATGAGGGAACACGCATTTGGAAAATCTTGGAGAGGGAAAGAACTTGGTCTAGCTGCTAGGGTAGACCAGAGTTATTTCTGGGTTTGGGTGCTTCTGTTTGTTTGTTATTAATGGGAAGAGAAAAGTAAAAATAAATTTTCAAAAATCCTTTCCTGGTCAGGAAAACAGAAGACTTCCAAAATCTCAAATGCACACACTTGTCTGGCATGAAATAACTCCTGCCATCACCTGGAAGTAACTCTGTCATGAATTCAGCTTTAGATCTAGTCTGAGCTCTTCCGTAGTACTGACCCTGCATTTCACCCAGTTGTGCCTTTATTAAGCCCCATCTCTTCTGTTTAAAACAGAACTTCCAGAGAAGGCATCCAGTCGTGACCTGAAGGGGAAGGATTTGCTGTTACACTTTGTTTCAACACTTAATTACCCCGTCCCCTTGACAGAAATCTGTGTTTCCTGTTGAGATATGTCACTCTGCACACACAGGTCCTTTTCCTACCTCACTTTGTTGGATTAATATCCATAACTGGTGCCAGAAGGAGAAAAACAGGACATAAAGTCTTTCAAAGTGACACCTTGATCTTTTCCTAAAGGGCCCAAGCACATCAGTTCTCTCACACTAAAGCATTTCCATTGGCTATTAAATTACTTTGCAGGCTTTTCTTCATTATGGTACAGGTCAGGTGAAGGGAATGGATGACTAAATATGACCTTCAGGTGAGAGCATTCAACCAGGAAACGGGTTACGGAGGTTCTGCTTCAAAGAATATTCAATAGTTATACACAGAGCAAAATAGCTTCCAGAGAAGAAGTTGAGAGAGAGAGAGAGAGAAAATGCCTGGCCAGCTGAGATTATCACAAAAATGGATTTAGAGGTCACTTGAACTTCTGAAACCTGGTATTTTCATCTGCTGCCTCCTCAGTAAGAATTTGTTCGTTTTTGCATAAGCCCAAGTTTTTATTTATGTTCTGCATTTGCTTTCAGTCCTTTCACTCATATCTTTCTGGAACCTCATTTTTGACCCGCCTATGCGTATATAAAAAGCTTGTGTCTGGAGATCATTTGGATCCCTGCTATATTGTACGAGTTGAGGCCACACTTTTCAATAATGCATGAGGCTGCAGTACTTGCTCCTGTGCTCAGAAATGCAAAAAGGATGTCTTTTAAATGGCTTGCAATGTGACAGAGAAAAGTGAAAAGCAAGTTCAGTAAATATCAGCCTATCTCGCAGAAGTTCACCTCTCTGTAAAGATTCAGATGCAAATAAAAAGTTACATCCAAGTCCCACTGATGCAAATTTAGGTTAGGTACTGTGCTCTGAATTTCATGCAGGACTTTTTAAGACAGTCAAATATCCTTACACATCCTACAACAGCTCTTACCCAGAATTCATTTACTAAATTTAAGGGTCTGACTAGACAGATGTAGTATGGGAGGATAAACTAGCATGTGGATTTACAATGCAATAGCCACTCCAGAATTCCTGTGCATGTCTTATCCAGCAATACAATAGGTAAGAGTCTACTCTTGCTGAGCATGCCTTGCCAGTGGGATACATTGGATTTCTCACACTGCTGCGATAAGGTAATGCCAAGTACAGGCAGAGTTAGTTCCAGGATGTCTGTCCTGGTTCCGGCCATGATAGCATTAATTTTTTGCAGTAGTCAGGAGGGGGCATGGCTAGGACATGGAAGTTATTCTATACCACCTTACCTCATTGCCAGAGGTGGGGAAAGGGACTTTCTTCCAGGGAGAAGGGCTTTCTTCTGGTTGAGTAAGATTGGTGCTGGTCCTGAACCAGAGGGAGTGATTGGGAGATACTGGTTCCGAGCCAGGGAGACTGGTCAGGGTGGTGTGGCTGTGGTCAGGTTGAGCTCCTGGTGAGCATTTTTGCATGTGAATCGCTCCCTCTTTTGTATACTTCTGTTGTTAATATTGTGGCTGTTACTGTTTGTTTTCTTATCTCATTGCTGTTTCCAGTAAATTGTTCATCCCTCAACCTGTGATCTTTGCCTTTTGTGCCTTCAGTTTTCCTCTCCAGCTCAGTGCAGAGGGGCAGGGAGAGGGAAAAGGGGAGCATGCAACCTGCAGTGTGGTTTGGAGAGTCTAAATTGGGGAGCAGTAAACTGAGGAGCACCGTTCCTGAAACACAACAACATCTAGACACATTCACGTAGATAGGTCCTAAACATCAGCTTCAGATGCACAATATAGAACCCAGGGTACATCATTAGGCCTCTCTAGAAGCTGGTCAGAGGAACTTGAAGAACCTGCCACTTCTTCATGCCAGAATGGTTTCTGTAGCTGATGTAAAGGTCTTGTTCTTCAGTCCTGCTGTCCCTGGTTTAAGTCTTTTGAATGAACACTGTACCTCACGTTAACGGCATGTGGTACATTAGAAACAAAAATCACTCCTAATAAAATGTACGATGATAGCATCATCTTCGTAACAGAAAAAGCAGATGGGCTGGGAAACATGTAGCTAAGCTGAACTGCCTTTTCCGATCAGGAAATTTCCTGGGAATTTTGTTCAGGATTACTGTAAACAGCAAAAGTTGTGGGGACCTTGGCTTCCCTAGGTGGGTATCAATTCCTCAGGGCTGAGCCAGAGTCTTAAAACAGGAATTAAATATCTCTGGGTAACTCTAAGATCAGGTCAGTTTTGAACATAAATGATTTCATTCTTTTGTGAAGAGGACAAATTCGCAAATTAAATCAGCTGTCCAAATTTTTTTTATTCTGAAGTTGCTAATATTGTGATTATTGAATAGTTGATTTTGTGATAACAGTGAGGTGGGACAGAGAGATGACAGGACCAACCCAAAAACCTTTTTCCAAACAGCAAAAATACTCAGGAAAGAAGAATTTATGTGGGATTTCAGCACTGCGTTTTTATTGGTTTTGTGTAAACCACTGCACACTGGGCACATATTCACCCTCAGATCTCACATTGTAAGAGGTATTTCCGCTTGAAGCTTGAAGTACAGAAACTCACACCTAGCTTGAACTGTCATATTTCCCTGAACAAAAGTCTCTGATGGAAACATGGAGATTCTAATGGTAAGAAAGTGCTGGTTGTCCTGTTGCTAAATGAGTTCAGTTCACATCCATCATAATGGAAGCAATTTGATTTAATGCAGCATTAATGCAGACACAAAAGGTACAGGACAATCTATTGTCATTAAGTGATTCATTGATTTCCCACCAAGGTGTTAGCATTTTAATTTATTTAAATTATTTGTTGCATGTTAAATGAGCAAAGTAAATATGCACGTTATGTTTTGCTCAACTCCTACTGCTCACAGGAGCAGTGTCAGCAATATGCCCTGCTTGCATTTGGCTCATCACAGCAACCTCGCTGGAGTAAAAAGTCAAACACAGTGCTCAAAGTCAAGGGCTGAAAAGTCAGATGACTCACTGAGCTCTTTACAAATGCTCTGGGGTTTAGCTGTGTTGAGCACCCACCAATGAAAAAAAAGACGGAACACTCTGACAGATAGGACCCCAGAGGTGAAATTTCTTTTTCAATGCCATGGCTTTGCTAAATGCTGCATTCTCATCGCACATGGGACAATGAGACATGGCCCAGTTTCCTTAGCAGAGTTTACACCTGGCTGTGTTTCAGTGCACGTTGCCTAACAGAGCTCACCTTGCTACTGCTTGAATCTACTTCATGCATCAGGAGCATTAAGATTGCTGTTCATCTTTTGTTGCTCTTTGTCTCATTTGCAAAATTTGCAATTATTTTACAATTTCTTCAGATCTCCGATACAAGGTTAGGTAGCAAGAAGTTGCTGGAAAATCCTGTGTAAAAACATTCCCTTTGTACAATATCTTGTTACCTCAAAGTTCTTAATTTACTTAATATGGCCAATATTATGTAGTGCTTTATCATACATATATTGGATAAAATAAAATACCTCAAACACGTCTCAAATTGTGCTGGATCAATACAGTAATTTTGTGACATTACAGAATCTATGACTAAGACTTCCACTGAGTCAAGTGCAATGTCATTTGAAACTGTTCAATCTGTATTTTCACAGTTTGGCAAGGAAAAGCACAAGATAAAAGATAAAAAATAAAAGATAGGTGGGCAAAGGGAAAATAAGTAACTGTTTGGGGCCAGATAATGGGTACACTATGAGAAAAAGTGCCCGGTAAAGGTGGGATTTACAGGCTGCTGGTGAGGGCTCTCAGGTGTGAAGATGGGCTGTGGCCTCCACTCTGCCCAGCTCAAAGATGGGAATGCACATGGAATGTCACAGCCCAGCCACTGGTGCAGCTTTACATTTGCTCTCCATCTCAATCAATACACAATTATTTTATGATAAATTCAACTGGTTTAAAGGGAGGGAGGGAGAGAGGTAAGGAGGGAAGGAGGGAATGCTGAAATATGCCCTGCAGTCTGACAGAAAGAGTGTGCCAGAGACAAAAGTGTCCCTAATTGAGCAGAGATCAGAACATGGGTCTACTAGATTAATGTCTCTGCTGATACCAAGGAGAAGCAAAGTGCCTTGATTTCTACATCTTGGGAATCTCAACAGCAAGATGCAATGGGCCACCATTTTTCATTTTTATTTCATTTTTCATTTTATTAAACTGTTTGCCAACATCCCTCCCCCTCCTTACAACAACTTCAGAAGATGAAACCCCATTTTTTGGCTAAGCAGCTATTCTCTTCAACCAAAATGAAGCAGAACACACACACTCCTGCAGCAATGGACTTTTTTTTAAAGCCCTGCTCACTTCATTGTTTGGTCTCCCAGGTAAGTGCCTCAAGTAAGTGTGCAGGTACAGCCATGGTGAAAGCCAGAAGGACATAAGCAGGAATGAGTGTTTCCGGTGACAATCAAACTGCCTTTGCCACTGGAGACACCACAGAGTGAAGCCTTCATGCCTGGCAAATTTGTTGGGAGATCAGAAGTGGCTTTTTAGTGACACTTGATTGTTTCAGGGCTTTAGTTTTCTATACTTGCTAAATTGTATATCTGTACTTAGCACAAAATTTGAGGAATGGTACCAATGAGGGCAAAGAAACAGAAGATTAACAAGGCAGATTTGCACTTGTGAAAGAACCTTCAGACAAACAGCAATTTTTATAATGATGAATGCTCAGCCTCCTCTGTTCTTTCTTAATAGGATCATGAAACAAATTTACCATGATCTATTACAAAATCATCAAGCAAAGCTTCCACACAACCAAGGCCAATTTCAACATTGCTTTAGCAAGCAATTTCACCCAGAGGTGAAAAATTCCTGGAACAGCTTAACCAATATTATGCAAAAAAGTATGTTGTATTTACCAAGAGCCAATTTTGAGTATATCACCATAGCATCTAAGCAAACAAGATCAGAGCCTTGCAATTATAATAAGGATGAATTGGTTTTGTCTCCCCTCTGCAAGCCCTGGGTTTGACAATGGCCTTCAACAAAATAACATTTTAATTCAATGGTATTTTCATTTTAAATATAGAATAATCTTTTCTTTGCCATAAGAATGAAGGATTAGGACATACACTTTGCTTGTGCATTGATACAGCACTAAAGACTATGTAATAAATCTTTATTTTCAGTCTCTGTAGCCATACTCAGTTTTTCTACTGTTTGGTCAGGATGTACCAAGAAGTAAGAAGTAGAATCATCTATTGTTAACAGTAATATTACAAGGTAGTGTAGAAGGGAAATAGTTCTAGTGTTAGAGAAAGAACCATCTGTGATTTTGCCTGAGATTCTAGACAAGTCACTACTTTTATGAAATGATAGCTAATAGGTGTATTCAGGCCTGTGGAGCTACTTGATTATGTTTTCCTAGACTGACGGTCCTGGGAAATTCAGTCACACCAGGATTTTTCTATCGCAGTCAAGAAGGCAGTGTCTGGTACCTGTGGAGTAGCAGCTACACACAGGCTGCTGAAAGCAGTGGTGATGACTCCATGCATGACTGAACCGTGGTGGAATCCTGCCACAGCAGCCACTCGAAGTGTGAGCCATCCATCTTCCTTAATCTCCCTGTATGCACTTTCCTTTTCTGGATTCTACCACTCATATTTATTCAGCATTTCAGAATTGCTTTATTTTCACCCATCCTATGCAGTTACTTGGAGGAACTTACTGTGCTACTACCAAATTGAAAATAAAGCCAGGATATTGGACCATAGCCTGCATGATCCACCAGACATTGCAATACAGAGAAAGCTCTGTTGGATCAGATTGAAAGACGAGGCAGAATCTGAACACTAATAAAATGTTTCCTAGAGGAGCCAGTTGGATTTGGAGGAATACAACCCACAACACTGCTCACAACCTTTTCGAGCATCTCCATCTGCTGATCAGAGTCAGAGAGCAGTTGCATCAGACACTACTCAAAGTTAAAATCACTCTTGTGCCACGCTTAGGTGTGCACAGTGCTGTGCAGGTGCACACTGCACATGGAATCAGGCCCACTGCATGTCATTAAGTAAATCTTATGTTTCATTGGCTTTATGCAATGTTCTTGATAGGTGTGACAAATTACATCTTAATTTCTGTCTCAGATTAATAAAGCAAGACTGATCTCTCTAGAAATAAAAACCTTTGGAACTGAAGGGAACTTGGAAGGAATAGCAATAGAAGCCTTTTCTCCTCCATAAATCCTCTCCATTTTCCTATCTAGCTCCTATTTAGCACCATGAATTAGTAAATCTCAGCATGAGATAAGCAGCAAGTCATTGTCACCACTGCATGTAGAAGGAAAACCCAAGGTCCAATTGATAAGAAGGCTCAGAGCAGTAGTAGACAAGAGACTAAATGGAAAACCCTTGTCAGAGGAATGCTTTCTCCTCAGAATTAATGGAATGACATCCTGAAAGCATGATAGTCTTGGCTATCTCAGTCTGGCTATTAAAGAAAATCTCCTGGAGAACAAGTCACCAGAATGGCCTTATATTCTCCACTTATCTGTAATAGCAGGTCAGAGATGTTCACAAGGGCTTCTCAAATGGAAACAAAATGGGTTTTTCCAGAACTTCTGAACCAGAAAGTTGCACTTTTTGTTTCAGCCACTACTTAAGACAGTGAGGCCATCAAATACACCCAACAAGGGAACCAAAGCACTGTTTAGCAGAACAAAATGTTAGTCAACGTGAGGAGAACAGCAAGACCTGTAAAATGCAGGGGAGTAGGATTGGCTCACCCACACAAGATGTGGTAATAAAGCCAGAGAAGTCATGCTTTTCTCTGAATTGCAGTCAGATATCTCAGCAGATAATCTGTAATATTGTCAGTTCATAGAAAGATGGAATTTTTGGCCAAATAATTCTCTTTGCTTCACTGAGCTCATTGTTCATGAAAACTTCTCAGTTACTTTAAAAAAATGAAAGAAGGCACAGGAGCAAGCTACTCAAATCCTGGATAGAGTAAAATATTCAAGTGGTTTAGAAGTGAGCAGAGAGCAGAATTTTAAGGAAGCTGATTATTGCTTCAGCAAGTTATATGCAAGTGAAAGTACATCACAAATGGGACAGATCAGCCTTTTTGAAGGAAACGGATATTGCTTTTAAAAAGCATATCAAAGACCTCTTGCAGGCAGGCAGTATTTGTCTGGTGCAAGATGTCTGACTGCAGGCACTCAGATCCCCTACAAGAGATGCTGCAGGTTTTGCAGCCACACTGAGGGGAAGAATTCCAGAGTTAAGAAGGGCAGGAGAGACTTTCTGGAAGAGAGACATGGGAGATGTAAGCTGAAGTTTTTCAGGAGAACCAAATCTCAGAGACTCTCTGCTGATTTTCTGGCTGGTTAGAAACAGTGCTGGTGGGACAAAATGCCCATTGATTTAAGAGAGCTGTTTGGAAAAGTGTCCACTGACACCTACACAAAATTTGGGGTCTGCAGAACCAGTCTCTGAAGAATATCATCTGCAAGGGCAGTGATTCAGCTACAGAAAAAAAAAAATTTAAAAAAGTGTGGGAAATGTCCTATCCATTTCTATCCTCACTGTGGAGGAACGATACAGATCTCTCTCTCCAGAAATGGTTTCTAGCTTTGATACTTCCAAAACCTGCTTTGAAACAGAAACATAAACAATCAAATATTTGTTAAAAAATTCCTTCTTTTCCAGTGACAGATGAGGAGCTACGCAGAAGAAGAGATATTGAAATTTCACTTCCTTAGCATTTTATCTTTCATTCCTTTCAATGAAAAGGAACAAAGCAATCAAATATTCTCTGCAATTCTTGTAAACTCAGCATCTAACCAAGATACCAGTATGCAAACCAGGACTGAAGCAAAACTCACTTGTCTTATTTCACTGGGGAAATAAATGATGAAGTAAGACACAAAATAGATGGTTAAAAGTAATTACACTTACATAGCACAGTGCTTAAAGACACCCATTTTCCCTCTCTTAAAAACAGACGCTAGATTTTCAAAACACGTGTACAGCTGATATTTGGTAATGTCATTCTAGTGAGCTTTTCACTAGAAAGAAGGCTTTACTCATAAATACATTATTTTTATCTTGAGAGTATTCCATGCAAATAAAATAAACAGGCAAAGACAGGCAGATGAATGGGATGGGACCCTGAGCAAGCCGGTCTAGTGGAAGGTGCCCAGCCTGTTGTGAGGGGCTTGGAACAGGATGATCTTTAAGGTCCCTTCCAACACAGATCATTTTATGATTCTGTGATTCTATGAATAGAAGGCGAGAATATGAACCATTCACTTAAGAGTTGGACTCAATGACCCTTGTGGGTCCCTTCCAACTCAGAATATTCTGTGAGTCTGTGAAAAAATGAGGGAGTGAGAGAGTGAAGGAAAGAGAGGGATGGGGTGGAAGAGGGGAAGTGAAGGGGGACACAAAGGGGGCTAAGCTAGCCAGCTAGCTTCAGTAAAGTCAAATAACCCTGAATTAAGTACTATGCAGTAATAGCAAGTGCATATGCGGATCCGGATGTATAATGTATGTTTGGAACAGAAATAGAAAGAACAAAATAGATCATATTTCAAGGAAAGAGAGAATTGGAGAATGAGCAGAGAAGAGCCAGGAAGTAATATAGTATTTTTTCTCATTACTATAGGACCAAATCTAGAGGCTGTATATCAACGAAGAAGGCAGTTACAATATTACAGAATGGATATAAAATCTGTAAAATATATGCAGCATTATTCAAAATGTATTTTCAAGCAGAATAGTAACTGCGTATCTCCTGGCTCTGGCTGTAATACCAGGGTTTAGACAAAGCATGCTGGGGAGCTAACCAAAAGGAAATGGAGAAATGCCCAGCATGTTTCAAGGACTAACAGGAATGTCATCAGCAAATAACGATAATAAAGGCCAACAGATGATGCCACAGTAAGGCTATTACAATCGTTGTCGCACCCTAGAAATGCCCAAATATGATGCAGTCTCATGGCTCTCCAAATTTTCCAAATCTGTTTCATATAACAACTCTAACCCTCTCATGCCTTCTTTCCTCCGCACTGTCCTCTCCTCAGCTTTCCCAAAATTTGATTTCATTAGGAAAAAACAAACAAACAAAACCACAAAACCAGCTAAAATGAAAATAAAAAAGGTTTGGCCCAAGCTATCTCCTCATCTCTGGGTATTTCCAGAGCTCATGCCTCACCTCAGCAGTTTATCAAGTGGAGCATTATGTCCTGCGTCCCTCAAATGCAGTCTCCAGAGTGGCATTAATAACTCAGCTTCAGGACTTATTTAGCACTTCCTTGCAGGACCAGCGTTAGTGAATAAAGCTGGTCCACAGAAACACAGATACTTAGTCCTGAGCCTACAGGAGAGAATATATTGCAGGTCTTAATTTCTTCCTCTACTAACTAACCCATACAGTGCAGTCAACTTCTCCCTTGTTGATGAGTGTTTTACTTTTCACGCAGCTGTTCTGAGATTAGCGTGCAAAGTATTAATTTATCACCCTTGCAAGAGCTGCCATCAGGCCCTGCAGGTAACCTCTCAGCAAACAACCTCATAAGCACTAACTCCCCCAGAAGAAAACCTCTGTCAGCCAAACACAACTAACGCATCGGGGTATGAGCTGTATCTTTACCTTCTCCCAGCTATTAGGCTTTATAAGGAGGGCTTGTATCATCTGCATACCACTGTGTCCCTCTGCCAGCCCACCTCAGAATAGCTAAGAAATCACTTAAAGGGAAATGTTATGGAACCACCCAGAGACAAAGCTGGATTTGATATTATGATGAGGTACTCAGAAAAGTAGAGATCAACAGGAAAATGATAATCCCACTGTGAAATCAAAGAGCTTTACCTTTACACTGAGGCAGGGAAATGAATATACAACCAGAGGCGAAAATGTTCATTCAAAAACAATAAAAGTTGTTTTTTGAAAATCTCAGACGCACTTACCCAAGCCACATAAATTGGGATTTTTAACCTAACAGAACTGTGCTTGGAGAAGTGGTATCACTGGGTTCCCCAGTCTCAACACTTCACCAATTTCAAATCCACATCTGTTTGATTCTTGGATAAACTGCCATTTTCCCCTCACAAAGCCATGGATAAGCACTGAGCTCTTTCCAATCGTATGGCAGCAGCACTCAAAAGCTTGTGCTATCTTCACTGGTCAAAGCAGTCATCAGACATGAGACAAAGCTTCCTCCTAGCAGGTCCAATGCAACCACCTCGAGATGACAACTTCTGCATGGCATCTATGAGTAAGTTCCTGGCACTGCCCTCCCTACTCCTCCACATGAGGAAAACAGGTATAAATGAGCTTTTGGAGGACCAGCAGGCACCTCTAGCACTGGTGCCAAGCCTTGCAGAGAAAAGCAAACCAACTGCGACCAACTTGAGAAACGGCAGAGCTGGTCAACAGCTTAGTAAAGCTTAGTTATGACAAAGATCAGTGAAATGCAAAGTGTGGGGAAAACTGCAGCACTACTTACACAGCAGAGCTGTGTTCTCAGTGACTTTTGGTAAGCCACGTCACAAACAGGGGTGCAAACAGCCAATAAGTTGACAGTGCATTTACTTAAAGCCTGGTGATTTAAGGGACTACTACTGTGGGTATTAGTTTGGCAGTCACTCTTCTGATGTGCTGAGAGCACACAATCCCATTTCTCATGAAGGAAAAGGGGACCTGCAGGAAAGACCACCTGCAGTGCTTGTTCAGAGCAAAGTGCCTTTGAATTCCATGCTTCATCCTGTTGCTGATCCAAAATAAAAATAGTGAGCTGAAGGAATGTCTGGTTGCATGCTGCCTTTTGCCTTTTACACACATGGTATATATGTAACACAGTGAGAGCTGCTCTTACACCTGGCTCAGCTTCAAGTAGAAAGGAAGAAGCCAACTACTTTGGCAATTTTAGCCCAGACTGGCATTAACAATCAACCTTAATGAGCTTTGGGTAAATATTTCAGTACTTCAGCATTCATTAGTGCACTCCCAGGCACAGTGTGTGGAATCTGCAGGTACCACAACAGCTACAGGCTAAGACACATACAAACTGTGCTGGCTTCAAAGCAGCTCTCAGTATCCAACCACCACATGCTGCAAAGCCTACCCAAAGGGCAAGGTACAAGGTACTAACATGGGACTTTCCAAAGCAGCAAAGTGAGAGGAATACTCTGACAACTCAAAGAACTCTACCATTTGAAATCACAAGTCTGTCTCATCACCCCCCAAAAGATAGAATATGGCAAGTGACAGGAATATGACAGTTGCTTTCGTTCAATCTATGTGAGTTTCAAATTATGGCTGTCAACTGGATTCACTGCACAGCTTATGTGCAAACATAAGCTGGAAGCATTGGCATAATAAGTGGCCAATCAATAACAGTGAAAGGACAGATTAATAAAAGTTGCTTCTGTCAGAGGACAAATTGAGGACATCAGAAAAGATGAAATTCTGTGAATACAATTGCTTCCTGAGAATAGTAACATTCAGCTCTTGTTCTGATTAGATGGAATTGGTTCAGATGAGCATCAAAAACTTCTGAATGCTTTTCTAAAACTGCTGAGGCTTGTCAAAAATGCACTGCACCAATGCCAGAAAAAGACAACAAAGCAAAACACCAAAAACTCTCAAACCAGTACTGAAAGGATCCATGGGATTTTGCAGTCGTCCTTATCTGCCCCATTTGTGCCTTCCAAGTTTTCTTATCTGCTCAGTAAATTTGTATCACAGGGTACCTTCAAACTCTGAATAGGTTTGGATGAGTAAGCTATACACTGCTTTGCCTCATGTGACTCTCAGAAAAATAGCCAGTCAGTTAAGCCCTGATTCTAAATTCTTTGCTGTGGACAGAGATGATGATATATAGGATGGAAAAAACCCACAACTTGATTTTTCTAAAAGCTGTGTGAGCTAGCCACATCGGCAGCTAGAAAAGAAATCTTGTTCTGACTTGTAGTGCTGAACAAATTTGATGGATTAGTCACTCGCTGAGAACTGATACAGAGTACCAGATTACTGTATTGGACATTCCCATGACCACAATGAATTATATTAAAATATATAAATGTCATCATTCGGAAGGCAGTTCTCTGGTGATGTTCTTAAAGAAACAAGACTCTGATGTGCCTGGCTGCCTCGGTGTTTAGGCACATGCATGCACGTGAATAAAAATACCATCTGAGTCTTACCTGAGACATGTCTTTATCCTATTGCCCTAGCAATCCATGTACTCCTCATGAAAGCAAATAATATGTTAGTGGTTGTCTTTCATCTGTTCAACACACAAAATGTCCCCAAGCAGAATTTGGAAAGCAACAGCAGAAGAACTATGTTTTGCCTTTCAAGACAAAAGTTATATCCATGAAGATCTGGACATTAATAAGGGGATACTGCCTAAACAGTCATGCTATTCCAAATGTCAATGCCCTTCACCCTGGAGTCACTGAAATGATCAACTACTTGTCACCTTATTCTTTTTGTCTTCTGTCCACATGCAACAAAACTGGGGTGCTGAGCGAGCTAAACAGTCACTAACGGGAGCACAGTACCTGGGGAAACAGTCAAAAGAGTTTCTGACACTTCCAACCTCAGAATTCGAGAATCTGCTGGTGACCCAAACACGGAATCTCCCTCCCTCACATAAAGAAAGAAGCTAGAATTTCCTTCTTAGAGAGTGAAGCTTCATCGAATTCACACCCAACAGCAATAGATGGGATACATATTATATGCAGCATGTGGATGTTATGCTGAAAACTATATTTTTACACATCTTTTGATGTCTGAGAGAGCTTTCATGCCCAAGATTTGAAGGCACCATAGCATGTCACATATAGAAGTGCAGAGCCAGTGCTGCAGGATTAAGGCCACAACAAGAAAATAGCCCAGAAACAGGGATGGAAACAGAAACAGAAGCCAGGAATACATTCCTGCCCCTCTCCAACCCTGAGCTCATGAAACTTCCCATACTTCTCACTGTACCTTCAAGAGCCAGGTACAGGAAATGCATAATCCATAGAGTGAGAACAGTCACTAAACTTGAAGACGTATTTTTAATACTGACTACTTTTCATTAAAGGATTTCAAATAATTTTAGTTAAAAAGGTAGGTTTTACCAGTAGTCCCAGTTTACAGGAAGAGGGGTTAGGCAAACTGATCCATGTCTATCAGCCTGCAAATTGCAGATTTTGTGACAGAGTGCAGCACTCTCATGCCAGTTAGGATCATCTTGAACGACATTTTTCTCTCCTAATTTGCCTTGTTTCTTCAGTATAATCTGGCTTCCCCCAAACCCCAAGATGACTGCTGTTGCCTGCTTCATGAATTTCGCAGAACAAAGAAAAAACACAAAACTTTTAAAATGAAAATGAGAAGCACCCAGGTGTAGAACTGTGGTCCAGTCGTTCCATCATTCCTTCCTAAGTCTTTCCATCATCCCTCTCTAAGCCTACACCATCATTTACTGCAAGCTTCTAGTTAGAACAACGAAATCATTGTTTTTCTTCTGAAAAAACAAGGTTTTCCTGGAGTGAAAATTTTCAGTACTATTTTCCTAATGAAAGTGAATTGCTTTTCTTCACTGAGATTTCTTGTGAAAAACAGAAAACAATTTTCTGATAACTCTAAATGATGCCATTAGATACTATAGAGGCTGTTTCAGTCTTGAACTGGAAATAAACCACAGAATTTTGCTTCTGTCCAGCAATCTCGCTGCTGAGAGTCTGCTCTATATTCATTACAGCCTATTCCTGGCCTGCTCTCTGCCACAAGGCACATGTAATTGCAAGTCGGCAGCAAAGATTTTTTTAAATAAATCTATTAAGTCAGTGATGGTACCATATGACCAGATAGATAGCACCTATGTTTAGTAAACAGTTGGCTGATTCAGACATACAGACCTGTTAGCCTTACCCTGCCAGAATTCAGGCTGAACATGTTCTGAAGTGTAAAAGATTTTGGATGGGGATAGAGGGGAGGAATAGAAAAAGGGTTGAAACGTATGTTGGGTTTAGCAAAAGCTAGCGGATCCTATACAGGTATTTGCTAAGGTAATTGGTTTTCTAAACAAGAGCAGTGCCTTTTTTTCCCCCTGCACAGCCAGAATATTTGAGACAGCACCATGGAGGGAATCTATGAGACTGGGAAAGCTGAAGGTCAGTGAGGAAGTTGAGAGAGAAACAAGGGAGTAGCTAAAAGCAAAGCGGTGATAAGCAGCTGTCCTGAAAGGGGAACCCACAACAAGAGGTCTTCAGAGCATTCCTGCAAATATTGCTGGATACAAATTCTGTAGCTGATTTCCAGACTAAACTGAAACAACCGTGTATTAGAGAGCCGTAAGGAGTGTTGGGGAAGTTACCTGCACATAGAAAGGGACTATTTCTGTGTTATTCACAATGACAGCAGCTCACCCTTCTGGGAAGAGGAGGAGGAACACAGAGCCTCAAATGAAAAACTGGATACCTGGATAGAAGTACCAGACTATGAAGGAAGTGTCCATATTGACATACATTTCGTGATTGACAGTAATTATCAGCCAATAATTATCAACCAAAATGAACCATAAGACACATCTTAGCTGTCAGTCTCAGTACAGATCCGCTCTAGTGCATTCCAGCAAGATGAGTTTGGCTTGGATCACATGCATGGCTATTAGTGTGGTCAGAAAAATGGAAGAGGATCAAATATCAAATAGAAACACAGGGTGAAAAGGTAGAGGAGTGCTGTCTTTAATATGTCTGGAGATAAATAGCAGGGGAAAACAGCCATTAAAGCCAAACAGTGTTATTGGCATATGAGCAAACAAATACAAATTGATGCTCAGAAAGTACACCTGGAAACGAAAACAAAGCTTCTGAACAGCAGAGGAATGAGGTTCAGCAGTAACCTTTTCGCAGTAGTAATTGGAAGCAGGAAGGGAATCTTGGCAGCTTTTAAAAGGGTTTTTTTAATCTTAAATCTTTACAACTGAAGCTGAGGGGAAACAAACATGATGACCCAGTATATGCCATTCCTCCTACATTAGTCTTGTCATAGTTCTGCAAACTGGAAAATCCTTCTTTGGTACAGAGCATCTCTTCTTTGTCAGGAAAGACAGGAGGAATGTTAGAGTTCTGTGTTAGCAGTGCTCCCTTTGGCCACTGAAATGGTTAATTGTAATCCTATCACTTCCAATCTGTTCTTGGAAGGTTCTGAAGCCCTTCAGTTCACAGGAAGATCAATAGCATCCAGAGTAATTGATGCAAGGCTCTTCCACTAAGAGGCTTCCTTTAAGTCTACCTCCCAGTGAAACACCATGTATGTAGCACACACCTGGAATCTATTGAACTCCAGCAGACATTCTGTACATCTTTTCCTTATTTTTGGTCTTTTATAATGCATCTAGTATTGCTGTAAATATACTTAGACCTGCACAGAACACCACGCACAAGCAACCAAACAGAAAACCAAGCAACAGGAAGACAGTAGAGTTCAAGTGCTGTCATTTCTGCCTCTTGTGAACTAGGTGGCACTGCACTTTGAACTTTCTGCCAGGTTGTGAAAGAGAAGAAGGAAAAGCTGGGGGAAAAGCACTCAAACATGTTAATGTCATTATTACATGATGTTAACCCTGGGCACGTGTTGTGACTTAACCCCGGGCATGTGTTGTGACTTAACCCCAGCCAGCAGCCAAGCCTCACACAGTGGCTCGCTCACTCCCACACCAGCAGGATTGGGGGGAGACTTGGAAGGGTAAAAGCTGGAAGACTTGTGGTTTGAGATAAAGACAAATCAATACAGGAAGCAAAAGCCACACACACAAGCAAAGCAAAACAAGGGATTAGTTCACTACTGTCCCTGGGCAGGCAGGTGTTCTCCATCTCCCGGAGAGCAGGGTCCCTGCACATGTAATGGTGACTTGGGAAGACAAATGTCATCACTCAAAATGTTCCCCCCCTTCCTTCTTCTCCCAGCTTTACATACTGACATGATGCCATTTGGCTTGGAATAGTCTTGTGGTCACTTGGGGTCACCTGTCCCAGCTGCGTCTCTCCCTGTGAACCCCAGTCTTCTTGACAGCATCACAGTACAAACAGGAGAAAAGGCCTTGGATCTCTGTAAGCCTTGCTCAGTAATGACAAAAACATCTCTATTATCATCACTGTTCAGCACAAATCCAAAACACAGCCCCATACTAGTCACTGTGAAGAAAATTAACTTTACCCCAGCCAAACCCAGCACAGCTGATATGGAAATTTTCAGAAAGCATCAGTTGTCAATTATTGGTTTTTTAGCCAGGTGTAATTTGGGAGAAACTACTCTAAGATGGCACAGAGATGAATGACCCAGCAAGTAAAGGCTACAGAGAATTGTCTGCACAGCCAGAGAGCCCCTGGCTCTTAGCAGCTCAGTACTTCCTTGGTAAGGGAACTGCAAAGCAGAAACCGAGTGCTGCTGCTGCTGTAAGGGTCAGTCTCACCTGCACTGAGGGTCACAGCAGCAGCTGAAAACTGTTGACACTCAGGATCTGTGCAGGCATTCAGTGAAGGAAGGAGGTGTCCTGGACAAGCTGCTGCAAATGGCAGGTTCAGGGTATGTATTAGAAAACACCAATCAGTGGGAGGAGACATTGCCTGTGTCTATCTCAGCCACAGCCCAATGGACAGGATGGTACAGAGACAAACAGACCACAGAGGGAGGTTCCAGCACTGTCACTGTTCCTGCTGTCACCAGAAGCCTGAGGCTCTCTGACAAAGCTGGTGCACAGCACTGTAGAAAGCAGTAGTCCTGGAGTGCCAGACAAACATGGGGTTTGTGCTGTGGTTTAAAAATTAGCCAGAGAAAGCATGTGCTGTTTGCCGAGAAAAGGGAAAATATATTATCCTTGTGAGAAAAGGTTCAGTTCTCTGCCATAGGACTTGTTAGGGATCTGATGTGTCCCTGGGCTCTGTGAGATCAGACAGCCACATGGTACAGGCTGACGTTTTCTAATTATTATTTAAGGTTTTGAAGATGGGAATACCAGCAATTAGGTCCACATGGTTACTGCAAAGGTAAGTACCTGAAAAGATTGTGAAATACCCAGATGTTATGATATCAATAACTTAGAGTGACAGAAGTTGGTCATCCTTTTGAACATGTGCTTGGTAATTGTTAGATAACAGAAGGATCTACTTGAGGCCCACTTCATTTCTGAGAAAAACAAGATGAAAAAGGTAGATCTTTGAGATGTTTGAAGCCCACTAAACTACCCTAATTATCCATATTTCTCTTCAGTACCTTCCATCCTCTCACAGCCAACTCCTATTTGCTCAGGTAGTTATCATTGCAAGAAAAAAAACAAGATCTCAACCATACAGTCCCTACTTGTATTCCCTCACAGCTGCAATGAAACACAGGCTGAGGAGCAAGGAGAAATACTAAGAAGCAGAGGGTATCCATTAACCTCTTCAACAAAGAACATCAAATACTAGGTTTTATTAGGCTGAGTAGGACATCTTAAGAATTAGTACTCCTTCTTGAAAAATTTAATTACATTGTGATCAACAGCCCTAATATTTATTCAACAATGACTAAATTAGTCAGTGCTTCTCTGAAGAAAGATTTTTGGACTGGAAAAATTTGAAAAGATTCTTGTTCATAGTCCCCTGAAAATACCATCTCAACACTCAACAGAAGTCAAAAGGCAACTTCAGAAAATATTTTTGTAAAAATTCTGGAAACGTCATGATGTTATAATTCTGGTCCCATTTTCCCCTCTGAGATGCCTACCTCTTCCCCTCATTCTCATACAGACACGAAAGAACCAGAATATGCTGAGTTGGAAGGGAACCACAAGGACCATTGAGTCCAATTCCTGCCCCTGCACAGAACACCCCAAAGTCACACCTGTGACTGAGAGAATTGTCCAAACGCTTTGTGAACACAGGCGTGCTTGGAGCTCTGACGACTGCCCTGGGGAGCCTGTTCTAGTGAAACCAGGAAAGTTTCAGTCAACAATAGCCAAGGAAAATGATCAGCCAAATGGCACACCTAGAGAACTTAAACAGGCTAGAATTCATCATCCTGGAAAAGCGATGACTGAAGTGGCTTATAATAAGGGAATATGAAATTATAACTTGCAGAGAATATATGATAATTGTTTTTTATAAGTCAAAACCTAGAAGTTTATAGTAATGTCATCAAAAAACTTTTAAACAACAATTGTTTCTCAAATTATGCAGTTATTAAATAGTGACATTCTGGTCCAAAAATTCTATGGAAGTACAAAGAAAAGTTCCAAAAGAAATGAGAAAAAAAACCTTAGAAGAAAAGTCCTTTAAAAGCTATTCAACAAGATGGTGCTGATAGGGCTTCCACCTCAAGAAGTTCCTGTGCTACAAATTGCTGGAAATTTGTGCATAATATTACCAAGGGATGTACCACTTTAAACATGCTCTGTTCTTACACTCTTTATATATATATATATATATTTAAATTATGATAATTGGCAGAGTCACAGGTTCCTGGTCTGATCCGGTATAAACATTCAGTGTTTGGCTGGTGTCATCTATTTTTGAAAGCTAGCAGGGATGATTACACTCACTTATTCTACAAAACCAATGAATGTTACAGAGCTACACCATCAAACCTCTGCTTCAGTGTCAGATTTGTAGTACAGCTACTACAAGGAGGATGTTGTTACAAGGCTGCAAACCATACAAGTCACCAACTACTTTGTGGATTCTTGCCTTAGCTGGTTACCATTCAAAGTCTACTTCATCAAATTTCTGAATTGGTATTACTCAGATATTTGGCAACTTGTATCAGCAAGAAGAACTGAAGAAGTCTCCAGCATTACTTGAACAATTAATAACATCAGAAAGTGCAATGACATGTATCCAAATGAAAGACCCCATTCGCACATGATCCTTTTTCTTAAGTCACAGTATGCAGCTGTGTAACTGCAATTCTGCCAGGTGAAGTTAAATACTAAGGGGATGCTGAAAATAAGAGTAATGGAAGGCAGGGTATTTTTAAGGCTTGTGGTTGAATTATCCCAGGAGGGAAAACAAAACATGACAAGGCACAGAAGTGTGTTGGCTTATCTATCAGTTCATCTGGATGATAAGACTACACAATCTTTGCTGCTTGCTTTCATTTGTGCTTGTATGTCATGGTTTTAGCATTCATAAGATCATTCAGGCTTACAGAAGCCTCATGCAATATTAAAATGTTTATGCAACCCCTCTCTGTGCTTTAAGCAGCAACAACAAGTTCTGAGTGTGCAGAGAACACGAAAAACTAGGTTCCACATCTCAGAAGAAAACCCTACTCCAATCAAACAATGATCTCTGAGCAACCAGAACTGTAATTTTTACCTCAATTAGCACCATTTGCATTCCACCACTTCGTTTCTTGGTATGTGTTTTGGAATTGCTTTGTGCGCTCCGATGCATCAATAAGCTAAAGACCATGCTTTTATTTCAAGAAATAGTCTCTTCAAAATCATTTAGTTTCTACAAGTAAAGCAGTCAAGTTGTATATCACAAAACAAAGATTAAGATACCTAAAAAAAGCGTGACACTGTGATCTACATGGCAATTTACAGAACCACTTGTTGCTTAAGGAGATGTAAGTGCTGTAAGCAGCAAGCTTCAGAGGATCTGGAGATCTCCAATTCATTGTACCTTCCTTAGCAGCATGAATTGCTTCATGGCAAACTATCATACGCAGGGTGAAAAAGAGAAATAAAAACTAAGAGGAAAAAGAAAAAGGCAGGAAAGGGTCCTGCTTTGTGTGAAGGGACTCTGATGTTGAGGACCAGTTTGCTCAGATGCACAGCTGGAATGGAACTGTTTCAGACTCACAGTGGGCCAAAAAAAGAGAATAGGGGATAAGCAGAGCTCTACCATTGTACCCTCTGGAGGTTTCATGCCACTGTCTGTACTCCTCACATACACCCTTGGAGTCTTGAACCACAATTCAGATGGAAGCAGCAGACCTTCATCCCATGCAGTTTTCATCAGCACATTACTTTTCTGGTCCTCTCTACTGCAGAAATGCTCCATTTACACTGTGTGCAAAGCTCAAGCCTTGGTTCCCAGCTCACACCTGGCTCTCACAGTTAGCTGCAGTTTTGCCCAGAGTAAAGTACTCAAGCTTAGTCATAGGTTTGGGTTATATGCACAAGGGACTGCATGATCTCATCTGCTCACCACTGATAGCACTTAGCAGCATACTTTATCTACATGGTGAAGCTAGATCCTGATACCAGTCTGGATAATAACCAAGAAATTCTTTACTTTCATTTCCATCAGCTCTTTTTATGACGTTTCCTCATTAACTGTAAAGTTAAACATCTTATTATGTGCTGACTATTAAAGATTTAGAACTCAGATAAAGGCAAGCTGAAAAATTCATACCCTGCATTTCGTTTGACCATCCCTCACACAGCTGCTGACATACCTGACTGGGAGCCCCCTGATGAGCATGGTGAGCTGTATATGCACTAGCAAAGGCTCTGCAGGAACCCCTGGGTTGAACAGCAATTCTCAAAATGGCATTTTAACAAGGCACCAGAAGATTGTTTAATCCCCTGCTACCACCTTCAGAGAGAATCACAGGGAGACTTCAATTGCTTTCTTTTTTTCACCATTTCTTAAATTACCTTTAAAAGGTTTTATTATTTAGAACAGCAGTGTTTGCATCCTTCACTAACAGTTTGGAAAGCATGTGTTTGCAAAACCCCTAACTGATGTTCTTGTTACAAATAACACATTCAAACATGGTCTCTGAAGCCCACCCGGTGCCGCATGAGCAGCCTTGTACCCAGCACTGTGCTGCCTGCTCTGAGCCAGCCCATAACCTCAAGAACAGCCTGAGGTTTTCACACTGAGCAGCTAAGCACGGCCTCCACTTGCTCATTTTAACTCAGTCAGACATTTCCCAGCAATACACCACCCAACACGAACTAGCATTGGTTGTTTGATCCAGTAATGAATTCCATGTATCAACCAGCCAGGATTATTGATCCTTTTTTAACTTGTTTACTTTCAGAGATTCTCAAAAGTGATTCTTTTCTGAAAGAGTTTGAAGGCACTAGGTTTCACAAAAGGGGAGAAAATGAAAGGCTTGACAAGACTCTATGCAGCATTCATTCAGTCTAACAAAAGAGCTGTAGAAAACTAACACCTATAAATATCTAGCAGTGTTTCCCCCTTGTTTCTAGGCAGAGTATTGTCTCCTTTAATATCACAGACAGCTAAAAATCAGTCTAAATACACTCATTCTATTACCACCTCATCTGCTTGCTCTTAACCCACAACAAAAAACACTGACCTGCTCCCTCCAGAAAGATTTGCTGTTTTCTCATTCTTTTTTTTTCTGCTTTTCCCTGCCCTAACTTGCTCATCTCTTCTCTCTTCAGATTAGTGTTATGTGAGGAATTGAATTCTCAATTCTGCTGCAGAATTGTGAGAGTAGGCATGTGGCAGGGAGGGGAAATCACTGTGGGTAAGAGGATACAATCTTTTTGCGTCTGATATCCCTTGATCTAGTCCAAAACTACAGCTCATCTGAGACCTCCTTCCTAGGAAAGTGTCCTATAACTACAGAGTTGCAAGGCTTTATCAGGGGGATCACCTTCCATTTCTACTGCTGGAGTTGTCCCTTTTTGTACAAAAGACTGGAAGATTTGTGGCTCATCCAATGGAGTGAGGATGACGCAGTGACCTTCTGGAAATACATCTCACCTGGCATGTGGGGCACTGGAGTGTCAGCCCTTGCTGAAACCAATATTCAAGATCTCTGCACAGACTGGAGCAGCATCTGACAGACATGCAGACAGTCCTGCCTCCCCCACTGAATGCAGCACTACTTGATGTCTTAGTTCTCTTCTGTGATGAGGGAGTTGCCCGTCCAAACTCCTTCAGGCAGAGAAAGAAATTAAACCTCAAATTTCTATGCCCTGGGTGCCCCCTCTAACCAGTTTGTTAAATACACAAAAGAAAGACACTGGCCATTTTAACAAACCTAACTACTGATACATTTTTACAGCTGCAACTAATAAGTTAATATATCCAGAATATGTAAGTAGTTTCAAGAAAAAACAGATTTCTTTCCTCCTCAAAGTAATTATTCTGCAGATGTGCAACCAAGAAGAGCAGTGAGGTATCATTTGACAGTGACTTCTCCAGGGTAAGGATGAATGAACTGTTCTCTTTACCCGATACTGAACAACAGTAGAGTCAAGATCTTGTATTGTCCTCAGGCAAAACATTCAAGAATAGAATTAACAATATTTATTTCATCAGTTTACACCCAAACAATTAGAGCGTTATCAGATAAAACTCCCAATCAATGCACAAGGCACTAGGAAGCATTTTTAACAGGAACTGGTACTGTGACACCCTCCCAGCCCCTGTGAAGTGCTGTGTCCACAGTTCACGTGTATGCCTGCCCCAGTGGCTGCGACTTCTGCGAGCATCTCACCTAGTAGGTGCCTCAAATACCTTGAAAGGATATGGAACAGTGCTGCACAGATGGTCCCCAATCTACCAGGCAGCAGTTTTGGGGTTCTCAGTCCTCAACTGAATTGCCTCAGCAGGATTTAAGTGGAATGTAGGTGCCTGGGAACCTTTGTGGATCCAAGCCCAGAAAATTCTAAACTGTATTAGCATAAATTAATAATAATATATGAGAGTTTACATTTCTAGGTGGAAGGCATTTGCCCATTTAGGTACTTCCTGCCTTCCTGTCTCATTAGAATTGCCCAAAGGATATTGAAGTTGCGGCTTTTCAATCAAGGTGTTCAAAATACAGCCTTGCAAATTCAAACTCATCTTAAAAATCAGAGAGAAAGAAAAAGAAGAAAGCCCACAAGAACAGTTTTCCCAATCAAACAAATTCAGCTCTATTTTAGTCGTTTTACGTTTAAAACAAAATACATCAGAATGGTAAATATCTTGTCTGCTTTTTAAAAGCTAGAAAATCAAATATCTTCCACTGGTGAATTTGTCATATTTGATTTGAAAAGCACTGATTTTTCTCTTGTGCATTTCATTTCCAAATGAATATATACAATGTAAATGAATTTATATAATATATACAGCCTCCTTTCAAAGGGGGCCATTTGTCAATGGTACATTAGCTGAGCTCTAAGCTGCTAACACAACTGACACAAAAATAGAGCAACTGCAAGATAAAACTATAGCCAGCTCATTGCAGATGCTGAAACCTGTTAATGGCATATTAGGAATTTACAGAGGATATACTGCAACATTTTCAGGCACCATGGGACCACAATATACACGTGTGTACTCAGCTACAGCCTCTTCTTCAAAATGCTATTTACTTCCTTGAATGCTTAAGAAAAATTTTTCAGTAGGGGCCAACTCCTTATTTTTTCCCTGCCCATTGACAGGAAGGAACAGACTGGAAAAAAAAATAAAGTAGGAAGACTTAAGAACATTTTCCACTACCTCACATAAAACTGGAAATCAAAATTGTTTTTAAAAGATCTGGCTAAACCAGGTGTGATTCCAACCTGGAAACGTTGCTACAGCAGCTCAGAGCCACAACAGCTGAAGCAAGTCAATCTGCTGCTCCTTGCTGCAGTCCAGCCCCTGCAGTGCACTAAACATCCTGGGTCAGGCAAACTCACGGATTGTTGATATCCCTGGCTGAGATGCACCACGGACAGTGTAGCTGAGCGGATGCCAACCCTACAGGGGAGTTCACTTCTCCAAATATTCACAGGCAAGCATTCAAGTTTATATAATTTTTGAAAGCTTGCGATTTTAAACTCAAGTATTGGAGGTTGGGTTTGCTCTGCTTTACTTGCTCCCTTCCTCCCACCTCACCACATGAAGAAGAGATGGCTTTTCCAGAAAAACTGAACAGTCTTGTCGATTCCACAAGTGGAAGGTTGTTCTGTGGCTTTGGTTTTATTTTTTTAAGAAAAGATAGCAAATATTGTAAGGCTTGCTGTAAAATTGCAGGAGTTGGCAGAAGTGCAGCTGTAATTATAAAGGGCTGTTATTCTCTTCTGTGTGAAGTTGCAGAATATTTATATATGGGTGGCATCCACCAGCTAGAAGCCAACAGTGCAGCCACCCCAGCATGCATCCATTGGCCAGAGCAGGGCCAGGCAGTGCAGGCAGCACTCACTGGCAGTGATGCCAAAATGATTTTTGCTTTTGTATATTCTTCATATATATTCATTGCTCTGTGGACTGTTATTATATAGTTATATAGTTTCCTAACTTCAGTACTTTTCCTATTAGACAAGCAAATTTCTGAAGGCCTGTTCTAATCTTGCTTCTTACGGGAATCAAGGACAAGACACCTTCCCAAGACACTTTCCCATGTAATTGACATAAACAACTAGCATGGAGCGGGGCTTCAGAAGGGGCTGAAGCAAGAGGGGGAATTACTTCATTACCTGTGTTTCTAATTGGGGATTCTTGTCAATTATGCTAATTTGCTAAACTCATAAAACTGTACTTGCCCTATGTCACGTGTGCATCTTCAGCGTGTATTTTGGCAGGTTGTGCACCTGGAGGGACCCTTCATTAAACAGTAACCACATTTTATCACCTAACCTTAATTTTAGGGCTCAAAAGGAAACAGCAGCACCAGTGCCTGACAATTTGGTGACCTCATACTAAGGTACCATCTCCAGCAATGACATGGTGATAGTCCAGCTCTGCTCATGACCTCTGGTGTTACAAGAGCCCAGAACACAGCATGTTTTAGCTGCATGGATTACAGGAGTGAGAGGGAAAGATCTATATTCACATAAATTATATTTGTGATCTGAGACTGTAAGACTCTTGTTTTTTTTATTTTTTGCATACATACCATCTATGCAAATTTTCAAGAGTGCAATGCTTTCTTATGATATAAAGGCAGTAATACCATGATTAAGCTGTTTCTCTGTGTGATAAAAGTAAGACAGCTATAGTTCAAAATTGAGATCTGTTTTAGTCAGTACTAGCTTTGAAGAGAATGTACCATGATTTAGCCATATATTTAGATGTGTAGTTGGTTGACACCTGGGATTTTATGGCTTAGTTACAGAGGACTTTGATTCTCTTTGAGCACACAAGAAAAGCAGGTACTACAGCACATTCAGATTCCTAGAAAGTAGGATCTGAATTACAATGAGATGTATCTATCTAATCAAGAGCACATCTTAATATCCTCATTTTAGAGTCTTGGCAGCTGGATGAAATATGAAATATTGAGAACCACTGACCAAGCAATTTTAAAGGTTGGTCTAACATTTTTTGTATTCCTCAAGAGGGGACCGAACAAGTACTTTACCTTTCTGAGGAATAATGAAGTAGGGATGAAAGTAGTGATCATTACTGACTAATACCTAATTGCCAAATAAATCTGTGGAGCTGTCTGATACCTGTACAAACAAATGCTCACTCCACTCCTATAAATGCTTTCAATACACCGGAGAGTTCCTATAACTTGATTCTAATTACTTTGGATGAGAAACACCATCCTATGGAAGCAGATCTCTAGCCTGATCTTGGTTTTGATTCCTTGGAGGAAATCTGCCACATTCATGTACTAACCTGTGCTACATGTTCTGAAACTGTACCTGCTGGGCATTTCTGGTCAGCAGAAAATGGGACTGGTTTAGTGATAAGCAATCCTCAGGGCTGAACTTCTGCTTAGAGATAGTATTAGATACCTCCTCTGACTATTTTGTTTTAAATTTAAATAATTGACATACTAGTGAGTATAACTGAGAAAAGCCCATTAATAATCTGTACCTAGACAAAAATAGACACGTAAATAGAAAAGCATCTTCTGAGCCAGTTTCCAGCCACTCAAATATCAGACTGAACAGTTCAACTGACAAGTGAGACATCAGGGGAATCAGGAGACAGCACTGAAGAAAACCTTACGTTCAAGGTGAGGGGCAGCTCATGGGAAAGAAAAGGGGACAATTTGCCCCCTCACTTTCCTTCTGTGCTCCTTTGCAAATTTCTACCCATTCATTTCCTATGACAGAAAGAAAAGCTGAGGAAAGAAGAGGGGGACGGGGGTGTGGAATGAGTATTAGACTACTAGGAAAATATATTCCTCAGAGGAGACAGCGATAAATAATACCTGAAATAATTGCTTTTATTTTATTAAAAAACAACTGGGACTCAGCCAATAAGAAACTCAGCCATGCTGTTATTTAAACTCAACATCTAAGTAAGAGGGGAAAAAATATACACATGAGAAAAATAAATACAGGTCTAAAGTCCAAACTACTTCATATAGGTGAGTCCAGGCCTTGATCTGTCACAGGACTCAAAGCTGTTGTTTGTTGTTTCACAACCCCACGCTCTCCCTGTTCTCGGGGCATGTCCCTCACTTGGTGCCTGCTCTGCTCCTTGGTGATGCCTGTGTAAAGATCTGCTACAGTCTTCAGCATACAGGTCTGGATCTAATTTATGATGTCTGAGGTATTATTTGCAATACGGAGTTTTTCATTCTCTAAATATATCAACACTAAACAACAAACGCTTTTCCAGTACTGGCCATTTTGCTGGTATGAACCTACTCACATGAAGGTAGCTTAATCTAGTTGAGGGAAGAAAGTCAGCTCCTCATCATGTATTGTGTATCTGACACATGCACAACACATCTGCTCCAGTGTTTGGATTGCCACAGCGTGTGCCAGAGCAGCAGTGTCCAGAGCCACCCCCAGTAGTCTCCTGCAGCCACGTTGTTTGACTGTGTGAACATTCACAGAAAGCCAAGCAGTATCCAGGTGTGGGCCATGTGACAAAGCTTTACTTTACACACCGATAAGCAATTTTGTACACATTTGTACTAAATTTCGCCCATTGGATCACAGAGACAGGGATCCATTCAGATCCATTTTAATGTGCTAATAGTCTCATTACCTGCCCATTTCAACCAGGAACATTATACACTTATTGGGACTTGGAACTTCAGAACAAATCCTTGATTAAGAGCCAACTCATAACCTTTAATTAATTAGCAGACATCCAAGTAAAACATCCTTGAACTTTCAGGAGAATTAGCGTAAGAGATCCAAGCAATTACTTAGTGCATTTCAAAATCAGACAAGACAAGATTGCATGAAGGGAGAAAAAACGTTTTTCAGAAGAGATAACAAGATTTAATCCCTATTCCATATGAAAAAAAAAAAAAAAGAAGAAAGAAAATCAGATGTATATGTACTGATTCTAATTTCATCAACATTTCCTTCTTAACATCCCAGGTGTTCCGTGTCTTTTGAATTTTTGCTAAATAATCAAAACACTATTTTCTGAACTGCAGTGGGCTTGGCAGTTCAGGCCAGCTCCAAGAGATTCTCATCCAGATTTCCCCACAGTTACCTCTCAGCAGAGGGTGCAGTAGAACCTTGCTGGTGAATTTCATCACCCCACATCCCCGACCAAATTCTGGCAGAACCACAGAACCCATGAGATCAGATGACAATGTGGTGGTGCAATTAAGAGTAGCAACAGGAAAATCGTCTTTACAAAGCCTCACTAGATAATCCAAGGTAAATCACTTAGCTATAGTCTACACATTTATATAATCCACCTACCTAATAGAACTGTAATGAGGACTAATTAATTTTTCAAGTATTTTGAGATCCTTGAATTAAAGCAGTAACTTTTTCTTGCAGTACTTAAACCCTGCTGATTTCAGACTGGCTCAAAAGTGAGCAATCATAGGACATGAACAAATCAAAAAGTCCAAGAAGTGTTCAAGTCTCAGAAAGAAAATGAATCAATTCAACCTGGGAAGAGCTGGATTTCAGCCATATTTTATACAATCTGAAATGAGAGAGAAAAATGACAGGTTCCATCCCCATTCTAGGCCACTTCTAGTGAAATTTTATAACATCTGTTGATGCTAAATACTTCAGACTAGAAGAATCTATTTAAGGCTATTTTCTGCAAGACCATGCTATTCTCCAGGGTTACCACTTGGATATATTTAAGCCAAGCACCCGTCAGAACACTGTTTCATGCCCAGAATGGAAAGGATGATGAAGACCAAGCTCTCACTGCTGATGTGAAATGTATAATGTCACTGGGCTGCCAGATTATGACATATTAAGATTGCATTTGCTATCCATTGCCTGGCATTAGTTCAACAAAAAACTGCAAATCTGTTCAAACTCAAATTTGATCGAAGGCTATTTCTACACAGTTTATTTTCTGGCATGTTTTCGTGACACAGACCTGACTTTTAATTCTTTCCCTTCATGGTTTTTGGGAGCCCCAGTAATTTGCTTCTACCAAAACTTCAGTACACCCCTTTTCCTGATAAGTTCCTAATCTAAATTTTGAGTCATATGCAAATGAAAAGAAACTTATCTGTTGAGAAAAAGGCCTAGGTTCCTCACATGACAGCTAAGCTTCCTAAAACAGTAGACTGGCATGCTGGTTTTTACACCAGCAGGAAATTAAACTCCAAATAAGCCACTCCCTGTTCCCCACCCTGTCTGGTAAGGAAGGGACAAAAAGGGAGATTATGAGTTCAGATAACAATTTATAATTTTTTTCCACTGCCCAAGCCATGGAATAAGATGTGCACAAGAGCAATATTAATAGCGCAAGTATACAAAAGAGAAGATGTTTTACCACAGAAAGGTATTCACCACTGGAAACAAAAGGTGGTGAATGTTCCCTGCAGGTCGCATCCATGGGGTCTTCCCAGACTATGACAATATGGACACCGTTCCTGCGTGCAGCGGGACATGGGAACAAAGGCAATACGGCAGGGGAACTCTCACAGATGATGCTTCCCTCCCCTCAGCCCAAAATAATGAAGAACTGTGACAAACAACCCTCCTGCAAGTTAGATTGTCTGAATACGGGTCGTGCTGCAGCCCCTCTGAGCTCAGTTCTGCCCATGTGCTTGTGTGAACTCTCTGTTACCTGCAAGTTCTGCCACTTTTCCTACTGCTCCACCGTGCTCTTTTCAGCTTGGTTCAGCTGGACTCACCCCCTCTGCCAGTCCATTCCCTGCCAGCAGCTTCCCTGCTTGTTTCAGCACTATAGTTGATTGTGTTTCTGCTGCTGTCCCTTTGAGCAACAAAGGTCCGTGGTTGTACTCCGGAGAGAATGGGAGAAGGAAGGACCAGTGGGGCAGCAGAGGCACTGAGCCCGTGAGGGTTGATGTTGACATCTTCCCAGAACAAGGCAAAATGGCGCCACAGCTTCTCCCGCTGAAACCACGCGCCCAGCGACGATGTGGGTGGCATGGAATAACAACTTGGTCACACCCACACAGCGCTAAACTGCACTCGTCTCTGTAACCAGGATGACGGGAAGGAAACAATGCCTTCAGAGGAGCTTGCAAAAAGCAGAGCTGAAACACGCTGGAGCGCACATTCAAGCACCTGTGTATGCTGCTTATCTTTGCAGGCACAGGGAGCCTGGGCTGCCCTTACATCTTTTGTTGACACAATTTCATTTGTCATTTTTGTAATAAATCATACAGAACCAAATTCTTCATGTCTTAATCCCAGTTTAGGCTGGGATCACAGTGTAGATGTGCAAGCAGAAAGAAGGATATATGATCTGTAGAAGAGAGTGGGAGAAGCCAGTTTTCATTTCAACTACTTAAAGGATTTTTTTCTTCATGTTAAAATGTTACATAGCTATCTCTATGGACTTTTCCTTCATCTGGGGGAATTTTTTCAGCCATCCTCTGGCTAGCCATACATACATAATCCTCAATACCTTTCACTCTGTACTGCATAGAGTCAATTTTTCCATAATTCTGTTTACCTTGACAAAAATCTCACAACACTTTAAAAAATTACCATTTTATAGCCTCCAGGGACAGCAGGACACAGGGCCTTTTGATGGCTTACTTATGAGCATACCATAGGGCAGTTGCAGACGCCTAGGCCTTTCTTTAAGAAAATTACACAAGACCTGACCAGATTTTTTTTTTTCTTGACCTGATTTTCAAAAATGATCAGCAAGTTGTCACAAGATCAGGAAGACCTCAGTAGAGGATTCAAAAATGCAACTACCTACCAGTACGACTAAGTCTCTTCCACACGCAGAATGAGCGGCCTCATTCAGAAGCTGTTTAAGTAATAAAGAAGGCAGTGTACCCATTTCAGGGGCTGCATTTGTTCATCTCTTTCCAGAGGTAGAGGTGGTATTTGAAAAAGGTTATTTCACCAAAGAAGGAGAAACATTCATCGTCATTTGGAATGTCACAGAACTTTCAGGATGTCCAAATATATATCAAATGAGAAAGATGCATCCCTTGTGCATGAATAAATAACATTTCAGAGAGTTCAGAAAAAAACCCCAAAACATGGCCGTAGTTATGCAAGCCAGGCTAAATAAATAAACAAACTAAAACAAGGACACCCAAAAGGAAGTCTCCTACTGAGAGACAGATTTATCCTTGACTTCAAGAAGGTCTGTAAAAGTTTATCTTAAATGGCTGTTAATTCCAGCCTCTAGAGACTTCAACCTATTTTAGGCCATGTATATGTATTTCAATTAAAAAAAAAAGGCAAGAGAGAGCAGAGGCAAATGTTTGGTTGCATTCTGTGCAGTATTTGTATCAGACACAAGCCACAATAGGGTATTAGGATGATAATTTTATACATTATAATGTCGGTATGCATATAAATACACATCCCTTAAGAATTTCTTTACTTCTGTTGATACTTTGGAAATTATTCATCTGATTAATGAATTATACACTGAATTTATACATTAACGCCTAATACTTATGCCCAAATAATTTCTGGACTAATATATTATTTAAAAGCACGTAGGAAGATTAGAAACTGGGTTAATTTACTAGTATCTAGCTTAGGGCTCCAATTTTCTTAAAGACAAATTCAGTACATGATCAGGCAACAGGACTGTGAGAACAGAACCTTTCAGATGTTTCAGTTATTAGGGCTGTTTAATAGATTATCCATATAAAATGGACATTACAGCATAAGTTAGACTTCAAATGGTAAACTAAGTACTACAAACTAAAAGCTCACGATAAGCAATTCATGAAGCTTTGACTTCTCCAAATGGATTAATATTATGTGAAATAGGAAGAAGCAACATCCACAGCTGCAGTGACTTTTCAGATCTCTGCTCTTAGACACAACAGAAGCTGTCCATATTCTTGTGCAAGTGCAGTGTCAGATCTAACTCAACAAAAATTGAGGGGGAAAAGCAGCACTTTGTGTAAGAGTTACATGCAGTTCACCCTGGCATGTGGGCATACACATAAAAATTACTTCTGAGGAAACTTATGTCACTGCAGTTCAAGGCTGCAATTCTCAGAAAACTTTATCAGATGGAAGCCCACCTTCTTTTTCTAAACTAGACTTAGATTGATTTTAATCTCATTATTTGCAGATGTCCTTAAAAGAGATGGTTTTTTGCACTTCCACTTCATTCATTTAAAACACACACACAAAACAAAGCAAATACTAGGGATTGATTACATTGATGCTGTCAAATTAATTGGCTCCATCTCAATTATATTTTCCTAAAATAGATACAGATCAACTGCTTTTGAAGATCTAACACTTGACAAGCGATGGGGAAATCTGGCATATAGTTTTTATGAATTTTTCAGATTTTACATATTGTTGAACAAGCAATTCCTTTTAATCAATACATTGATTTAAAATTGCTGCTGACCTTTTGGAAGACCAAAGGCGGCAGAACTTTTCCTTGTGTTTCATTTATATCTTGCAAGTAGTGACATTTTGCTATTGCTGACATTGCCCAGCAGTCCTTCTATTGCAACAGTAGCTCCATCTTTCCCAACTCAAAGAGAGTACAGGGACTTGGTTACCAATTTCTTTAGAATTCAAGTTTTCCCATAATAAAATACCTTAATATGCTTTTTTTTTTGAGAGAGAGAGAGAGGATAAGATGTCCTAGCTGAAACACTCCTCAAAAAGAGTTTTTGGCAGATGATCAGCATGGAGAATTCTCTTTTCTTATGCTTTAAAGGCTGAGAATTATAAGCAATCAAAGGACATTAAAAATGGAAAGTTTTGGGCAATATTTTCTATAGGCACTGTGATCTGAGCTCCAATAATATTAGAGTGCTGTAAGATGCCTCTTCAAAACACTGCATCTAAATTAATCCCTCCAGTAGCTTTTACACCATGTTTTTTTTAGTACGTGATATGTTTTACACCATCCCATGTACTAAAATGTGATATCATGCTTGGTATTAATTCAGGACTTACTACTGCATAGCCACAATATGGATATGGCATTGGGCACTTACACAGAGCCTCAATTATTTCAACATATTGCCAGCTTTCAAGGGAGAATGTCTTCCCTTGGACCCACTATTCAAAAGCAGTTGTACAGACCACCACCACCAGTTCCAACTGGAGATAATCAACTTTAAAGTCAGGTCGATGAACCACTGAATAGATTTACTGATGATTGCTGCATGAGAGGATCTCTTCCCACCTCAAGAGTTTCACATGATTGTACCACATCGTATATCTTTTGCAAATACATTCTTAAGTTTCACAAGCTCTGCATATTAGGACACTGCAACACAACAGGAGCAGGGAAAGGCTTATTCCAGCGTTTGCTGTACAGCCAACCATAAATATTTTAAATTCAGCTGTCCCTAAGTGCGAAGAAGGTAGAGACTATGAAACAGAAATCAATGGTCATGCTTCATATACTACCTGATGTTTTACTTTTTCCAGGGCTTTGATTATAGAATGCAGCACAGAATGAGCAGATGTGCATCTCCTGCTTTATGCTACTTTTTCTGCTTTGCTGCCTTCTCTGTTTCTTGACCTCCTGCATTACATCCTAGGGGAAAGCAGATGAATTTCTGCAGGGAGATGGTGCAGTCACCTTGTTTCTTTTTTGCTGTGCTTCTTGTGTTCCAGTAGAATAATTAAAGTCAGGAAAAAACCTACATGGTAAGAGCTTAAGTCCAGACTAGATTCAGGATAATTACAAACAATCGACCTCTGACAGTGACCAAGTGGCGTATTCAGTATTTAATAGGTTGAGTGAAAAGTGTAATAGGCAATTGTTCCCCCCAGACCATCACACCACTGCTTGCACTCTTCAGAGCAGTCTCAGCACAATTCAGCGACTGTGTGAGCTAAGGGTGACTCAATTCCTTGCTGCTCCTAAAAATAGTCCTATAAAAGCAAAAATGAGGTCTCATACACAGGAGCTGGTCGTACTACTTGTGTTACAGTTCTGCAAATCGAGTCCAGGATTGAGGAACTTAGAGTGCATCAGAGCTTTTGAAAGTTATCTGCTGCGCTATGTGATCAATCATGTACTGAGAAAACTGAATGGCCAATATGAGCATTTTACAAACTTCCCAAGCAGTGAAATATATCCCCTACTTTCTGAACTACTGTTTTTGAATCTGATGCACGCAGTCACCAGTGATCTGGAAATACAGTAATTTGTTAGAACTATATGCAGAGTTTTATTCAATTTATAAAGAAAGGGGAATACGAGCACAGGGGAGTGAAAGAATATTTTATTGAAAACAATGCTCCAGATGCATCCAGAACAGTCATCCGGGAGATATATAAAACCATTACATATGGAATAGGGTTTTTGTGTTTCTCCCAAAGAAAGTAAAAATACAATATAACTTATAATTAGTACAAACAAAAACGAGGTTAAATTCACAGTCATATATTGCCAGAATGATTCTAACAGGCTGAATAGAAAAGCTTACATAGGCAGAATTTCAGCTAGCAGAAAATATAAGATATTTATCTGAGTTACAAGACAGCAAGAATGACAGAACTACTAAATTCACATGCAGGTTTCTAAAATTAATTTTTGTTTGTAGAACGAACTGCTAGATTGCCAACATCGACTCTTATGCACTTCAGAGTCACATACTTCTGTCATACGATGTTGTTCTTATTCTCTTACAGAAAACAACTGATTTTTTTGTTGCTCCAAATATAATATTTTTGTGTTTCACACTGAATAGGTG
>VZTJ01003254.1:2772384-2794278 GCA_013397795.1 Orthonyx spaldingii | reverse complement strand
AGTTGAGTCGTTGACTACGGACCTTCCTGATGGAAACAACTGAGCGGGGTGGGAGGGTGGGTGGAGAAGAACCACAAGATAATTTACATAAATGCATTGCAATTATTTCTCCTTAATTATGCATGCAGCTGGCTCTATTTTAAGCCATGCCAGTGCGCTGTGCACACGAGCACTAAGGGTATCTGTCACTCCAGTGTCAGGCCTTTAACATTCTCACCCACCTGCCTGCGAATCAACATCAGCAACCAAAGAGAAGCAGTCAGGCTTGTGGCCACCTGCCATTCATCAGCGCTGTCAGGACACGGCTGCTGCCTCTTCATATTTCTCTCATGTCGAGACTTTCTTTGCACTGTGTTCAAAACACCAGGTCGATTTGCCCTTTTCTACCAAGTTAGTCTATGAACTTCTAATTCACCAGCAAACTAAGCTGCCTGATTTTTTGAAAACACAGTCATACAAATGTAAGCTGGCAGTTAAAAACAAGCTGAATTAGTGAAAAAAATAATCACAGTTGTGTTTACATTAATTAAATTAAATAATTGTATACTAAAACTCAGCTTGAATCTCCTCTCAAATGACACTGCTGCACTTTTTTTTTTCCTTTCTGGCAAAGACTCTAATTTTTGTACTAATGCTTTGTCCAGACACAAATTGAGGAAATGTTATGTTTGTCCAGAATTTCAGAGCGTGGGGGAACCTCATCTTTGGCAGAAAATAATATTCTTGTTTTGCCAGTGCTATGTGGAAATGCTCAGGAAAATCAGGATGATTCCTCAAATATAAGGCAACACCTGGAAAACTCTGCCATCCACAGCACAAGAACATTCACAGCCATAAAATACAAGCATGGTAAATCTGTTCTAATAAGCCCTGGCTCTAACATCTCCACCAAACAGAACAGAAACAAGAACTGAGACACTCTCATTCCCACTTGGCAGTCCAGCAAGTCACTCCTGTACTACCACCTGTGTTCCCAGTATCTCTACACAGATGCCCGCATTGTTCACCGAGTCCTGCCCGCCACATGCTGCTTCTTTGAGACAAAATATCTCATGGAGAAACTGCTTTCCTGGCCTCAGTATGAAGAACAGTCACAATGACTCAACATGAAACTGTGGAGAAAGGTTAATAGTCTAGAATAGTCAGATATGCCTAAGATAATTCAAATAATGGTCTGTTTCTTAATGGAATAACCTATAAACCATTTAGCCAGAAACCAGGGTCTTTTCACATGGAATTTCTGTGTATGGACTTGGGGGGTTGGCACTTACAGCACTGCCTATGCTATTTTGCCAGAAATACCCTGTATTTGGGAGATGAACTTGCATGACAGTCTGATTCTTACTAAGAGCAAGGTAGCATCAGTACCTTCTCTCCTCTTTCCACCCTTCTCTCCTGCCTTCTCCCCAAAAAAGAAATGGTAACACAAGTGGTGAAATGAGAGTTTTGTCCCTTCTTATCATGGATGCTTATTTTAATTTCAAATACTATTGTTATTTGTGTTTCATTTAAACTGTGGTGTGTGAAGCTATGAACTCAATTTCTAATTTGTGCTAAAACTGACACATAGTCAAGGTTGAATACAACAAAATACAATAGGTCCTCAGACTGCACTAAATTATCAGTATAGGCCCCAACCATGTAGCAGACATTATACAGGATGCTAAAACCAGCATTTTATTTGGTATCACATGTAACAAAAATTATTTCACCTAGTTTTGAACTTTTTCTTGCAATGCAGCTGTGAAAGGTGTTCCACCTGCCTTTGGTAGTCTACCCTACAGAGAAACATGGGCAAGAGTAAAAGATTTGGTTTTATGACACAATAAATCATTAAAACCATGCATGCATCACATAGGCAAGTAATTCCTATGGTATTCACTGAAACTCATTCATTGACATAAACAAATCTAAGGGGTTGCAGGAAAACAGTACACAGACTCATCAAACACCTTGTTCTAACAGCTATTTTTGAAGCAAAGGATATAGGCTATTAGAGTTCAGTAGATTATGAAACCACGCAAAATCCACTCATTCATGGAGATAAGATTTATCGAATCACTATTCCCCCTGTTCTTTTAAGATATTTCATAATGACACTGACAGATGAAAGGCTTGCATGCCTGGCTTCTTAGCCCAGAACACTGCCAATACTCCAAAATTTATCAAAATGACAATTCAAAGCTATTTTCCCCTAGTTATTATAGAAGGGTCAGTTGGATTTTACACAATTCATCTTAAATGATTGATGACAGACACTGGAAAGACAGTCACTGTTACCTTCCAGGTATGCAATGTGTTGCTCCAAGCTGGAATGCTAGACACATCTCAGGATGCAAAACACACTTTATAAAAGTTATTGACAAAACACGGGCTTTGGGGAAGCACCATTATTTTTTGATAATAACAATACACATATTCCATTTCTGTGAAATGCATGTGTATCTGAAAGGATGTTTGAGGAGCAAACGTGAGAGGGGTTGGTTACAGATGGAGGTTACACAAGTTGGAAAAGCATTCAAAGTTAAAGTGTTACCAAGAATTCAGGCTGTCAAAACACAGTGATATATATCTTACTAGATTATTTTTTTTCTCTAAAGATCATAAATAATAGACTGGCTTGGTTGGAAGATGATCTTGTTCCAACTCCCCTGCCATGGACAGGGACACATTTCACTAGACCAGATTGCTCAGAGCTTCATCTGATCTGGCCTTGAACACTTCCAGGGATGGGGCACCATCAACTTCTCTGGGCAACCTGTGCCAGTGAATCATCACTGGAATTTCTTCCTAATATTTAATCTAAACCTACTCTTTTTCAGTTTGAAGCCATTCCTCCTTGTCTTGTACATGCTCTTGTAAATAGCCTCTCTTCGTCTTTCTTGTTCTGGACTGGAAACATATTTATAAAAAGAGCATTGTTTGAAAAGATTTTGGTCATATGCAATATAGAAGGCAACATCTGAAGCCACTGGAATCCTCTCTTCCAAACCCTCTGTATAATGTCAAAAAGGCCAGAGCAGAAATTACTTTTTTTCCTGAGATTTCTCTCTTTTGCTAATAGAGTCACGACCCAAGTAGAATGCGGGCAGTTACATGGTTAATCATACCACCCCAAAAGAAAACAACCCTGCACAAAAGAGTAAAATAGGAAAGCAGTGCTTGTACTTCCACACCCTGACTTGCTAATGCCCCACTCTGATCCTAGGAGGAAAAGGTCTGCAACAGAGCTGGAAGCCCCCTGTGTTTGCATTCCCATCAAAGCTAACACCATGTAGCTGAAAAGAAACAGCAGTTTCTTAGGTGTTTTGTTGATAGGGTTTTGTTTGGGGTTTTTGTGGGGACTTTTTGTTTGCTGGTTTGTCTTTAGTATACAGACAAGAGTAAATTTCACAAAGAAATTAGCTATCTTCATCAATTTCTTGAAGCTAACCCAAATACAGGACATTTCTTGTCTCTGGGAGTCTTTGTCACCTATTCTCTTAGCAGATGTCTATTCAAAAAACCCACAAACTATTTTACAAACAGCAGAAAGCCCTGAGGTCACTTCTACCTACTTTCCTGTAATAGATAATCTTCAAAACTCATTTCATTTTTTCATGATAATTTTGTGATCTCTTTTGATGCCAAAAATGTTTTCTTTTCTTTCCTGGGAGGAACTGCATTTTTAATCAGGCTTCCCAGAAAGAGCTTTTGCTGATCTTAATGTGAAAAGAAATCTATGAGAAAAAATATGCCTGGCAAATATTACTTCAGAATGACAGAGTTTATTTGACAGCACAGAAGATGAAAAGGCTTGGGTCCTTAAATTCTCTCTTCTCTACAGACCACAGAAGAGTGTTTGGAAAGCTGAACAGTGAAATACAGTTATGCCTAGAGTCTACTTGGCACCTCCTGCACATCACAGGAACATCTGGAGAGATGCAATTAGAGCACAAGCAGCTGCAATGCCCCCACTTGCTAATCTGAATTGTTTCATTGTCACCTTGTGCTCCCTCACTGACTGCTGCATCTACTGAGTGACCTGCATTTTATAAATCAATTCTCAACTGTGTTGCATTATCATACAAATATTAGACAGCAGTAGGTTCACTGATCTGTTAACAGAGCGGGCAGGTGTCAATGGGATGACCTGCTGTCTGTTGAGTGAGCCAAATACTAGTTCTGTGTAACAAGCAGACACCCAGGCTGTGCCCGAAAGCAGTTAGGGAACTCATGCATGACTTGGGATTCGACAATCTTGTCAAAAATCTGTCAGCTCCCTAATGAGAGGCGCTGCTTTATTCTGCTGATGTGCGTGGTGAGCAATCACGTATGCAGAGTACCATAAATCTGAGCATAATATACTCAGTTTGCTGGCATTTACAAAATGACAGAATGATACAGCTAAGAACATGTATTACAGGGTAACACAGCACAGTTCAAGCTGCCCTAAAAAAGCCTGGCCAAATTCTATTTGATGATGCCTGCAGACACGGAATCACAAAATGGTTGAGGGTGGAAGGGAGTTCTGAATCAATTTAGGAACTGCAAAGACAAAAGTTTTTTTAAGTTTTTGTGTGCCAAGAAGCTGCTCTGCAGCTCCTAATCAAACTGCAATGGTACAGATGTTTGCACTTCACCTTTCTCATCCAGGTAGGGACGAAAGCCATGATGGTCAGGCCCTGCTCAGCTGACAGTCTATTACAGACACACAGTTCTGACTGGGGCACGAGGGCTGCAGTGACCTGGGGGGAACTCACTGCCACCCATTATCACCCATGGCCAAGCACTGACCTGGCAGGCAGCAGGCTGTGACTCACTGCTGGGTTTCACTGGGGTAGCAGCACGCATTCATCAGCACTAACAAGTAAATCACATCAGACACCAAAAAGGGGGAAGAAAAGAACAAAGTGAACTCCATGAAGTGTTCCAAGATGAAAGAAGAGGAGGTCAGAATCACTCATCTTCCCTGCAGTACCAGAGATGGTTCCCAATGACTCAGATTACAGCACAACCTATTCAGCACAGTGCCTCAGGAGAAAGCCAAATTCACTTCTATTCCCTTCTTCCTTCAGCAACATCACAAGGTCCATCGATGTCATTATTTTATTGAAAAATGAGAATCATGAAAGACATGGAACTGCTACAAAACTTCACTTTCCACATCTCTCACCTAGCAATTTGTGGTTTCCTTGGGTGTCAGTCTTACTTGTGTTGACCTCCTCAGCAGCTCCAAATATAAACACTTTTTAAAACAGTATTGCAATGAAAATGGCTAACAGGTGAAATCTTAGTTAATTCATTAGTGAATATCTTCAGTTATTGAATAGTACAGGAACAAGCATGAATACTAATGAAAAATGAAGTCCGTCACTACTGAGACCTCAGTTTAAAAACACAAAGTAACTCTTCATTTTACAGATTATTGTGGCTGACTGTGAAACACTGAAACTGCCCTTATCTCTCTCCACTTTAAACAGTAAAGCTGCCGACCCCATTTCCCATTTAGCCAGCAAAATAGTTGACAAGTCAGCAGTTTATCGCCTTGCTATGGAACCTCCCTCAGGTTTGTCACAGATTCAGTGCTACTCAGAGGAGCTGCACAGGCGGCTTTTATGAAGTGCCTTTATGAGAAGAGTTGCTTGTTCAGAAAGCAATACAAAAAGTAGGACTTGGAAAGGAACACGTGGAGGAAGTCACATCAAGGCAGATCTGTGTAGGATCAAGCCATGACACTGTCAGTCATAGCAAGGCACAACTTCCACTATAATCAGCCTTTTTGGAGGAAGAGGCTGTTTTGGGAAAGGATTCCCATTTGCTGTAGTACAGAATCGTAACACAGAACCTAGCTTGCTCAGATAGGAAAAAAAAGGCTTTAACAGAGAAGCTTCTGGCAAAAACAGACAAATTATTTTTACTGGAAAATAAAGCTTATCTGGTCTCTGCATTTAAAGCAGTTGAGATTCAGGTCATTAGAGCTGAACTCACCCCTTTGCTGCACCTGCTCCAGCTTTGGCTCTGATCCAGAAGGCTTTTACCTGCAACTTTTTACAGAGGTGAATTGCAAAACTGAGCCTTCATGAAACTGCAGCTCCAGAAGTCAAGCACCTTCCCTGTCCTTGGGCATGGAACTGAAAGGAACATCTGAAACCCGCTGTGTGTGACCCCAGCAGTCTGTACCAACAATAGATGCTACAAAGAGGCAAGAGATACCTGTGTTTTACCCAGAGAAAACAGAACTGCTTCCGGACCTTGCAGGACTCTGTTCTCAAGAGACACAATGACTGTTTCAGGATAATGGAAGTGCCCCTGAGGCTCTGGAGAGAGGCTTTAGTGAAGCAGTGACCAGGGTTGGAAGGTCAGTGATAAGGCTTTAGACAGTACCATGTTCTCAAAGCCACCCTGAAAGCCAGGCTTTCATTGCTAGGCTAGAGACGTGCCTGGAGCAGCTCAAAAATTGCCACATAAAACTTATCTTCTTATGGCAATCCTGAGACAGAATCCAAGTTTATATTAAGATGGATCACAGTGCACCCATGAGAAAGAAGCCTTGGCCTTGCCATGAAACCAAAATTATTAATAAAACAAATGTGTCCCAGATTGTTATCCCACAGGAACAATCAATGGACCAGTTTAGAGAGTAGGAAGGAAAAGTTCTGAATTATTCTACCTCGAGCTAACACAGGAGATTAAAAGACACTTCCATGTTAGTTGCAAACTAGTTTGGATAAGAGTTTTCATTTAGGGACTTTACCTGTTCTTCCTTCTGGTAATTCTGCTGATGTGACTTTAATACAACCTAGTCTGACCTTCCTATTATTTTTCCTTTCCTTGAGCATTTTAATCTGGACCCCATTCTACCATCTTCAAGTGCTTCTGAGGAAAGATATGAGAGTGATGATAAAAGACATGTTAACAGACAAGATCACATTTCAGCTCTTTATCTTTGCAGATGGGTTTGACTATAACAGCTACATTGGAAAGGATTTTAGAGGTAGGAACAAGGCATTTTCTATCCCTTCTTGAGTAAAAAGCCACATTCTCCTTTCAGATGGACATCTCAATTTAGTTGGCTTTTTCTTTTCAGAAAGCATATTGCCTTATTTCCCCCTTTCCAATCCTTATTTTAAAAAATAACTTCTTTTCAAACTTTTAAGTGACAAAAGTGTATTTGAAATAATTTTAGTATATACTGAGAACTTTTTGATGGGGCAGAAAGGGCAAATGCATTAACCTTTTCAATTTCAAGTCCGGGATACCATGCAAAAGTGCCTTACCATGAAGACATGACCACGGTAGCACAGGCAGAGTGAAAAAGGGGAAGGGTGCTCACCCTCAGTTTGGAGATCGGCCTGTTCTGTTTGTTCTGTACAGTACCCTGGGGTAAATCAAACATAATAAACATAATTTCATTTTAATAAAGGCAAAGAACTTGAAACTAGGTCTTCAGGGATGCAATGCTTAATGAACTGTGAATGTAAACATTTCAAGAGGTTACTATCAGAACTTCCATTTCTTTAGGCATTTTCTGGTAAGCCTGACAAACACCTTCCTCCTGTCACTGAACTCTGGAGAGCTGTTTTCCCTTTCGCTTGCACTAGGATGCTCTCATGCCATCATTCCCCTTATTGGGTTGATGCTTCCCTTGTTTTAATTCAGCTCAAAACTCAGACACAAGATGCCAAAGGTCTAGGAATGGGTTACAGCAGGAAGTTTGATATTTAATGGCTAACACACACACACTACTGTTGTGCCCAAACGTCCCTTTCACAAAATCACAAGAATTCATGAACAAGAGTTCTTAGCATCTCCCATGCTCATTTAACCTGTGTAAAGACAGCACAGACACTACTGTTCCAGTCATTAAACTTAGCACCAAGGCCTTCTTTTGCATTTCCATCTAGACTAAGAGCTGACAAAAAATGCCGGGTTGAAAATAAGGTCTATTTTTTATCTTCTGACACAAAATAGGAGGTGTGCTGTGTCTCCCTGTGTGCTCACAGCAGATCACCCAATAGCAAAGAGCAGAAAAGGTGGTTCTTGGCCAGTCTGTCTGTGCCTGAGGCAGGAGAGGGGAGCAGATGTATAATGGGGAGATGTCACCAGCTTCAGTAGGCTTAGGATTAGCCCCTTACACCTCCCATCAAACTCTAGTTCAAAGCCTTCAAGAAAACCTGAAAATTATGACTGCTCAGAAGAGAAACCTCTGACTATGCTACAGCCTAAATCTGGGACATGTCTCCACTCAGTTTGATCACTCTTATGGGATGACAGTCATTGCTTTCTCCACAGGACACTATACTTCAAAGCAAAGTAATGTACTGCCTTCAGTTACACTAATGCAATCCCCTCTGATTTATTCCTTCTACCATTTCAGTCAACGTCCCAGGCAGTCATCTACTTACCAGCTGCACATCTGCTTGACAGCTTTAGGGATCTTTCTCAAGCAATAAGTTCTGAATGTCTTCCCAGGGTCTTATGCTTCAGCTCTTTACTGTTTAGAGGATATTGCTCTATTTATCCTCAGCTTCATAGTCCTCTTAATGTTTATCTACCAGCACTGCCATCTTTCAAGCCACTGTACTAACAGATAAGGCCTTCGGCATCTGATTATTGGTCCAGTTATTATTTGCTGTTTGTCCTCTATATTTAGATGTATTTTACATGTTTGCTGGCTTCATTTCCACACACTATTATCCTTGTCAGAGATAGAGAATAACAGTTGCAGTCATAACAATGATCCTGTAGCCAGCTCCACTAACATTTTGCTAATTCTGCTCCCTGTTCATACTCCTTTAGTCATGCTATTCAGAGTTAACAGCAGCTTTCAACTTACAATGGAAAGGATGGATGAGCTACACTTTCACCTGTTGGGGGCTTTTTATTATTTGACTACAGAGATATTTGTTTTCTTTTAAACTTGATATTTCTCCTAATAATAAGATAATTACTATATAATTGAAAGCAGATACAAGTTGTTGGGTTTTTTCCAATAAGGTTTCACTTGCGTGATTTGTCTAAGGTCATTTCTGCACAGGAAAATGGTGGTAAAATAAACCCTGCAGTGCTCAGACCCAGCTACATTCTACTGCAGTCTTATCCTGCTTTTCTTATTGGCTTGCACTTCTTAGAACAAAAAGAAATTCCTGGTTTTCCTTCAACACCCCTATCCCCAGCCTGACAGACAGCCCTTGGACAATCTGCTCCCTTGGTGTACCAGTGTACTCACTTGCAGGTGAAGTGGGAACTACAGGGCCCTTTTCTTGCAGCTCTTCAGTGTTCCCTGCCTAGGAAGGAGCTCTACAAATGCACAGAGGGAGCCTGACTGTCCAAATCCTCAAGACTCGATCTAGTGTGGCATTGTCTGTTTTCAAGCTGGAACAGTGTCTTTCATTACACTAAAGGTGTCCCTTCCCATTAATCTTGTTGAGCAGCTCTCCTCTCCAAGCTCTGCTGCTCACAATTTGTGATTCCTTATTGTTGAGCATCCATCACACGTAAAATCAGTTCTAAGCACCCCATTACTCACATATTTAGAGATGTCAAAGCAAGGCCTCCATGCAGCTCCCAGAGCACTTTAGAATTCCCTTCTGCTTTCCCATCAAAAAGGCAAAAAGGACACAAGCAGACAGCATCTTATTTGAACGTACCAGAGAGGTAGATTTCCTTATACAGAAAGTTATGAGGAGAAGCAAGGAAAAAAAGGCAGCTATATAACAGTTACAGTTAATGATGCATGAACATCACAAAGTTCAGCTGAGCAGGGAGCCAGTCCCAGGTCCTTCAGGTGACTTTTTCAGTGCCAATACAACAGGAGAACTTTCCTTGAAGACCCCATATGGAAACTAAGTTGAGTTTCCTTTTTCATGTTGTAATTTATATTTAGATCACTGTGCACAGCATTTAAAGACCTAGAAAGCAGAGTTGACTTTAGCTCAACCTGGTCTTCTGTTTGATATAGGGACCATCTTCATTCATTGTTATGATGTGTACATACAACTATATCCTGATGAGATCTAGGAAACCGGGAAACTTTTGGGGGGAAAAAATCACTAATATGGGGTGCCTAAAATGTTTTATATATTTAAGAGCTTCCATTATTGGGATAAGCCTCAGAGAAATCTGTGGAGCTCATCTCTAAAAACTTCGCATTCACACACTCATTATTAAAGGGGAAAGTATGATCCATTGGTCTCCAGGGTCTATCCAGTAATGGATTCCTTTCCCCAGCATAGGATTGCTGTAGTTCATTCATGCACTCACTCATTCACTCATTCATTCAGCAATTGCGCAAACAGACTCTGTAAACAAAAACTCTTCACCAGCAAACTCCCACCGTGCCAGCAATATTAAGTGGAAAGAATATGAACACCCTGCAGAGAAGCAGAGGCATACAATTCATTGATGCTTCTCTTTTCTCTTATCAGTATAGTTGATCCTGCTTTACAACCAATGTAAAAAGATAGGTTACACTGGTAATAAACCTCAATACATTAAGTCTCCGTACAGACTAGTTGCTGAAGGCTTAATATCAGTCATAATTATTATCCATAAAATCTTATTGGATCAGATCTTAAAAGTTAATGCTGCTTTGTTTCAAGAGATAAAGGACAGTAGGCTGGTAAGGCAAAGAAGGAAACATTGAGCTTTTGATCAATCTTTGCGGGGTTTAAAACCTTAATCGCAAAAGGGACTCAGCACTTCAAATATTATCCCAAATACTGTGAGCTAGCCTAAGCAGAGTTCAGTGGCAAAAATGATTTCTCAGAGGATGTTTTATCTTTGAACTTGATACCAGCACCCAGATGGAGAATGTAACTCTTTTCTTGAACTCAGGCCTGGTGAATGCTACCCCTTTAAGATAGATTGAAATGTGAACTTAGGAGGTAAGAGCTTTCCTAAGCTGCAACTTCCCACGTTCCTTTTGAGGCCTTACTGCTTGCAGCAACACCTTCTTTCATGGGTGTTTGCCTTCGCAGCCCTCACGTTGATACAAGATGCAAAGCAGGTGCCCTGACAGAGGGCATCAGTCCACCACTTAATGGAGCACGTAAGCTACCCTAACATTTACAGCTAATAAAGACTTGCTTTCCTTCTTGTTCACAAAAACAGGATCTGGAGAGGTTGGATTTATGGGCCCAGACCAACTGTGTGAGGGTCAGCAAGGTGAAGTGCCAGGTCACAACAACCCCCTGCAGCACCGTATTGCAGAAGCGTGGCTGTAAAGCTGCCCAGAGGAAAAGGACCTGTTCGACAGGTGGCCAAGAAGGCCAATGGCATCCTGGCGCCTATCAGCAAGTGTGGCCACCAGGAGTGGGGAAGTAATCAGCCCCCGGTACTTGGCACTGGTGAGGCCACACCTCAAGTCTTGTGTTGAGTTCTGGGCCCCTCACTACAGGAAAGACACTGAGGGGCTGGAGAGACTCCAGAGAAGGGCAATTGAGCTGGGGAAGGGTCTGGAGCACAAGTCAGATGAGGAGCAGCTGAGGGAGCTGGGTGTGTTCAGCCTGGAGAAGAGGAAGCTCAGGGGTGACCTCATCACTCTCTACAACCGCCTGAAAGGACTTTGTAGCCAGGTGAGGGTCAGTCTCTTCTCCAAGGTAACAGACAGGACAAGGGGAAGTGGCCTCAAGTTGTGCCAGGGAAGGTTTAGATTGCATATTTGAAAAATTTTTTCACTGATAGGATTATCAAGCATTGGAACTGGCTGCCCAGGGCATGGTGGAATCACCATCCCTGGAAGTGTTCAAAAAACATATGGATGTGGCACTTAGTGACATGGTTTAGTGGTGGACTTGTCAGTCCTGGGCTAACAGTTGGACATGGTGATCTTAGAGGTCTTTTCCAACTTACACAATTCTATGATTTTATTCAGCTTTCTGCACTCACAATATCACTAATGCAGCTCTGTCTTTCCCTTTTTGTAGTACAATATTGCAACAGTCTGAAGCCATTACTCATCTCTACAAAGAGCCAAGAAGAAAGGATCAACATAACACCTGGGAGGGAGCAAAGTGGACCAGCAAGTGTCGTCCCCTCCAAAAGCCACGGTGCTTCCCAGCCAGAAAGAGACTGCGGCTCCCATGTAAAACAAGTTTCATCTTCTCCCTTGGTTGCTAAGCAAATACTAATCATGATACGGACACCCCAGCATCCTGCTAAGTGAGGACAGCTTTTTAATGTTCACCACAGGCTGTAGTTCTCTGAGAACAAAGAAATGTGTTCTGACTTATGTGCCAATTCTCAGCCAGCCCTGACTAGATTCACCCTCTGCCTCTATAATGCACCTGTTTTGCAAAGCAATCATTAAATTTGGAAGCTTTATGGAATGCAACATTTTTCAAATCTAAAAAGTATGCCAAAGAAATCATGCAGAAGGGTAATAGGAAATACTTGTAGGGAGACCTATTCTAAATCATCTACACATAGATAAGGCACCAAATTCCTTTCCTTAAAGATTTTATTAACCTTTTGCTGATGGAAGGAGATTACTGATTGAGAGCTACATGAGGTCAGTGCAGCAATTATATTTTGAAACCTCTTCAAATAAGACTCTTGTACAATGTAAGAAAAAAGTTGATAAAATGAATTGTTACTTAAAACGAGTCTTTTAGAAGAATAATTAACCTATAATAACTATTCTGGCCTCCTCTCCAACCCTGAAAAGTAATCCTTTCTCATTAGTTTCAAGTTTAATTAGCATCAATAATGAAACAGCCCTTGGAAATAACCATTGCATCACAGTCTGTAATGCTGACATACACTGCCCTACAAAGGGAAAGGCCACAGGGTGACGTCTGAAGATAGGGAGAGGCTCAGCAGATCACGGATGCTCCCAAAACTAAGAAGAAAACAGTACTGCAAAAGGTGTGGAATGTGACAAAAACAGATTTATTTAAAAAGGACTGTCACAAACACAGTGTGGAGCAGAGAAGACTCAGATCATTTTGCCAATAACTGCTGCAGTATTTCCAGCAAGCTGGTGAGCCCCTCAACTCCAATTTCTTGTTCTTCTTTGTCCTTTTGGCTGAAGCAAAGAGAGAGACTTAACTGTACAGTATATTCTATATGAGAAAATTCTATTCAGCACTTGCAGTCTAACATAATCAAATAATGTTTTTTCCATCCCTGGCTTCTACGATCTCTCTGTGAAATAGATATAATAATGCTTAGCATTGTCACTAGGGTGATAAGGCTTAAAGTACTTTGAGGATCCAGCATGAAAGAGGCTATAAAAACCCCAGACACACTGATGCATCCAAGATAACGTGTTACTCAATGGGCCAGTAGAAACAGCAGGTGAATGCCAATGTATAAGTTGTAATTAGAGGTCTACTGCAACTTGCAGAGCTCTGAAGCATCAACACAGATTTCTAGTAGGTGAAGTCACAGATATTCAGCTGCATGCCACAAGCACTATAGTGACTGCATTCGGTAGAACCACACCAGTTTTCAAAACTGAGTTGGAAATAAAACTTCAATAACATAAAATTCTTAGAAGGAGAATGACATATCAAAACCACCATTTCCACTATGTATACCAAGACTAGTATTTTCTCTTCCTAACAGACATCAGGAAATACATAGCACAAGAATCCACACATGGACGTCTCACGCTACACTCCCACCCTCACACCGCAGGATCCTGCTTTTTCCCCTGCACTCACCACCAAGTGTTCTCTGCTCTTCACTTTACAGAGAGCCGCCTTCTCTCCCTTTGCCCAGCTTGTAACTTGAAGATAGAGTCTTGGTTTTCTTTCATCAGAAGGTTTTGTAAGATATGACACCAGTGAGGGTTGCTTGTCAGTAAGTAAGGAAATGGGGAGAAGCTTGCAGAAAGAGCCTGCACCTCTTTCTTCACAGTGCATTACTGCAGGGAAATCCCAGTCCAAAATGGATTCAGCATACGCCCTTGTTTGAGCAGGAAAAGTAGTTCTTCTGCCTTGATGTAAATATTGGAATATCAGTGGAAACTCTTGAGATTTGCAAACTGAGCTGAAGAGTTGTAAAGGGGATGACACAAGATGCAAAGGGGATGCCCCAAATTTCTAGAACCATCTAGTTAAAAGGTTTCAGCCTAGTATCTCCACTTTGCCATCTGTAATCCAGGAAGAATCAGGTAATCCACTGAAGTTTTAAACAACCTCAAATCCCCCATTCTGTGCAAACGTCGGATATCTTAAGTAAGAAAACATAAAGGATAAAGCTTCTCCCACTGCCTCCACAACGTTCTCCCTTCCCAGCCAGGACAGACAATGCTTGATTTGCTCAGCAGTCTCCACTAGCCAACAACAGCCAACACCTGCAGCTCCTCACTGCAAATGGAGGTGGTGCCCAGCTGCAACTGCCAAAAGCACATGGGCAGCTGGCCACAGCCTATCCTGTTCTCACTTTTCATGAGGGTACAAATAATCTTGGTCAAAGACTCACAAAGTATTCCAATTTCAAATCTAAATTTGGCTATTTGGCTTCAAGACAGGTGGTGTTTTAACAGTCAAAGGCAGGGCTCATAATTTTTCAAAATAAAAGAGAAACTAAGTTTCTTGTAGCACCAACCAAAACTCTAAGTTTGCTATCACCGAAATGAAGGAAATAGGAGTCCTTTGACTATCAGCAGTGCAGAGGTGGGAATAAATCAATATGGTATCCTGATTCTTTTAGCTTTTCCCTTAAAAAGCTGAGAGTTCAGACTGCACCTTACTGCCTTTATTCTACTTCTTACAAAGTGGAAGCATTAGTAATCCACAAAAAAAAAAGCACCTTCTACAACAGAGTTCAAAAGCAGTAAAAACTACCTTTGCTTTGCAAAGGAACACACCACAAAGGGAAGTATTTCGTGCCACACAAGATGTCAATGGCAGAGCTGTGTACTGCAAGATAATTAAGTTGGAAGTCAAACTAGAACTCAACTCTTGCAGCTACCTACTGAAGTTCTGCGGCCAAAGAAATGCCTGTTGTTAGAAACTTGTCTCAAGTCAGTTTGAAGCCAGTCACCAGCTCTTTCTACTGCATACACTTAAACACTTCAACCACGTCACAGATCCTACTTGATTAACAAGGGAAGGTGATTCTCCTTCACTACAACTGACAGAGTTTACAGGTTCTGCAAGGAGATATATCTAAGTCCTACCAATGCTGCCACAGGGAATTTCTGAGTAGCCATGCTAAGCAGGATAGTGACAACCATGAAGTTACTCGGCCATCTCAGTCATAAATCAAAATACTCATGTAAATTAGACTTTAGTCTCAAAATGTGTTTCTTGCCTAAATATTTAAACATATAAATAACTTCCAGCCATTCCAGCTTGTCATTTTAAGCTTTCTGACATTTATTGTTCGCAAGAAAAGAAAGGTCAGACTTATCAAATCTGCATTTATGCTTCCATGACATTTTTCTCCAACCAAATCTTTCTGAATTAAAAAAGCAAGACAAATGTGGCACATTTCATAAAGGACCTTTCTCAGCTCAGCACTGCAGTCTCAGCAACCATGTTGAGCTCAGAAGTGGCTTCCCAGTAAACAGATGCTGTTGCTCAGCGGATAAAAGAGTTCTGGAAAGCAGGCAACCTGAATTCCTGATTGCTCTTAGGTAAATCACTTGTGCCAAAAAAGAAGATCTCCTAGTCTCAGTACACTAGTTCTGAGTAGCCCAAGAAGATGCTTTGGTGTGAGAACTGGATAGGAAATGTCCAGGCACAGTGTGGAATTTGCTACCATTTGGGAAGCAACTTGGACTCTCAAAACATCACTACTCCAAGTGAGTTAGCACTGATGTATCCAAAAGGTGGGACCTTCTTTATTAAGACAAGGCTCACTTAGTTTGGGACTTTGTAAGTGCTAAATCCTGCCAATCTTCCCTCAACTCTTCTACTTCTTTTGGCTGATACACAAACATTGTCACAAACACACATTTTATTTCCTATCATGTAACGTTCAGGTGAGATGTGCAGTGAACCAAATGACCAGATTACTTCAGGATCCAATTCACTCAGACACTGAAAAATTGGCTTTGATTTTGAAGAATGTCTCTGCTTTTGTATAATAAAGCACTTAAGTTTCCCTGTGCACTTCTTTACTGTAGGTATTTATTCTGTGTTTTTAAGGATGTGGAAATAAAAGCAGAGCAAGTTTAGAGAAAACATATTTTTTAAATGTGCCACAAATGTTCATTCAAACATAATAAATTGTTACTTGTGCCCCTTTTGGTGTTTGTTTATGGCTATTTTACTGAACATGCTTATGAATAAGAACATTCATAAAAACAGTGAGCCTAAAAGTAAACAAAATTTGCAGAAAACAGACCTAGAAATCATAAACATATTGTGCATAATCCTGGCTCCCAGTGAGGATCAGCAATACCACATAACTCTGGGAAAACAAAATCATGTGATCACATCACACTTTCCATGAAAGACTCAAAGGTTGAGCATCATTTCTAACATTATCTGTCAAATAATCAGCAACAAATTTGCAAATCCCGGTGGCTTTACTGTGAAAGCCTCGTGGCTTTGCAAGCCAAATTTTTGTGGTCAGCATGGAAACAGTGGACAAAGCATCATGAGTCTAAAGAGTTGTAAACTATGAGTTTTCTCAAGTTTTCTTAGTGCTGATGGAGTAGGAAAGTGACTTGGAGAGGAACAGGCAGGGCAGCAGTAGGATCAAGGATCATCCAGCCCACAAAGCCAGGTAAACCCATCACTAGACAGTTGGTTTCCTCTTCAAGAGGCATTTATAGGCCAAGAAGAACAGTGAACTGACTAAGTCCACATTTCTGGAGAGCACCGATGACTGGAGGCCTAGAGGGAAGTGCTACATACCTAACAGGGCAAGGAAAGACTGGGAAAGATGCTTCTAAGCACACTCATGACTCACTGTGTTTAGCAACTGGTAATCCATATGCAGCCCACTGGTACCCATGACAACCCAAGGGTAGAACAGGAGAACCTTGATTTGCACTAGCTCATGTCTAGAGCAAACTCAAGTGCAACTCGCACTGTCCTTATGCTTTGGACCGGCAAAGCCGGCCCGATAGATGAGGCAAAGCACAAAACCCCAGCAAAGAGCAAAGCCACTTGCACTACAACAAAAACCTTTCAGAAGCCCGACAGCAATGCCTCAGTCTTATCCACCAAGCTCTGCCACTGCTTCATCAGAAGAGCAAGATCAGATCTCAGGTGTGGCACACAGTTGAGGATGAGAGAAAACCAGAGAGCAACTGCAAAGTGACCGATATCTTTTACCAGTTTTCTGCTCAGTATGACACAACTCCAAACGCTGTCCTTTGAAGGTAGCAAAACAAAACCAAAATATAATAAAAGAAAAATACAACCAAGAGACCTTGATTAAATGCTGGTACCTTTAAGATATGCAGAAATAATTCTGTGGACTTCACCACACTCAGATTTCAGCTTGGACCTCTGATTTTCATTTACAAAATGTCCACTTTCAAAACCCTAGTCTGAAGTTCTTCATAATCTTTAGGCAAAGGGTTCCTCCTGCAAATGAGTTCAGGTGTATAGTAGCAGTCCCCTGAAGATGTAAAGCCTAATTGCCTCAGCATTATAATAGCATTGGTATGTAGTGAATGCAGACAGTTTCAGGGAGAATACATGTGGCAAGTTAATAAAATTTTAGATGAAGGCCACAGTGCAGGAGTAATATTTCGCCTAGCCAGAGGATGAAAAGTTATGCATTGCTATTTAAAAAATATAATTGGAATGTTAAATCTATTTCATGAATGAAAGTACATTGACCTTTAGAGGGAAGAATGACTCATTTTCAACCCTGTATGCCCCTTCTTAACATACGCTTCCCACCTTTGCATATGTAAGTAGCAATTAGTTTTCATGGGAAGTTATTTTATGGCCATTTCAGCTTATTAAACTTCCTGGGTAAACTCACAAGAAACCTATTTAGCAACATTTGTGGCTCAGGTGCCCTATAGTGGGAGAATTGGTTACCTATGAGGTTAACACGAAAAAAATCCAAATACCAGTGTAGGGTAAGGGTGGAAGGGCTCTTGGATTATTTCCCCCAAGAAAGCTCAATAACCTGTCCAGAGTACACTGCTGCAAGGACCCACTGTGGTTCAACACTATACAGCAGATCCTGTAAGAGCAGAACTAAGGCTGGCCTGAAAATCTCCTGACAGTAATGTTCACGCTGGCTGTTCAGTTCCCCATGGCAATGTACTGGTTTTCATTAAATTCTTTTGGGACAGGTTTCCTTGGATGCACAGCAGAGTTTCCAGTCAAAACCACAGACAATGAGAGCAAAATCAACAGCAACCTGGTAGTTGAGAGGTTCACCTCAAATACAGATCTGCAGCACTGTGCTCCTGTCCAAGGTTCTTTCTATCTTCCTCTGAATTTCTTGTTGTGTGTCTTTTATACAGAAAAGATTCAAATTACTTTGATTTTAATTTTTTTTGTCCCAGAGAAGCACTGGAAGAAGGCTAAGAAGACAGTATTAAGCCTGAAAGCATTTCCAAGAGAGGAAAACTCTCTTGCACCCAATTTTGAAAAGGCCAAGCTGACACAGAAATGGTAGATGGGCTGAGGACTCCAGTTTCTCTAAATGGAAGCTTTTTCTTGCAGGATGTTCTGTTCCCACAAGGATGAGTGTGAGAGAAATCTGGCACCAAGAATATTTGCAGGAGAGCCCTGTAGAAATTCCTGTGAACTTTATGGCTTGTCTGCTAAACAACAGCAGCCCATAAGTACATCCTTTACTAATTGTTCAGTAACAGACTGAGACAAAGTGCTTTACACTTTGTGCAAACATGCTGTTAAAAAAAGGAAACGGTTCACTCCACTTAAATTTATCTTTGAGCCAGCAAATGAAAGTATAAATTAAGGAGAATAAAGCATTATTTACAGGATTCTGTTGTCACGTCTAAGGTCAGTGGGAATTCATCCCCTTGTCATTTTTTTTTCATTCTAAAATATAATTCATTCTCCATTCACATGGAGGATAATGTGGTGAAAATAATTTAGCAGGGTAATTATACATTTTTCTGGGAAGTACTGCAACCCTGGGCATCTTCAGCAGACAAGAGGAAAAGAAAAAAAAGCCCAGTATGGCAACATAAGTGAAGCAGCTTTCCATTGTTGATGGGAGGATTGTGTTGTTTGAAATCCATTTCCAATTAGCTTAAGCAATGAAAGAAAGGCTCAGTTGCCTTAGGAAGGGCTTTAGTTAAGCCCCGTACACATTAGCTGCAATGGTGTCAATAACTGCTGGAATCTGACGGGCTGTTGGTGCTGTTATCACTGTGTCAGCACATCCTGCTGCCGACAGGGCCACACAGCACAAATTTAAGGCTGGCAGTGACACATGGTGTTCACAGAGGCAGCACCTTAGCAAAGCAGGAGGGATGGATTTCCTCATGTTGTTAAACAAACCCACGTTACAAAAGCAGCACAAAAGCCACAGAAAAGTGTAACTGTGCTAAGGTGTCACTGCTGAAAAGCCAGAGGTGCAGTTCAGAAAGACACTAGGTTTTTTATAGGAGATTATCTGCAAGGAGAAGTTACCACTTCGATATAGGTAAAGGAGATTCATATTCCTTCCCTCTGCTCCTCCTTTTCCTGCATCCTCTATGACAGACTTTGCATGACAGTGTTGCAGTAAGAACAGCAGAGCCTCATCTCCAACATGATTTTACAGGGGCATAGCTTCCTACTGATTTGGGAAAACACGCGTTTCTTCTCAAGAGCGAGACAACAGACAAAATAAACCCTGTGAGTTTTACTAGCTTTGGTTGAGGCTCCATCTGCATTGTATTCACATCAGAGAACCTTTTAGTTGTTATGTATACCCTTCCCTCAGGTTAAAAGCACACCTTCATCCTCTAAGAAGACAAATGCATGTCCCCCAGCTCCATCATTGCTGTAAGTACCTGAGTAAAGATAGCATTCAAACGTAAGGCTTCACTGCCAAAGGAGGAGATCTGTAAATCGAAACAAGTGCTAATCACAACAAATTCCACGAACAGAAAAAAAAAAAGGAGACAGTATGTTTTGGTGTCTTTAATTTTTAATTATCCTTTCTTTACGGCAAGGTAGCAAGGCAAGACATGCTGGAAGGTGGGGGGTGTTGGCCTCACCTAGCCACCTTGTGGTGGACAGCACCTCTGTGCTATCCCTGCCAGATCCAACACAGGAAGAGCTAACCTGGGTACCTCATTTCAGCCACAGCTGAACTTACACACAGCCTACCCTCACAGTCGGCTTTGATTTTCATTTCAGGCAGCAAGGAAGGAGATGGATTCCATTTGTAGTTCTTCAGATGGGTATCCCATCTTTTCAGATTAGCATCAAAAATCAGTTGCTCCAACTTTGTATTCAAAGCCCAGCAATGACTTTTCTCTCCTCTCGTGAATTTACTCGAGTGTATTCTGTGGTCCATTAAGTAGGTGGCTACTCAGGGACACACCATTAACTTCTACAAAGCTTCATAAAAGGTACCTAACTTACCTCACTGTGACACATTATTTGGACCTGCAGTCCTCTAGGTATTATATTCTTCTAGTAGGAAAGATTTCTGTTAAAGGTACAATGCACGCACAGAATGGAAATTTCTCTTGATCACTGGCCCAAAACAAAATCCTGATTTGAGATAAAGGACTGCCCCAAACCGTGATTGCCAATTGTTGCCCACCAGAACCAAAATTCTAAGCCAGGTTCTCTCTTCACACAAGTACCAGTGCTGCAAGAGCCTCCTAAGATGTACAACTTTTTGTACTGTAGCTTATATAGTGCAGTTCACTAAGGATCCTTTGGGGTTTTAAATGGGACAGAAATGTCAAACAGCCCTTATCTTTTATGTTTAAAGAAGAGTAATAATATTAATGTCAATAGCCAGTAATAGAGATAGTAGCGTTAATGTACAAAATCGGGAGCCAGACCCAGCTTTGGAGATGTTTGTGCTGTTCCCTGGTCTGCTTGCACATAACCTTGAAAACGCTTGCAGCACTTGGAGGAAGCATCCCTTTTTAGGATTATAATTTTTAAGTTTCAAAGAACCTGCTCTTGCTGTCCTTCGACCAATGACACTTTAACCTTTGGCTCTTGCTCACGGCTTTCTCGCACATAGGAATTCGTGGCGTTTCGTAAAAATCCCTCAGCACTTTCAAAATAGTCCTCCTGGCCCCACCAAAGCCCTCGACACGTTTCGCATCGGTAAAGCGCAGCCTTTAGGGACAAGCCGTGAGGGGAAGGCGCGACTGCTCGGCGGAGCTGTGCTGCGCGCATCCGCGGGGCTGTCAGTGACCGGGACGGTGCGGGGCGCTGGACGCGTGTTCCGGCGGAGAAGGCGCACCGCACCGCACCGGGACACGGCGGGGGCTGCGCGGGAGCGGGCGAGGGGCGCTGCCCGGCATGCAACGCACGGCTCACCTGCCGCGGAGACGTGGAAGAAGAGGCGGGGGCGGGCAGCGCGGATGGCCGCCGACAGCCCTCGCTCGCTGCCCGGGAGGGCGCCGCGGCGCTCGGGCATCAGCCGCACCCGCAGCCGCCCGTCGCCGGCGCGGAGCCACCAGGCGAAGAGCTCGGTGAGGTTGAACTCCAGGTGCGCCCCGCCGGAGCCCGGCGGCGGCTCGCCGGCGCAGCCGTCCCGCACGGTGCCCTCGCCCACCTCCAGCACTAGCTGCTTGGCGCGCCGCAGCCGCCGACCGNCCGCGCCGCGGCGCGCCCCGGCGGCCCCAGCACCAGCTCCCGCACGTAGGTGCGAAACAGCGAGGGCACGACGAAGTCCATGGCCAGGCTCCTCCTCTGCAGCCGCGAAAGGCCGGGGGTGTCCCGCGGTCCCGCCGCCCCCGGTGCCAAGCTCAAGGCGAGGCAGGCGGCGGTCAGGAGGCGGGCGGGCCGCCTGCCCCCAGCCATGACCCGCGGGGGGCCGGCAGAGCCCCGT
>VZTJ01003254.1:2680920-2772282 GCA_013397795.1 Orthonyx spaldingii | reverse complement strand
CGCCGCGTGTTTGCCCGCCCCCAACCCCCCGCCACAACGCAGGCATTACCCAGCCGGCGCTGACGTCACGGCCGAGCGCGGCCCCCGACAGCCAATGGCGTCCCCGGCAGCCCTCATTATGCAAATGTGCGGGGGCGGGGCGGGCGGAGCGTTCATTGAGAAATAAAAAAATGGCCCGGCGGCCGCGGGGAGCGGGGGCTGGGCTGGGACGGGACACGCGCGGGGCCGGGCAATGGCAATGGCAATGGCAATGGCAATGGCAATGGCAATGGCAATGGCAATGGCAATGGCAATGGCAATGGGAACGGGGGCGGCGCTCCGGCAAGAGCAGGGCTCGAGCCGTACCTCCACATGGCCCGGAGGGGCTGGGGGCGGGCACTGGGCGCCGAGCCCGGCTGCCACCTCCGTGTGGTGAGGGGCTCTGGGGTCCCGTTCCCCGCCTCTTCGCGCGGTGCAGGCAATGATAGACAGACCTGTCCGCTTTTCTTCCTTCCTTTCCTTTTTTTACCTTTCCTTCTCTTTCTTTCCCTTTCCTTCCCTCTGTCCTCCCTTCCCACCTTTCCTTTGCCTCTTCCTTTCCTTTCTTCCCTTCCTTTCCTTCCTGGCTTCCTTCCTTACCTCCTTAAAGGCTGACGTCCATAAAACAACCCTGCGTATCTTTCCTCTGTAGAGGAAAAAAAAAAAAAGATGAGAAACGAGAAGGGGGGGGAGAAATCTTAGAGTATAAGTCATTCTAAAAAACTGATCAAAATTCTTCCATTTCAGCATGAAAACAACAGCCTTGAGAAAGGTTCATGCAACAATTTCCCCTTTTTTACCCTTCATAAATACAATATAATTACTGTAATTACATTAGTGCTGTGCCTTAGGATAGCTAATCATAACTCATTCATATTTCTGGAAGTTGCCTATATGAATTAATGACTTATTATTATCTCTTTAGTTTGATATTTAATGCATGTATATTTTTATAATCCAGGTACTTTAACTATATAATCATTAGAGTGCAATTATTCTGTCGTGCAGTTATTCTTGTGCTTATATCAAATTAATGTTAATATACAGATATTGTGGAGCAGAACCACAGTGTAATGCCTCCATAATTGTAATGCCACAGAGTGTAATTGCAGGCGCGATGCTAGAAAAGGGAACCATGATCTTTTCTGTACAGAAGTGTTGAGGAAGGAACTTCAGGGCAATTGCTGAAGGATTAGTTAGATAATAGAGTTAATACCAAAAAAGCCACTTCTGTGCTGTGTTTAGCCTCATACAGGTGAGCTAATTCAAAGCTCATGCAAGACACTGGCACTTCTCTGCCTGCAAATGCTTTGGACATATCCTTGCTTTCCCCCAGGTCTTCTTATTTCACTAGATCAACTTGCTCAACTTGTGAACCCTAATCCTGCACTTCTCAGTTTTAATGACTTTGGGTCTTGGTCTCATCGTGACCCACCAGTAGGGCCCCATCCCTGGCTCTGGCACAGGGCAGAGATGCCCTGGCATAATTCCCAGCATCTTAGTGCTGGATGCACCAGTGTCCATCCCAACGCTGATGCCAGGGCTCTGCCCAGAGGGATGTCAGGGAGGCCACTTGCAGCTCACTGCTTGCCTCTCCTGTCTGCAGTCAAGCACCACCCTGAACCCACAGCTCTGCCTGGCCCTGGGCCAGCTGGGGGTGCTGAGCAGCAGGAAGGAGGCAGTGTCAAAGAAAGAAGAGGAAGAGGAGGAGCAGGAGGAAGACAGCGATGAGGATGGGACCTCCATCATCCTTATCTGGCCCCTGGCTCCTGCAGGGCCACTTCTGGGTTAGTTGTGGTGCCACCTCCCATGGTAGGGCAGGAGAGGTTCCCAGCCACACACACACCACCCTGGGAATGGCTTCTGCATTCCTGGGCTGGGAGTGGATGGGGAGATTTCCATGTCCTACATCCCCTGGTCACCTTTTGGTCCCCTGCAGGGAAGGGTAAAAGTTGCTGTTCTGGCAGCTCAGAGGGAGCCATGGCTTGGGCAGCACCTCTGTCCTGCCCCCACCATGGAGCTTTGTCCTGCCCCTGTGTCCTTCCCCACTGGGCAGGGCTGTGCAGGCACGTCTACCCTTGTGCTAGGGGAGCAGCAGGATCTGGCACTGGTTCTCCTCTCTTTCTGCAGCTCCTGGGCACTGAAGGAGCTGTGGGTGGGAACACTACAGGGTAAGCTGGGAGATGCTCCAGGAGCAGGCAGACTGGGGGCAGCTGTCGGTCAGAGCTACCTCAGAAGAGAGGAGAGGCAGCTTGGGGCTTATTCATCTCTCTCCCTGTCCCTTCCCACTGCACAGGACAAAGGGAGCCCAGGTGACCCGTCTGCCAAATATCTAACCCCTGGAGAAGGAGTTGAGCCGCTGCCGTGCAGTGTCTCTGCTCTGGGCTCTGCCCCTGAGCTCTGCTTCCCCGGCCGAGCAGCAGAGGCATCACTGCTCACCTCTTCCTCTCCTCTTTTACCCAGTGGAGGACATGGAATGCCAGGAGTCTGGAGAGGCTGTTTGAGGACCTGGCAAAAGTGAGAATGGCTGCCCTCTGGCTGGGCTGGGGTGCCAGGGATGTGTCACTAGTGGAGTGAACTTGTGTGGAAGGGAGGAAGGGTCTGTGGTTCCTCTCAGCAGAGGGATTGGAGAGCCACCAGGAACACCGGCATGTCCTTGCCAGTGGCACTGGGAGAAATGCTGTTGTGCAGGGCAGAAACCCCAGGAGGGCAGAGGGTCCCAGCTGTGCCACTCTCAGGCTGCTGGGGCTGGGTGGCAGCTCCCCAGTGCCCTTTCTGCTGCGGGGCTGCTTTATGAGCGCATCCTGGTTCTTGCAGGCTGATCCCAAGGCAAGGGCCTCCACTGGCCCTGTCTGACAAAGGAGGATGACTTTGCTGCTCACCAGGTGAGTTTTGGGAGAAAAGGCAACCTTGTGCTCTGGCTGAGCTGTCCTCACTTGTCCTGTGAGTGTCACCAGGCAGCGGTGGGGCCTCATGGGAGGACATCACCTGGACAAGCAAGGACACCCATTGGGTGGTAGCCTCTGGATACAGTTCTGGGGGGACAGAGAGCCTCCACTGCTGCCCAGGGCTTGGAGAAGGGCAGGACAAGGGCTGGGACAGGCTGTCCCAGTGACACACCAGCTTTCAGGAGTCTCTGAGCTGAAGTCACCGTTCCAGCTGGCAGCTCCCTGCCTGTCCTGTTGCATTGCTCAACACAGCGATGACCACTGATGGCTTTTGCAATCTGTGAAGGTCTTCTGGTGCAACTCCCCTGCTTGAGCAGGCTCACCTAGAAGAAGTTGCCCAGAACAGTTCATCCACTGGTAGCTATAGGAGTCCAAAAAGGGATTTCTTTCAAAGTAGGACATTTATCTTCCTCCACCCTTTGTTTTTGCCAGTGAGCTGAAGCTGGGTGGTTGCTTTAGTGCCACATCAATGTAGTAATAGCTGGAGTGTAAATGAGCCAAAGGAGACTTTTTCAAAGGTCTCTGAGTTCCTGCATTTTTTGTGAAAAGGGCAGGTTTTTAACTATCACTTCTTTAGTCATGGCATTGCTCAGGATCAGCAATTAAAGCAGTCACTCAACATCAAAAGCTGTTCTTTTTCTTACACCTGCCTTAATTCCAGCATCTTGGGGATGGAAAGCTGACCCAGCAGGCCTGCCAGAGACATTCCCACAGCTTGGCCAGTGTGCACCAAGGAGACTCTGTCTTCAGCCACCATGGTCATGTCCAGGGAAACAGCTTGTGTTCCTGACCAGGCCCCTGAAGGGAGAAAAGAGCAGCAATGCAGACACTTCATTTGCCTCTAGCCCAGGGCAGCAACTGCTCAAACCAGCCCACTGTGACTGTCTGTGCTGCCAGGCCTGTGGGGGTAGAGAGGGCACAGAGGGATCAACTTGAATTACCTCCATGAAGCACAGCTGTCAGGAGCCTCAGTGTGTGTGGACCCAGGAGGTGGTCCTGGAAATCACTGATCCACGACATGGAAAGCTTTCAGCAACTGTGCCTATCCTGGAATAGACTGTGCCATGTGCATCCATTTCTCTTCAAAACCGTTATCCTAGCAAAAGAGGGTTTCTCCTGAAAAAGACCTTTCCTGGGGAAGAGGCACCAGGGAGTGTTTGAGAGGGAGGAAAGCTTCACATAGCACAGGGAACCAGATGTACAACAAGTTTTTTTCTTGTTTGTTTTTTCTTTGGTTAATTACAGAAGAGAGTGCAGGGTGGGGCTTATGTCAGGACCCCTCAGTAAGGCCATTATTATTTGTTATGACAAAGACACCAGGCCATGGGTCCCCTAGGGAACTCTTGTTCTTTACTATGTAGTCATCCAACTCCAGCAACCAGCCCACTATTGAGACTCAAAGGTGTTGGCTAAGGAGCCCTTAAATTTGTACAATAGACTTCCACACGTTAACAAGCCTTTAATTTTGTACTGGACACTTCCATTAACTTTCAAGTCCTCAAAAGAAACTTCTCAAAGGTGCTGGCTCACAAGTCACAACACACTTCACTCCCCACTTCCACAGCAAACAGTATGGAGTATGGAATAGAAAGTGACAGCCATGCTTTGTCCAAGCAAAGCAAGGGAGGGGAGAAATAATGGGAGAAGAGAGAGAGAACAGAGAACATCACCAGTTCACGTAGGTGGTCCAGAGCTGGGGCAAACAGTGAAAGAGAAAGAGAGGAGAAAAAAGAGAGTGAGGGGTCCTGACCCACTTCCTTTCATAGTTAACCTGGTTAAGCCTCTTAACTTAACCAGATTTTTCTCACCCTTTTGTTCACACATGCACAGCCAGCCCTTGGAACCCTCCTCCAAGGAGTGAGTCCAGGGTGGGACCTGAGCATGGGTTTCCAGGCAGAGCAGGAAGTTAGCTCAGTTCGGCACTGCTCCACCTCCACAGGACCCTCTCTTCTAATCCCAACTTTCCTGCCACAACAGTCAGAATGTTGTATTATGCCTGGTGCTTCACTGGTCCACAACTGGAAACAAACTGAAGTGCATACAAGTTCTGTAACATACAATCCAGTGCAGAAGGATTTCAAATCAATCTGTATGCTTCTATTTCTTTGAGCTCAGATTACTTACTGGAAATAAGTGCTAAGTGGACTGAATTAATCCTGTGCTCCTGTCTTTTCAGTCCACCTCTACTTCTTCTCTACTTAATAGCCTTATAAACATGCACAACCTAGGACTGGGAACTACATTCTCAAATCTGCCCTCTTCACCATGTTCTTTTGCACTCTCATACTCTGACACAGTATCACATGCTAGTGAGAATATCTGTTTTTGCAGATTATTGTATGCTGGCCACAGAAAGTGTTCTAAAAATCTCTACAATCAGTTTATTATGGGCTCTTTTCCTGCTTGCACAGAACAATCAGATTTCCATCAAATGAAGCTGCTGCTGTGGGACTTCTACAGTTTTCGGTTCTCAGTATTTTCCTCTGGGATTCAATCAATTTGAGCCTAATGCTTAGGGTCATTTCAGTGATTAGTAAGTCTCCGATTGAGTGGAACTGGGTAGACCGTGGGCACAGTTCAGACTTTCAACTAATGTACAGAATAATTTGTTACAGATAATGTTGCAGAAGAATTTAATTGATTCCTTTATGCTCAACATCTTGCTGAGATAGACCATGTCTTCTCAAATTTACTCTTTATTTTGGAAATTATATGGGCACCTCATTGACCTCTATCTTAAGTAGGAAGTTAAAGCTGGCCCCAGTGATAAGTCAGGCTGGCATGACTGCAGCCTTTGCACTTTGATCTTTTTGAGAATTAGATAAAAAATATAGAGTGGCACACTGCAGCCTTCTTCCATGCTCCCCTTTCATATTTCTGGGTGATGTTGCCTGGAGTGGAATCAGCTACTCTAATCTTTTCAGGCTTTTCCTTCTGTACTACATTTTCCCCCAAAAAGCTGTTGATCAGGAGAAGGTTTTATGATGTGCCTGACATGGAGGCATGGGAATTTGTTTCTGGATAGTATCACCAGTGCAGGTGCTGTACAGACCCAAATGGTTCTGCTACCTTTAGAGGGGATGTTCCCTTGGGGACAATATGGAAAAAGCCCTGAGGTGCCTGGAGACAAGAGGGTGGTCTTTACCTGCATTTGGGTGGTGATGCAGCCTTGCATGCCTAAGGCATGCATGGCACTTAATGAAATAATCTGCATGTGCTTGATGAGTAAAAATAAAAAAAATAGGGTTCTGAGAGTGGTGGCAGCTAACAGATTGTTATTTACCAGTCCCAAGGAAATTAGGAAGTGCATCAAGAGCATGTAGATGTGTGCTTTTCCCACTATTTTACTTTGTTTCATTCCCACAAACCACAAGAAAGTTAGAGCTGAAAACTGAAATGAAGAGGTGTCTTTATTAATAGGCTTTAAATGGAACAGGAACAGCTGTTAATACTTCGAAAGAGAGAAAGTGAAAATGTGAAAATGGACCCATTAATGCATGAAGAGAGCCAAAGAAATCAATGAGGGATCTCCAGTGGTTGAGTTGCTGGCCTGCTTTTTTATCTCCTTTTTTTAATTGGTCTTTAACAGGGAGAGTGGTACGGACAATTGGAAAGGAATAGAAGCCTGGCCAATACAGCTGCTAATGAAGGCCAGGTAAGGAAATACTTTGTTCAACTCAGTGATAGGTTGGGATCAGCAGATCTGGACAATATGCTTCCCAGGTTTTTAATTTAGCTAATGAATTGACTCTGTCGCTGGCAATTAATTTTGAAAAGTGGAGGAAAACCAAGGTAGTCTCAAAGGATGTGGGGGGGGATTAAATGCAGTGCTAACCTTTACTGTGGAGGGAAAAAGTCACATTCGTAGGTCTGCATTTCAGCATCAGCAAAAAAGTGAAAGCGAACAGTCAGACAGGGGACTTCCATGGAAGCACAATGGGGTGTGAGAGGTGAGGGTGTGACACCCATGGAAGGCACATTCTGCTAATGAAAGACTCACAAACCTCAAGCATTAAGATATTCATGCCAGGAAAAATGTATTACCTGTTTGGGATCTAATTTCTGCTGTTTAGATGTTGGAAAAGACCCAGTAAATTTCATATATCCACTTTATAGCAAACCTTTGCCAGAACTTCCTGGGAAATATTACTGGGGTAATAGACCTGAGCAATACCATGTGGCCTCAAAATCAGTCAGAAGACTCTTGGAAATGGAGTACTGTGTGTGAAAGATGGGTTTATAATAGACTGAGCAAGCATCAGAAATTGCTTTGCTTTAGCACTTCTGCCTGTACTTAGCTGAGAATATAAACAGCCAGCTCCTTAGGCAACACTGCTTTGGGAAGGCTTCACCACAGCCAGATGTGGAAATCTTGATTTGGGCAAGTATGTTAGAGTGTCACCAAAGGAAAAGGAGAAAAATATTGTTGAGGAACAAAGGCAAGCTATCTTCAAGGAGATCATGTGTAGGAACAGTGTTTTTCAGCTAGATTTTGGAAAGAAATAGTGACTACTGAGTATCGGCACTCTTGGTGGGGTACAGAGGGAGATGCCATTTATGTTCTCCCTCTCCCCTTGAACTCCCAATACAAGTAAGCTCTTATCTGTACTCTGGGTGTGATGTTAGATCCAAGGTGCAGAGTCAAGGCCTCAAGGCAAAGTGTCCGTACACAATTATTTCAAATAGAGAGCTGAGGATGGGGACTGTTTCTAGATAAAATTTTCAGTGTCTAGACATGTCAGCTTGGAAGGAAGAACACAGAGGGAGCTGGCAATGGGATTGGTGGTGCACATTTTGTTTGGGACTATGTAGGAAGAGAGCAGATTTTATGGAGATGCATCTGTAGTCCCTCCATGTAGTGCGGTCTTGCTTCCTAAGCCTGCTGAGCTAAACTGCCTGACAGGTACCTTGGGCCACCAGGATGCAGCTGACAGCCCAGCCTGTACTTTGGTAGATCTTCCCTCACTAGGGCGAGGCTGACCAATTGCTGATCAATTAACATCCGATTCATGAAAGGCATGGGCTGAATTCCTTACTCACTGCCTTGCTGCTCACAGTCCAGAGCTTGTAACTGAGGGGCCAGACCTGAACGCCTGTAAATATCCACTGTACTGACTTCAATGAAGCTACTTTGAATTTACACTAATGAGGCAGAAAGTAGATTGTGGCTCTTGCTCATCACTTTGTAATCACTCTGGCTCCCTGAGACAAAGGCAGTGAATCAACAATGCTCATTATTTAATTTACTGCTTTGCTTAAGCCACCTGCCCTTTCTTTAGCTATTGAGTGTTTCTAAAGTAGCCTTCCATTTGCCAAGATAAAGCATAATAGCCTCTTTTATTACCTTGGATTTTTGTCTTCCTCATCATGTCAATTAGTGTTTGCATTTTAACAGAGATCCTGCCTGAAAGCATTCTATCCTCTAATGTCACAATTAGTGTTTCTTTCTGTTGCACCAATTATAGGTGATAATGTTACTATTTGACAGTGTTTGTGTTCTAATTAAGTGCTTGATTGCAAATTTGGTTCTCAATTCCAGCCAAGCTGCTTCTTTTTCCTAGGTTATTCCCTAGCCACAACTATCTACAGATCCCTGGAATTATGCATGGAAAATAAAAATAGATGAGTCACCACTAGTATGAAATATTTTCTCACTTTCATCCAGATTCATCTTTCCTCTTTTGTTATTGAATACCCTGAGCATTTTTTCTTATTTGGTGAGAATCTTTATCAAGGACAGAGCATGCCACAGATAAAAGCAGAATGGAGCTTCTGAATGACAAGTTTAATCCATCACTTAAAGCTCCTGCTTTCAAGTGTCAGCCATGAACCACTGATTGTTAATATCACCCAGCACCAGGGAGCATCAGTACAACTGTTTTGCCCATTAAGAAAAACAAACAAATCAATGCTGAGTGTCAGGTTATAAAATGGGAAACCCCATCCTATAAAGCAAGTTTGGGGACAAAAATGGAGTAAGATGAATTACTTATAATGGTGCTTACAATGGAGGAAATGCCATTCTCATTAATATATACATATATATATATATATATATGATCTTACATTTAGCACCATATAGAGCAGCATGGGGACATTTGACAGCATTACCTGTACTGTAATTCTGCTTGCCTCACCTTGCATAAATGCAGGTATCTACTTCTAAATCTGCACCAGTTTGCATGCCTTTGGATACTGGTGTGCACAAAAGAACTTATAAAGCACATGTGTAAGAACAGAGCATGAGGTAAGCTGGCAAACAGTACGTTTGTTCAGTGTGTGTTGTGATTTTCATACCTTGTAGGATCCAACACATCACTAATGGAGTGTGATTTTTTCCCTGATCACCTGAATGAGCAATACACAGGCACAAATACAACCTTGCCTTGCTTCAGTGCCCTCAAGTGAATTGTGCTCACAAGAGGGAAAAGGCCAATTTTATGGCATTTGAAGTGATGGTTGAAATTTTAAAAGCGGTCAAGCTAGGTAAAACATTTCTGTTTCACAGATACCAAAGGACCTTGCAGTGGAATTCTGTATCTGGAAAGGAGTTTCTCCAAGAGGACTCAGGTGATCATGTAAATTCTAAAGAGCTATATTGTGAAATGGAAAATGTTCCAGCATCATGTACAATCCCATTGTGAAGCCTGGTCCTGTGCTGACTGACACAAACGGCAGTTCACAGAAACAAAGCCTCACGGAAACCTCTTGGTGGGGCTTTGCTTTCACACTGCCAAGAGCTCTTAGAGCTGTCCGGGTACTCATGAGGCAGCTTCCAGTTGGGTCTTGCCTTCTCCCAAAGACATTTATCTGAATAAAGTGCAGAGCCAATGACATTTTGGACACAGGATCCCTGTCTCTGGACCCTGCAGAGGAAGAGCAACCTGTAGCTCAGCTTCCCTGAGTTACCAGATCTGTCACTTAATCACTTTGTAGCTTAGGTGATTTTCCCTGTGGGTGCTCTGGATTTATAACACACTTCTTTAGGGTTTTAGTTGAGCATATGGCTAAAACATACAGACATGCTTATGAAAGGATTTAGAAGCACTATCTCCTTTTACTTTCAGCACAAGGAAATAATAAAATACTGTGTACATTTCTCTGTCTCCCTTCTCTTACTGCTCTCATACTGTTCTCAGGTGTTTGATATGCTCAGGAGTCCTCTTGAGGTCATGGCATTTCCTCTGAAACACAGAACCTGCCTCCCTTGTGTAGCTATATCCCTTCTCCCTTAGCATCAGTCAGACCACCTTCTTAGTACACAGGCATGCCCCCCCCAAAATCGCTGTGAATAAAGGCTTTCTGCTTTCTAGGCTCATGGCTTGACACATCCGTGGGGTTTGAAGCAATTTTTGAATTCCTTATAGGCAGTAGAGCTCCTGCATCTCATTCTCTGGAAATGGAATAAGTTCACTGGGGGTCTTTGGATTATTATGTTAGGAACACAGGTCACATCTTAACTTATTGCAAATGGAGTGAAAATGACCTTTTCTGAGAGGTTACCTTAACTTCAGCTGGTGTATACAACCGACCATTTTGTTTGATGTTTGTTGTGTTATCACAGAAGCATGATTTTTCCCATTTCAAAGCAAAGCAAAAAATACCCACAGTTATTTTCCTTTTGTCTGTGAGGCCAATTTAATGCTGAGTCAAGTATTGTGAGAGAAATAATGAACAGTTATTGCATATGCAAGAAACTTTAGGGAGTGGACTTCTCAGTCTGTTGATGAGGTGGCATTTAGGGCTGACAGCAGAATCAGCAAAGTGCTTAAAAATGAAGATGAACCCACTGCACTTAGGAGTTGCTTTTCCTCATTAATTTCCAAATGTACTCCTTCCCCAAAACTCAGTAACTACCCAAGAGTGGGTGACTGTAGGGTCTCCCTTAGCTGTTGGCAGGTGGCAAGGCATGGTAGTGTCAAGACTTCTTGAAGAAGTAAGTAGGGATATTGCCTTTCTGTGTGACAAATCTGTCAAATCTCCATTTGTCTTTGCTGTAAACTTTTTAGGTTGGCTAAAAAGGGCAGTAATATTCAACTGCAGAAGATTTTCTTGCATTTCTGAAAATGTAATGCTGTTGCGGGCACATTTGGAACATGTTTGTGGTACTCAGTAGTGACTGCAGCGCCTAACTTCAAATGGGAAAATGTTGGCTGGGGGCCTAATTTTTGTATGCAATGAACAAATGTCTTTGCCATTAGCTTCAGTGAGATTGCTGCTCAGCATCTGTGAGGTGTTACTCTGTGTTTCCAGATGTTGCTGATGTCAGCTTTAGATATCCTGCCAAACACAGGAGGGTTTTTTTAATAATAAACCCCAAAATTATGGAATAACCTCATAGTAAATATATTTAATTTCATTGTAAATTCAGAAAAAATCAAAGTTCTGTATATTGCAGAGTGTAATGGAAACTGTCCTCAGGAGTCCTCTTCACATGCTTGCCAATTTTAATGAAGCAGTTGGTTTCAGATAAATTAGAGATCTATTATCTCCCAGGGGAGATAATAGGTTGAAGAAGCCAGAGATCTGTTTCACTGTTTCTCTTGGTGCAGCATGGCTATGAAACCCCACCGTGCTAGTTTGGTATTGTTTCACAGGTGCCTTGACATATATAAAGGAGGAGCTGCGCCAGCAGGGTCACAGATCTCCGAGACAAAGCTGAGGAAGTTCAGCAGCTCTCGTGCTTGAAGTACTGGTGATTCTGAGAACTGAAGGAAGAGCATGTGGTTCTGGAACAATATATGATAAAGGCACTCTGCCCTCATCCTTAGATTACTAATCCTTTCATCTTGGCTAAAGTGTTTTCTGCTTGGGTATCTACAAAAATGAAACTCATTGCCTGTCTACCACGTGAACCAAGATTTACTGAGGTTTGAGAGGTCTGGAGATACATCTGCCAGGCACTATTATTTGCCTGAAGCAGCGCTTTGTTAATATCTTGAAGGCCTTGGCTTACAAAAGCCTCTAAAATCATTCATTGAGTCATGCAGACATATTTGTAATTGCTTCTGGTTTTCAAATAGACACAAATGCTAGAAGTTGAAAAACTGTGTGCATCCTTGCTCTGCAGTAACTCCTAGGAATTCAGTGATGCCCTCTGGTCCTCTGTTCCTATGGCAAACAAAATGATAGGGCATAAAACAAATGCCAAATTTACAGATCCTTCAGGTAATGGAGAAAAAGCCCATTTAATAGAGAACCGAGTCTTTTCAAGAAAGTACTGCAGCTTTATATGATGATATTCTTAGTGATTAAAGAGGGTGTTTTATAAAAGCTACATAATCAGCCAGGTATTCTGTCTGAAATGACCCTTTTAGTCATCTTTCTATTCCATGAGAAGCTGTAATACTAACAAGGATAAACAAGCTAGGGTAAACCTTGAATTTACTGTTATTAATAGGTTTCAATCTGCTGCAATATCATCCCATGTCTCTTCAGGCAATTAAAGTTGTTTCTTGCTTTTAAAGGAGCTTTAATGGGTGCAGCCAATGGACCATCTATTATCATGAATGAACTCAGTTACCATCTTAGTCACGATCAATATTTGCTTACACCAAGTTAGGAAAAATACTGAAAGCTTAGAGAGTGGTTAAATGGCTGCTGATGTTAAGACAGCAGGAAAGCCTGAGAGCATTGAGAAATGTACCCTTAAATAAGTGCAGTTTGTCATGATATTTCTGTAGTCATCCAGGAAATAAGTGCTGATGATCATCTTTTCTGACACTGGTACTGCAAATTTGCATCAAGGAGATAAAGAATTACTGCATCTCACAGTGGGGAAAGGTTAAAAATTAACTCGTTGTTTCCCTGATATGATGAAGAACGTGTTCTAAGAAGCAAATTCCCTGCAAAATGCTCTGCAAATAAGCCAAGTAGACAAACATTCATGTTCATACATGTGACTGGCCTAAGTGGGAAAGCCAGTGGTAGACAGAGTCTCTGGGCTAAGGGCAACCAGCTCTGTAAGAACTTAGCAGAGGAATATTGTTCCCCATCAGGGTGGCTTTGCTTCTCCTGCAGAGCACAGGCAGCACACTGGGGCCAGAAGGATCAATAGTCTCAGAACGGGCTAAGGAGCAAATTTCATCAGAACCACGTCAACACCCTCCCACAGGAGTCGGCTTCATCATCCCATCTGATGACTTAATCACTCCAGAGGGGAGCTATTTGGTGACTCCAATGTTGGGAGTCCAGAGTTTCTGAAGTCCATGTTACTTTATCTCTGATTGAATCACTTAACATTTCTGCTTCAGTTTCCAGTTTTAAAAACTGACTTCATACTCTGGGAATTGAAAGGCAGCTAGGAAGAAAGAAACTGAAGGAGTAGAAGCTAACAAAAGAAGTTCCAGGCTTTAGGACACCCTTTCCCCTTTCCTTTCCTTTCCTTTCCTTTCCTTTCCTTTCCTTTCTTTTCCTTTCCTTTCCTTTCCCCTTTCCTTTCTCCTTTCCTTTCCTTTCTCCTTTCCTTTCCTTTCCATTTTTTTTTTTTAAGGTGAGGCTACCTCCAGGGCAGTTGGAATGTTATTTTGTCCTAGAAGATCCTCAATGGGAGAGCCTGAAAACCTCCACCTTTTCCAGGTTTTACTGTCTTAGATGCATAAGGTTGCCTTTGCTTTAGCAAAGCCATGAAAGGCTGACCTATATTTCAAAACAAGTTAGGATACAATTAATTTCTTTGGGCCCTGCTTGGAAGATGTCCCAGAGTATCCACAGAGCCTGCCAAGCAAGCCATCAACAAAAGATTACAGATTTCTGATGGAGGTTTGTTTATGGCCTATTCCCTACATTGTGATAGAATCATTCTGGCCAGGTGAAAGGAAGGCAGGAGCTTCCACTTAATCATTTACACTTCACAAATGAATAGTTAAAGTAACAACTGGTCAGTCATTTAATCTTACTGAATCTTAATTATCTGTCTTGAAAATGAGCTGAGATCACTGTTGTATACATGGTATACAGTTGAGAGACTGTTGCAAGTACTAATTTGTATCATACTTTGCAAAGATGTGAAAGGCTTAGCTGGATTCAAAGGGTGATAAAACTGATGTCAGAAAAGTGCATCCAGATCTATTAAAAAGAAAGTTGTGGCTTCCCCAAAACCCCCATCAGATACCCGCTTTGGGCATTGGTAAGTATGATCCCAGGAGATTGTTCTGCAGGTCCTCTGAGACTGACTGACAGCCCTGAGGATAAAGAGCCGTGGCTGAACCAAAACATCAAAACGTGGTTTGATTTATTCAGACCTGAAACAAACAGGTAAACAAAGGAGAACAGTTTTCCAGTATGAAATACTCCCTTATTCCCCTCTTTCATTTCCTCTCATCAATCATTTCAACCAAGTAAAATGTCAGGTTGTTTTTAGGTTGGTTTTTTTTGTCCTTCTATTTCAAAACTTAAGTGTAAATATTTTAGTGAAACATTCTCCCTTGGGAAACAGCAAACAAACAATTTTAGCCTTCAGTCAGAAATGTCTGTTGCTAACAAATCACTTATTGATATAGGTTCATAATCAGATTTTGACTGACCTAAATCTGCATTTTTCAAGAAGTGCAATATTCAAACAGAAAAGTGCCCAACCCTGAACTGGCAGCTGCTCTCTAGCATCTTGAAGAATGAGATCTGTTCCCTCTTTTCCAAACATTTAGCATGAAGTAGAGGTCCAATTCTATATTATCTATGCACCAAACTTGAGTACAACCAGTGTGAAAAAGTTTATTTTCACAGGTCAGTGCAAAGTCTGGCCATGCAGAATGCTCACACCATTTAGTAGAAGTGCTGGGAGCTTCTTAGATGTTTCTTAACCATGTTCAGTGTTTAGCCTAACTCTACTGAATGCTTGGATAGGCATTCAAGCAAGAAAACAAGAAAATCCAGTTGAAATGAGAATTAACTCTATTTTAATCACATGTTGAATTGCACCATTTCAGTGCATCCCTTCCTGATTGCTTTATAATATTAACAACAGCAACAAAAACCAACCAAAAACCTCCAAACAACAGCAACAGAAGGAAATCTGCTTCCCTACACAGTTATTTCTCTTACTATCCCCAACAAATGATCACACACTTTGCTAACATATTTGCTTGTTTTAAAGCAATTTAAGCTTCTGTTGCATTCTGCACTTGCTTTTCTCGGGCTCCAATCCAGAGAGGTGCAGAGCAAGCTCAGCTGCCTCCTGAAGCTGAGACAAGGCCCTTGGAGATTAGGGCTTCTGAGACTGTTTTATTTTCATTGACTTCAGACTTAAAAGTCTTTGTTTTTCATCTTTCTCTAAAGTTACTTTAATTAAAATGAAACAAGTCAGAAAATCCCACATTTCTCCAAAGCAAGGTCCAAAATAGCCTTGTCTCTTTGTGTTTGCTTACTAGGTCCTCCTAGGAGTTAGGCTTCCAGTTTAAGAGCACGTTGTATTCATGTGAAGGGAGAATGGAAATTTCCACTCTGAGAATTTTCCTTAGAATGTTTCTGTTGGGAACTGTTCTGCATAAAAGAACAAATTTGCCATAGAAGAAAGTGCACCTTTCATCTTCCTAATACATATATCCTTTAACATCCAAGCAAATCACCCAGAAATAACACGTTGCCAATGTTGAAAAGCTGTGCTTCTATCCCAGTGCCAGCTGACTGGGACCTGGGAGTGAGACACAGTGGTGAAAAGCCAGTCTGGATTTAAGGTGCAGCAAGCCAGGCTTTGTTGGTGGAGACAGGGAAATACCACCTGCAGCATTGGTAAGGCCTCACTTCTGATAGCACAGCTCCTGCCACCTCTGTTCAAAGCAGAGAAACTGGAGTTAGTAGGGGTGAAGAGAAGGGTTTGTTTCCTCAGCAACAGAAGATCTATCTCACAAAAAGAGAAAAAAGAACTTGGTTCGTTTGGCCTAGTGAAACAAGACTGGAGATGGCAGAAAATGATTCTTTATAGATATATCGAGGAGTAAATATTGAGGAGAGGGGAGAATTATTTAACCTAACGGATAATGCTGGAACAAGATCAAATGGATATAAATTGGTCATGAATAAATTTCGACTGGAAATTGGGGAAGGTTTCCAGCCATCGGAAGAATGACATTCTGGAATAGCCTTTCAAATAGAGTAGTGATGGGCAGAAACTTCAATTTAAACTTGTGATATGAGTCCTTGAAACCAAGTAGATTGGAAAAAAAAGGTGTTGCTACATTACATGTTTATATAAAGTTTATTCCATGCTCTGGAGCTTCTGCTGATTACCTGCCAGGGACAGAAAGAATTTTTTCCACTTCATATATAATTTTGATTCTATGGCTGTACTGGTTTTGGCTGGGATAGAGTTAATTTTCTGCTTTGTAGCTTGTGAGTGCTGATTTGGATTTAGGATGAGGATAATGTTGATAACACACTGATGTTTTAGTTTTTCTAGGAAGGCTTACTCTAAAAGTCAAGGACTTTACAGTTTCCCATGCTCTGCCAGTGAGGAGAACAAGAAGCTGGGAGGGAGAACAGCCAGGACAGCTGACAAAAACTGGCCATAGGGATATTCCATAACATAGAATGTCATGCTCAGTGTATAAACTGGGGGGAGTTGGCCAGGAGGAACCAATTGCTGCCAAGGGATGAGCTGGGCATTAGTCAGGGGGTGGTGAGCAATTGTGTTGTGCATCACTTGTTTCTCCTGGGTTTTATCTCTCTCTACTTCTCCTTTCCGTTATTATTATTATTGTTGTTGCTATTGCTATTGTTGTTGGTATTATTATAATTATTATTACTATTTTTTATGGTTTTTATTATGCTTTATTATTATGGGGATTTTTGTTTCAGCTATTAAACTGCTCCTAACTCACAAGTTTTTAATATTTTTTTTCCAATTCCCCACCCTGTGGGTGACAGGTGGAGCGAGTGAGCAGCTGTGTGGTGCTCAGCTGCCTGCTGGGTTTAAACCATGACATGAGCTTTTATTCCTTCTTTGCCCTGAAGTACTGGGAAGAAGCAGAGGTAGATGCACAGACATTCTTCAAAGTATTAAAAGCTTCCAGGTGGCTTTGATGATGTAATTGTCCACATACCTGGATTTCTACTGATCTAATGTCACTGGGTAATTTTCTCCTAGTTCATTTTTTACCCAGGGGCATAGGCTTGTGCACCACCTAAGAACACCTGAGAATTTAATATATCCTGAATATTATTATACCCAAAATATTACTGACAAAGTCAATCTATTGCTTCCTGCCTGTCCTAGATGATGGCTGCAGCTGAAAAACTTTGATGACAGTCTAAGTCTCCTGATGGGACATGAAAAGTGTTCTGTGTTGGGCAAGAGCTGGTGGAGTAAGACCAAGCAGTCATTCCACAGTGCCCAGGCTGACACATCGGGATATAGGTCCTCCTAACTGTGAGTCTTGACATTTTGAAACACAAAGTGGGATAATGTATTGTTGCTGTTGCTACAAGAATGCCTCTTCCCCAGCATTGATTTTATCCTCCTTGTCTTATGGCCAAAAAGCAACATGTCATAATGTGTGGTGCCGTTTCCTGTTCCTTGCATCCAAACCCGCATCAAAATCCCGAGGGCTTTTAGCATGGTGAGACACGGAAAGAGTCAGTATTTTGTCAAGGCAGTAACCATTCTGCATCATCAGTAGTCAACCAGGCACTTCCCCTTTGAGATCAGCTGTGAAGTATGAAGTGCAAAGGAAGCCCACATCCACACCTTATGGTCAGTTTTCCATAGCATTTTCCTTTCTTTACTTGTCAGCATTTTCATAAGGCTGTCAGCCTCATTTTCCAACCCAATATCATCATGCTGAAGTTTCTTGCAAGGCAGAGTTTTAAAATAAGCCTAGACAGGGTTCAATCCTGCCTTTCCCTCTGAAAAAACTCTTCGCCTTTCAGCCTGTTCTGAATACCACTGCCAGCCTCTCCTTCCATCCAACCTGACCTCTGTCAGGACATGACATGAAGAACCATTTCCATCCTACATCCTGTCTGTGGCCTCCTACAGCTCATCACTGGTCATTTGTATTCTTGATCTGCTAATTATACAGGGCCAGCTGGCTCCCAGGTCCGTGCTGGGGCAGCATACTCTGGTGCAATATCCCTGTAGCCCATGAAGCCTATGAGAGTTGGAGTTGATGTGAGCATTTACAACTGGAAATGCTCTAAATAAAATTTTTACCCTTTCTTTTATGTATCCAAGAAGAAAGTCCTCTCAGTCTGCAGATATCCCAGTAGTCCACTGTCTCCACTACAGGCACGTATCTTAGTAAGTAAAGGTTAAAGAATTAAGTCTTTGAATTCTGTCCGTCATGCAAAGTCCAACTCTCAACTGCTTTAGAGAAACCAGTAGTGTAGCTTCAGAGTTAAATAAGAGCAGGAAGACAGAGTAAGGGAGAAGGGATGAGTTTTCAGCTGAGACTTGGAATGAGATAGAAGCCACCAGAGCAGAAAAATTCTGACAAGCCTGTTCCAGATGGCAGGAGGCATAGAGAAGTTGCTCATCCCACCTCTGGTCAGATGGCATGAAGGGACAGAGAAAAGCAAAACTTGATGAAACTAAATGGCATTACATGTAGGGGGGGGAAAAAAAGGCTTCTCTGCACTGGATGCAGTGAATCTGTAGACTATGCTACAGAGAAAGCCAAAGAGTTAAATAATAAAGCTGGATTTTTGTAAGAGTTTGGTCATTGTGGGATTATTAATAAAATGCAGAGCAGTGTCAGGTAACTTAGAGGTGATCAAATTTCAAAGCTTCCTAGGATAAGCCACCAAGACATGCTAACCTTGGGATGTAAATGCTCAAACAAAATCGCACCAGTAACTGGGAGCATTACAGGGGTGTGTTCCCATCTGCAAGAACCGAATAGTGATCCCTGCTGGCGAACAGGCACTTGCCACACTGACCACTGCTTACGCTGCTTCTCTCTGACCTTGGGGCTATTTATACTTGTCAATTATGCTGCTTCTCTTCATCTGGTATTCAAATCTGAGTATTTCTTCCTTTATATAGTCAGGAAAAAGCAGAGTGTTGTGCCTTCCTCCTACACTCCTGGAGGATTACTGAAGGTCAAAGCTGGGATAACCAGCATTTACTTCATGCAGGTTTGCTATTATCTGAGCAGTTCAATTAAGATGAGGCTGAAAGGAAAGCAGCTGGGGCTTTAAAAGCTCACATCTCTCAACAAGCCCATCTTCGTGCCCCATATGTTTTATCTGCTTCCCTCCTGTTCTCAGAGAGCCCTGGGATTGTCCAAAATGTATTCAATATATGAGACCTTCAGTTACTGCACAGACACACACACACACAAACGCACTGCCTTTTCCTCACAGGAATCTTTGGGATGTTTCAGGTATTTAGCAGGTTGCAATAACCAGGAACAACAAAAATTACATTAATTTCATTTGGAAATAAATAACCACAATTTTTAAGAGAAGATAGGGAAATTCCTTCTTTCTCTTTTTCACCTGCTACATCCAAGCCATTCTATGATATGATATGATATGATATGATATGATATGATATGATATGATATGATATGATATGATATGATATGATATGATATATGATACAATTCATTAGTTACAAGGACATTCTCTGCTCTCACATTCTCTACTCACACCTTTTCATCTGCATTTGGCTACCCCCAGGACCCGATGCAAGGCAGGGCTGCCTCCTTTCTGCAGGACTCCTGGCTGAATGTTCCTGACATGCACAGGCAGCGCTGGGCTCAGTGGGAATGGCAGCAGAACAGCCACACACCAGCTGGTGAGGGCACTGCAGCATTGGTGACCAGCTTGGAATAAAAGCACAGTAGCTAAAGTATTTATCAGGAACTGAGGGAAGAGGGCATATTAGGAATGGACCTAGAAAGAAATGTGAGTTTGGGTAGTGGGCACAGACAACATATTCCTGCCTCTGCTGAAGCCATCTCCGGTGCCGCAAAAAAAGCAGAACTCACATGCCATGAAAACAGAAAGAGAGAAACACCAGGAGAATGAGTGGAAGGGTGCTGGGTGAGTCACAGGTCGATGGAGCAGGGAAGCAGGAGCATACCCTGCTAGTGTGGAGTGGGTGTGAGGGCTGAGGGACACAAGCATTCTGCAAGCATCCTTCATTACCAGCTGGAGGCACAGGTGAGAAACACGAGAGGTTTCCTATTACGTGCTTATTTCAATTGCCACCTCTTGCATCCAGGACTGGCAGGGCTAAAAGCTACAAATCACATTCTGGCCCGCTGTAACTGGGCTGAACTCCGAGTCTAACTCTTCACTTAAAAAAGACAAAACCAATTACTAACAACCTTCTTCTGATGACAACAGACCAGCTTGCTAATGAGGGTCTAAGAGGTGGCCATTCCATCCTAAAAGACACATCATCCCACTGTCTATTTAAATGTCTCCTTTAATAGCCATATTTTTGTCTATGAAGACTCAGTGTACAATATTTATTCCTACTGTCCAAAGTGTTGCCCCAAGGATTTTAGTGGTTACACTAATTTTATTGCATGTAATGGAGATGCCCTTTAAATGGGAAATAAGGAATTATACTGTCTGGATAATATGGTCTACTATGGTCTTCCCATTTGACTTGGAAGGCAATATAGAATGAATTGCAGAACCTAGGTTTTGGAAGTGAGGGAAACTTTTATCTATTTCCCGCTCTAGTTAGGAACACTTTACTAATTGGACTTCCTTGCCCAGAAACAGGACCAAAAATCATCCATAGGAGAAAATTCCTCAATGCAAACTAACAAAACAACCATAAAAAGGGGTCTTGTTTTATGACATGCTCCATTGGAATTGCAGTATTCTGCCTATGTGGGCATATTTTCTAACACATTATGCAGAAACAAGTCAGGGAAGATGCTGAGGATTGTAATTTTCTAATTTAATTCTGCCATTTCCAGTAATGGAAAGCCATACTATGGCTATTTATCTTCATAAGTGACAGATGCATTTCATTAAAACTTCCTTAAATAATTTCTTATGGCACTTGAAGGAGGGAAATAAGGAGTGAGAAGATATCTGTTTTGTAAGCACACACGCATCGAAGTTTTGAGAGATGTTAAACACACAAATGATCTATGACTGCATTCAAGAGGTCAAGTAAAAAGACATTTGTCTGGTGCTTTTTGAAATGTTGATGCCTGTTGAACTCATCATGAAGCAATCTGACATTGACTGTTGCTGGATGAAAATATGCTAATAATATCCCCATACACGGATATAATGAGTGCCACTTGGGAGAATCCCAAAGCTCGGTGTAATGCTGTGACAGGCAGATGCTTCCCTTCCAAATACTGCTGAAATGCTGCCATGTAGGAGCAGGAGGATGCAGCAGCTGCAGAGCAAGTGACTCTGCAGAATAATTTGGCCAAGAAATTGAGAACCTTCTATTCAGTTGAAACTGCATTTAAATGAGCAAAGTTCCAGGGCAGGTGAATATTCACCTAGTTTTCTTTCTGTGCCAGACAACTGATAGTGGTGCAATAAAATCTCTTTTGAAGAAATCTGCATCATGTACTGAAAGGGTGTTCTGTGTAAAGTCCTGACCCAGGTCTTGGCATATGGGTTTTACATGGAAGTAATGAAAGCATCACAGAGCGAGAGCTGTAGGTGAGATCATGTACCACTTTTCTGTTGTCCTCATACTCCATATAGCTCAGGGAAGCCTGAAGGCTTGCACCAGTTCCTAAAGGGTCATTAGGTCAAGGAAAATCACCAGTGCATCTACATTTTCCTCACCCATTCAGTAACCCCATACAGAAGAAGATGGGATGGAGAGGTTTAGAGGTAGCACTGTCATTATGTGCTCCTCAGTTTCCCATTTAGAGAAACACTTTAACTTAGGGGGTTGGCAAAGGGGACAGAGTGGCAAAGAGAGCCTTGCCCAAACTCCTGCCTCACAAGTCTATCATCCAGTCTAGCAACCACTGCCCAACAGTGCCAACAAAGAGGTCAGTGGCTAGATGAGTTGCTGAGAAAGAATTCACCTCTAAGTCAAGGAGGAGAGAATTTCCATACACTGGTGGTATGGATGGATAAGTTTTCATGGTCTGTAACAATGCTGGTTTTACTCCAGGGTCCCCTTGTTAAGGCCCCGGAGCTGTCAAGCAAGCTGGAAGAGTGTCTGCAGCACCTGTTGCCATCCCCCTGGCACTCAGTAGACCCCTGTCTATTTGGCCTCATCATCTTTCCCTCACTTTACATTTGCTCTCAGCAAATAAACCCAAGTGAATAAGCTATTCAGGAAATGCTGCCCTCTCTTTGGTTCATGAATCTTGCAGTTCCTCCTCACTCTTATTCCAGACTATTGACTGAACATGCTCCATTTGTTATTCTTCCCCAGTGGAGTTTGTTGACAAAGATGTCCTGATGAGTAGTAGAGCAGGGTAAATCAGTATGGACTAGATAGGGGTCTTCTTTCCACCCTGACTGAAGAAATGCTAACTCTCTGATGAAAAAAACCACCTTCTTAATGGGAACATTAGCAAATGAGCCAAAGGTTCCTTCCTCCAGCATGCTTAGAAGCTGTGGTTTCCTTGAGTAGAGTGGTCTGGGTGCTTTTCATCTGAATGGCAAATCCACTTGGTTCAGAGCAGCATCACCCAGGGCTTTGTAGGAAAGCCAGACTTTGGGCCAGTGTCTGCATTCTCCCTCCAGCCAACCTCTACCTGCTATGAGTGTCAGAGCATCCACTGCCCAATACCCCGTGTACTTCATCAGGAATCTGCCTCCTCTGTAAACCCTCTAAAGGTATTTTATATGGTGGTCATTCTCAAGTTACCTGAACCAGTTTACCAGTCAGCAGCAGCCCTCTCAAATAAAGGTCCTTAATCAGTGGTACGACTTCAACATGAAAACTGGGGCCAGCACACATAAGACCTTCACCTCCTCTTCCCCCACTGCTCCTGAAGTCAGTCTTTATTCCTGTATTATGGCAATGCTGTATGAGAAGGTGAAGCAGAACTCCTGCAGGCCCCTTTCCTTGCTCTGCTGAGTCACTGTGGCTCTGGCTGGCCCTGGCTGCAGATGGGTAAGAATACCTATTTTGGCAGAGAGGACCAGTGTGGAGGAAGTCACAGAGACTCAGCTCAGGGGAGCTTGGCTGGCAACAGGAGCTGATGTCAGCTGATCAATAAGACCAAGCTTCAGAGGGGGCTGAGCTTTCTTACTCATGCTCTCGTGTTCAGAGCATGACTCAACTCCTTTCCAACGCACGACACTCAAGGGCCACACGGAAAGTCTTTCATCTGCAGCATTTTGGCTGGGCTGTTCCTGCCACCACCTCTTCCTTTCCCCTTGTGTTTCCATCCAGGTGATTAGTTACAACTGACGTTCAGTGCTTCTGTGGAATGGCTCAATGGTTACCAAAAAAGCAGAAGTTCAAGGGGTGAAGTAAAAAATTCCCTTGCAGTTAATCACTGGCTCCACTGTGGAACTCATCAAACTTTGAAGAAGTAATTGAAGCTATTTGCACTTGTGGAAAATGGGAAAGACAAAAGTACAGGAAATTGCTTGTTGTTTTGCTCTCAGTGTCACAGCTATGATTACTCTCTTTTTGGATGAGATTCCCTTAGAAGAAGTAGCTTCCAGCTAAAGGATAAAGAGACCAGTCAGAATTTGTTTCATTTGTTTGCTTTGAAAAATCCTTTTCATGCTTTCTCTGATCCTTAAAGACAATCTCGGTGCATGCAAGAAACAACCCCCTGGAAAATGAGGAGCTGTAAGGAGGGCCCAGTTGAACACTCTGTTCTGCCAACTTCACCTGTCAGAAATTTAAAAGTGAGGAGGGTTAACTGGAGCTCTTAATTAATCCAAGACACATAAGAAAGAACATTTTTGGTTAGAAATTGTTCTTATATGTAAAAAGGTAACTTGGTAATAGAATTGACAGCTGTGCACTCTTGCTGAGTGTTTGGAACAGCAGCTTCAATAAGGTTGACCATCAGATGAGGCACATGCAGAAAGTACAATAAATAGACTGTCCTGAGCATCAGGTCTCTGACTCTGAAGGGACAGACTTGTCGACCCTCCCAGATGATGGATCCCCAAGATGGCCTGTGATCCCTCTGAACACATCTGCAGCCCATATTTCCTGGAACGCTCTTTGGAAATCACTGTGGCAACAGTTTCTCCCAAGACCAAATTCCCTAACTGGAAACCACAACACTGGAACTGTGAAGGGAATAGGGCTTACTGAGAACTACTTCCATTTGACCAAGGCATGCCAAGAATTTAGCTTGATACTTCTGTGTTGATTTCCATATAATTGTTGTGAATTGCCTCCCTCCTGAGATACAGGTTTATGCAGCAGCATTTCAAATTGTGACCTGAGGAAACTCAGAGTACTTCAGAAAACTCCATGTCCATGAAAACACTTCCTGCCAGCACTTCTGAGGCCATAGCAGTGTATGGCAACAATGAAATGCCTGGTCATACACTAGACCAGATCTTCAGCTGACATAAACCAGTGTGGTAACATGGTTTTCAGGTGATTTGTAATTGGAAATTGACACGATTAGGAGCATCATACACGAGGAGAGACTGTCAAAATTGTATTTCTTTTTTCCTTGCCTTTTCCTCGGTTATGGTATTATCACTGCCATGGACCTATAGCACTCCTTTGTCTCATTGCAAGGATACAGAACTCGAGTCAATTTGCAGCATACAACACATGGACTTGTGACTGCATAACAGCTGTCATTGTATCAGGTTAGTACTGTTGGATAGAGTTTTTCTTTTCCAAAACTGAGTTTTTACATCTGCAGAAAAGCAAGGGAACAACCAACAAAGAAAATAAATGATCTCTCTTTTTTTTTTTTTTGGTTGCATAATTTTAATGAGATTTAAATTCTTAATTCCCCTGGAGTTGGCCCTAAACAAGTGATGTACTCATCCAAATGCTATGGGGATAAGAGCTATGTAGCAACTGAAATATTTAATCAGAAACTGAAATAAACCTTATAAGCATGTCCAAGCCATTTTACATCAAAGTAAATGGCAGCACCTCAAACCAGTGATAGAAGCACAAAACTGATCACTAGAAAATTAATCACAGAGTCATAGAATGGCCTGGGTTGGAAGACACCTTAAAGATAACCCAGTTCCAACTTCCCTGACATAAGCAGGGATGCTAACCACAGGTTGCTAAAAGCCCCATTCAACCTGGCCTTCAACACTTCTAGGGATGGGACATCCACAGCTTCTCTGGGAAACCTGAACCAGTACCTCACCATGCTCACAGTAAAGAATTTCTTCCTAACATCTAATCTAAATCTCACCACCTTTAGTTTAAAACTGTTGCTCCTTGTCCTATCACTATCTGCCCATAGAACAAGTAGCTCCCTCTCTTTTTTCTAAGTCCCCTTTCAGTAGGGCAGGGCCACCATGAGGCTTCCCTGGAGCTTGGTCTTTTCCAGACTGAACAACCTCAACTCTCTTGCGCTGTCCTCATAAGAGAAGAGCTCCAGCCCTCTGACCATGTTCCTGGCCCTCCTCTGGACCCTTTCCAGCAGGTTCAAATGCTGTGTTGAGGACCCCAAGTCTGGATGCAGCACTCCTGGTGGGGTCACATGAGCAGAATCACCTTCCAAGATAAGTCTGGATTTCTGGATTGGGAATACACACTGCTGACTCATGTCCAGCTTTTCATTTATGAGAACACCCAAGTCCTTCTCTGCAGGGCTGCTCTCTAAGAGTTCTTCTCCCTGTTTTTACTCATGTCTGGGATTGCCCCTAACCAAGGTGCAGTATCTTGCACTTGGACTTGTTGAATCTCATTAGTTTCTCATGGGTCCACGTGATTAGCCTGATTTTTTTTTTAATTTAATGTATGATGCTATTTTTAATATGTGGGAAATAAATAGATCCCTGTAATAATGCTGCACGGGGTTCTGACATTTTCTGACTGTCAGGAGAATTGAGAGTCACATGGATTTGTCAGATGGCACATGAGAAGATACAAAGTATGGTGGCAAACATGACACAGAGATAAGAGTAAAGTCCTGCTTTCATTTGTGCCATGCAGACTCTTGGTAGAAAGCACTTCTGGATGCTCACTAGAGTATATAAATTAAAATATTATACTGTGACTTGCCTTTCAAGGCATTCCATTGCCTATGATGCTTTAAGGGCATCCATGGAGACATGCACATAACATATATGATGATGATGATGATTATATATGTGGAAACAGCTTCTCTGAAATCTGCATGCACATCATTTAAATGGCCAGCTCTGTTCCTGGGTTTTGTGTCTTTCTTCCTTTATCTATAATCTTTCCTTTTAAGACATTCATTAGATATAACTGATGGAGTTAATGCTTTCGTTTTCACCTCTGCAGGGCCCATTTTTAGAAGTCATCTTGTCACTCTCTCATTCACTGCCCTTGCCCTCCCTCTTCCTTCTTACTCTGTTAAATCAGACTCCATTTTTCCTCCAATTGCTCTGCACAACCTTGCATTCTACACATTGACCTTTCATATGCTGCCGTTTGGATCACCAGCTCTAGCCATTACATTAGCAACACACAATTACACCCTCAAGGTAGACTCAAGTGCAGATCCTACCTCTACATAAATACCTTAATGAATGGAAAGGTGCTGATGTATGTTTGAAGTATGTTTTCAGCTCACGTACGACAGAAGGATTCTGCAGAGACGTGAAACCATGGGTAGTGATGGGAGCATTTCCCAAATGTTTCTGTTCTGCCACAGTGCCCTCTGTATAGTGCTGCTCTCTGAAGTGCCCAAGCATTGTATTTTTTTCTAGAAGTTACTGCCAAAGCCACACCCAGGATGTCACAGCGGGGCTGTCACATATAGTGAGCTCAGATGGGCAGTTCTTGCTTGGTCTGAGCACATCTAAAAGTATGTTCTTGGTGATTTAATTGGTCAATTTTGCTTTTGATAAGAATGTCCATCCTGATATGCTGTAGTTCTGTGATATCTGTTGCTGTTTGGGAGTTTGATGCAGCCATTAAAGTAGCTACGTTTTTTCCTATTTTTTTTTTTCATTTACAATTCAACAAGCATTTTTCTGTGAACACACAACACCAGAACTAAGGTAATCCTGGCCTCCCTCCTAACAAAAGAACAATCTGATAATGAAAGATGCCAAATCTGGCAGATGAAAGAATCTGCCCGATGGCTATGTGGGTAATGAACATACAGCTACATGGGTCATGATCTAATGTCTTTGTTATAGTCTTACAGTTGTGATAAATTGAGCAATATGTGAAGTGGTGGTTTTCAACCCTTTCAAGCTGTTGTTTGTCCAGAATATCATGGCTAAAATCTGCTCTCACTCCCCAGACCACTGAGAATGAACTATCTTTCTCCCTTCTATGAGGAATTTTGCTGTGAGAAGAGATGAGAACTGGACAAAAGGACAATGTGAGGCTATCCCTTACCATCTCTGTGGAGAAAGAGGTATCAGCCTGCACAGTGTCTCTCAAAGGCCCTGCTGGGCATGTGACACTAACTGTGACATTTGGCCTAGAGGAGAGTTTCACTACAGATTCCAATATCAATTCCATGTCTCCATAATTCACCATAATAACCATCAAATTTAATTTACCTAAAGGCATGTAATACTGCTCTTCTTAGATTCTTCAATAATTTGACTTTGCAAATGGGACTTCCTTCAATTCACAGAAATTTTGCTTTAGCTTTGTTTACAAAAAAAATCCTTCTAAGGTGGGTAAGTGTAAAAAAATCTGTGGCATGAGTGGTCAGTGTGTTTCATTAACCAGATCAAAAGAATTGAGGAAAAGAGACCATTTCTGAAAGATCCCAGAGGGAAACCAACTTGTTTCCAGTGGAACTGCTTCCCTCCAGTATAGTCTAGGTTATGCCAGTGTTTGATATGAAAACCTCAGCAAAATCCAAAGTGAAGTGATGGAATAAGTAAGTGTGTGTCAAAAAGAAAGGGAATTTAGCCTCCTCTTGCACTCTCTATAGCAAAGCTTATTTAAACCTTTTCCCTCACAGCAAAGTTTCTTCACTGAGAGTATCCTGAGGAGGGGAGATGCTGGGTCAATCAATGACTGCCTCAGTGGATCTTCGATCAGCTGGAAGACACATGGAGCCTCTGGCTGAGGCAGCTTTCAGAGAGATGGACTTCAAATATGCAATGCCTTTTTGCTGGGCTTGAAAGGATTAATGGCAGCAAAACATAAGCATGCTGACAACATGGGCTCTGTCAGGATAAACACAACTGAAACTCTGCAAGGATTTTGGAGGTGGGAGGAAACGGCATTTCTTTGTATATCATGTGCAGAAGGAGAGCTGTTGCACAAACATTTGGAAACTTAGGTCAATTTTCATCATCCAAGGACTTAAGTCCAATTAATTCACCTTTTTTTCCCTAATTAATTAGACAAGCCTGCTTGCTGGACCAACAGGTCAATACGACAGTCTATAGCTGAGCCTTTCTAAGCAGTTTCATCCCACTGCTACCAGAGTTTGACTTTTTTTCCTTTGCCTGCAGGGTCACAGTGTCACACAGGCAGGTACAGGATCTCCACGATTCCCCTCCCTCCAGCCTGTGCTGTACTGCTCCAGAGCCATCCTCAACAGCCAAGCCACAAACCTGGGATGAGGAGCTGATTTACAGAAGAATGCAATGCCATGGCATAACCCAGGCCATCAGAAAAGTCTGAATGCATTTGGGACAATCATTTATAACTGTCAAAAAGTGGGGGGAAAAAAGAGAAGAGTGAGGAGGAAATTGCTACTTTTGATTCTGACATTTTCTAATATAAATCCTTTTATTTTTCATCCCAGTGGGATCTTTCAAGGCTAAATTCAGTCACACTTACTTTTCAGAAGCTAAAACAAACGAGTCTCCCTGCAACACACAGCTGAATTCAGTTCAAAGCTAAAGCTTCTTGGTCAGGTTTCCCTCTGGGTCAACTCAGACAGATACAAATTTTCCTGCTTTACCCATGCTGCTGCAGAACAGAGAATAAACTGTCTGCACAGCTCAGCCATTACAATATGTTTCCACATTTAGCCTGCTCAAGAAGCAGGTGCTGGTGGGAAGCACAGCGCTCACAACCAGCACACGTCCCCACTGACACACTTTTAATGCAGAACATAAAAATATACAATAAAAATATTTATGCAAAAGTTGAAGAATGGGCTGTGAGCTCTCAGCAGATAATGCTGTTTTCAGTGGGATAAGCAATTTTTCATATGCTTTGGCAAATTCTAGCCTAATTAAAAGAACAAGTAGGTAACTACTGAGAGTGTACATGGATAAATTAGAGCAGTAATCTAGTCATCTATCCCAAACCTATCCAGAAATTTATGAGGACTTTGATGAGGTGCAGATGGGCCCCTACAATGGAAACCATAATGAGGCCAGAGGACTCAGGATTAGAATTTTACATGTCCTATGAAATTTTCTAACTCAGGGCCAGTGTTGTTCAGTTGCAGTAAGAGGCATGCAGAGTGGTAGAGAAATCCATCACACCATGCATGTCACTCTTACATACCCTTAATGACTTGTTTAATCCACTGTACTCTGCTGTCACATTTTTTTCTTTCACCTCCTGCAAACTGACCTCTCTTTGTCTGGCTCCACTTGTCATACTTCAATATTTCAGTCACAACAACCCCTTGCAACACTACAGGCTGGGAGCAGAGTGGTTGGAAAGCTGCCCGTAGGAGAAGGACTTGGGGCTGCTGGTTGACAGCACTGAACATGAGCCAGCTGTGCCCAGGTGGCCAAGAAGGCCAATGGCATCCTGGCCTGTATCAGCAAAAGTGTGGCCTCCAGGACTGGGGCAGTGAGCGTCCCTCTGTACTCAGCACTGGTGAGGCCACACCTCAAGTCTTGTGTTGAGTTCTGGGCCCCTCACTACAGGAAAGACATTGAGGGGCTGGAGAAACTCCAGAGAAGGGCAATGGAAGGAACTGGAGCACAAGTCAGATGAGGAGCAGCTGAGGGAGCTGGGGGTGTTTAGCCTGGAGAAAAGGAGACTCAGGGGTTACCTTATTACTCTCTACAACCACCTGAAAAGAGTTTGTAGCCAGGTGGGTGCCAGCCTCTTCTGCCAGGAAACCAGTGCAAATGGCCTCAAGTTGTACCAGGGGAGGTTCCCTCTGGATATCAGGAAGAATTCTTTCTCTGAAAGGGGGGTTAAACATTGGATGCTGCCCATGGAGGTTGTGGAGTCACCCACCACATTGTCTTGTGAAAACCTGCTTACTTCACTTCCAGAGGTATCCACTTCCTGACATCCTTGATGGTCAAGGCCCGGATGTTTCCTTGTGATTCTATAAAATAGGATGCAGGGCAGTTAAATAAAACAACAAAACTAACTGAAAAGGCCATCCCTCTCTAAGTGCAATTTTGTACCTTTCTGACTCACATTCTGGCTTCCTCCCATCACCCTCCCCTCAAGAGGAAAAATCCATGCTGGATCCCAAGACCTGGGCATTGTCTGACATCTTCACATCAAGAAACTCAGGCAGTGACTGCTCCTGCTCCCTGATGTTTGATCCCAGGCCTCCCACACACCTCAAGATACAGGAGGCTCAGTAGCTTGGAGGCCGGAATGGTAAGAAACCCAAATCCCTGCTGAGAATGCAGGAGACGTGAGTCAGCATGAGCAAGACCCAGATTACTGTGAACAACACCCCAGCTGAGCAATAGCCACTTAATCATAGTCAGAGAGTCAGTAGTGTGCTCTTACCAAAACAATCAACATCCCATTTTCCAGGATCCATAGGAATACAGTGCCATTCAATATTTTGCATTCTGGCTGCTAAAATCATCATTCTTTCTGCTGTCTGTAGCCTTAAAAATTGGCATATTTTCTCAAAAGAAAAAGATAATCTTTTAACTTGTGATTTCAGTCAGTAAAAATCCTATCACTTGCTTAACATGTCACTTTTCACTTTGGAATCTCATAGTTATCAGTCATAGGCTATATCTTGCTGAATGAATAGAAGAATTGAGGCAGCACCTGTGCTTTTCGCACCCTGAACTTTTGATCAAAACAGAGTCAAGAGGAGATCCACACACAACCTCTGCTTCAATCACTGCTTGCTTGCCTGTGCACATTAGAGATGCGGAGGTCTTTGCACAGATCGAGTTTAGATGTTTAGAACAACTGCTCACTCTCTAGCAGGAGTCATAGGTGGCTTTACATGTGACAGGAAGATGCACAGAGTTCCTTGTTTATAATAAAAAGAGTTGCCTTTGCTCTTCCCGTAACTCCATTTGAGATGTTATTAGACTTCATCTTATGTCAAAAAGAAACTCTGAAATGAAATCACCATAGAACCATATGCCACACTGCTGAGGCACAGCAAAAGTAAGCTAAATTCCCTATTGCAGCTGCCAGAGTGAATTTGTCTGTTGTTATTGGTATATGACTCAGCTTTAATATTTTTCTAAGACAGTTCTTGATAGTCTTATCGACAAATAAGTAACATTAATAACACAGAAGAGTTGGTCACTTCCTTCCAACCACCCTAGTAAACATATTCTGGGCATAAAGGGAGGGAAAACAAACCAGAGCATCCAAATGCTCCTGTTTGGAATGGAATACTCCTAACCTTTTTGCCCTGGACAGATTTTCTCATTAGTCAGAGAAAGCTTTATTCAAGGAGGAGAGTACAAAAGGTAGAAGTACTGACTTCCCATTCCAGGTTGGACTATTGCCTATGGGAATCTTCAGTAGCTCTTCCCACAGCCTCAGTCTGTTGTTGGAGCACAAAATACAAACAACTATTTCCCAACAGCACATACACTGTAAGGCCTTACCAAACTTCCAATGAAGTACCTGGTGATTCTTGGATGAGAATATAAATGATTGCCCCCACTCTCAAAATAATTAGTTTTGCACCAGAGGAAAAAGTCTCCTGAAGCTTCTGGAATGAAATGGGAAAGAAAGAGAGAGGAAAGGAGAAGAATTGATCTGCTCTTAGATAACAGTTGCACAGATGTTCTCACATCTCCTAACCTCACATTTATGTGATGTTGCACATCAGCAATATGAGGTTTTTCTTGTGAGCAACACCTTTATTTATTGCTGCTGAATTAATTTTCCTTTAAGAAATAAAGTTCTTTTACTGCTGGTATTATTGGTCTGCTCTCTCCGTTTTCTTACAGCTTTGAACTAAATCCTGTCACCGCTTCTTTCTCCTGAAGTGATTCAGAACACTGTGCTTCGGATCACAGGGCTGCGAAGTGTCATTTGGTCTCTTTTAACTGTAACCACAGACAACAAAGGCAGCTGGCTTTGCCACGACTACTGGATTTTGTAGATGCCTGAAAACAAGCCATAAGTGAAATATCTGTGACATTTATGCATTTGTGATACCATTGCAAACGGGAGCATTTCCATTTCTGTAGGTTAACCCCTATTCCCTCCTCCAAGAGTTTGCGTTCGGTCCCGACACCATCGATCCCATCCTAAGGGGCTGTGTGCAAGCCAGGGATGTTTGTCAGATGGAGTTAATTCCTTTCAGGCTCCTTCTGTGCGTGGCTGTGACTGACAGAGGCGGGTGCTGTTTGCAAGTGTCAGTGGAGCATGACCTCGAGTTAATACACTGAATGATGAGAGAAAAGAAGATTCATTCAGCACGTGAACTCTGGGCTGAGATTAGCCAGAAGTACAGAGCACATACAAATCCCTGTTTTGTCAGCACGGCGCTTGGCGGAGTTTTTAAATATTTCAGCTATTCTATCCATCATCCTCAAGGCCGGGGCAACTAAAAAAAGAGGAGGATCAAAATAGCATTTGCAATCCAAACACCATTGTTTTAGATGTGAGATTCGGACCTGGATGCTTAAAGCAATGCATGGCAGCCACAGCCCTAGGTTTGATGTGAAAGGACTTGCAGTAACATGAACAGGGCTGTTTACATAACTCAGAGAAGAAATTACAGGATGTGTAGCTTTTCAGTGGTAGATGCCTGTTCAACTCCAGCCTGGTGAGGAGAAATTGGAAGTTACAAGGATCTCCACAGTCTGTCTGTCTGCTTGTGCTAATTGCTCTCATTTCAGTTGCCTGTGGCCATAAGTTGGTCTTCCAGATACCATTTCTGAGCAGTCAGGGGCCACACAGACCATGGTAGGTGACCTTTTCTCTTACCCACGCAGTTCTGTCCAGACCTGAGTCTGTCTATCTGGGGGCACTGTCTGCATTAGTGTTCGGGCATAGATCTTATCTGTACTTGGCTAAAACAGTTAGAAGGTTGGATAAAACCCCTGGAGAATAGCAGTGCTGGGGTTTTTTGTGTGATTTCTTCCCAGCTATATAGTTGGTCCTTTCTTAGAATTTAAAAAACAACAGAGCTGTTAGAAGAGGTATTGGAAGAAATACAGTTTCCCTCCCTCCTCTGAGGGAGTTCTGAGTTCTAGCAGTAACTATTACCAGAGGCAGGATTGTAGAGAAGATATCAAATCTCTTTCTATCTGTGCTTCCTATTGTTGATTCTGACAACTACATCCATTTAGGGTCAGATTCTATCGTACTTTGCTGCTTTGAAGCCAGCAGACAATAAATGCAGAATTTAGAGCATAATAACTCCAGTACTTTCGGTGCAAAGAATCCTCTGTTCACCTCTCCTCACTGCCTGCTTCCCTCATGCATGGTTCTCTTGACTTTGTCTCTGACCCTGTGCTCAAAAACCTCTGCATCATCTATTTCTCTTGCAGTCCTAACTGAAAGAGCTTCTTCTCTCTATTTCCATTGCCATCTATCAGGCTTTTGAGTCCCTTAAAACAGCAAGACCCAAACTGGTTCTGTGTTTTCTCAAAGGTGATCAGACCCTAAGACAATGATTACTACCGTCTCCTCTTGCCCTTCTTCTACCTCCCCTCTCACAGCTGCCCCAGGGAAACAGACATACAAAAAATCTGCATGAGAGGCAGAAGACAGTAAATGCCTTCTTTTGTGAAGGCACCAATATCTATCCTGGGTTTGCTGCAGCCCATTAAACCTACACTGGGATTTTGGGGTTGCTTTCTGTTGATAAATTTTGGGGGTTTGTTACTAACCAGCATCAGTAGCTCTTGAGAAAAAGACAGGTTTTGCTGATGCCTATTGCTTTTTTAATAGAGTAATTTACAAGCAGATACAGTTTAGATTACCAAATTATTTGCAGCACTTCTGTACAACGTCTTTTTTTCTCCAGTAACCCCCACCATCTTCTGACGCAACCCACAGCAGTCTGCAGCTGAAGATGATACAAGAAGTACCCCAGCTGATACTGGCCAGATTGTCACTCTCTAGTCACTTTTTCCCTCTGTTCATCTGCTCTGCCCTCTCACATGGATCGCTTACCATGTGAAGGAGTAACAAGAAGAGAAAGGAGAGGGCAGCTGTGTTAGCAGTTGTGCAGAATTGTGTATTGCATATTTCTATATCATCACTTGGAGGATATAGATCAATGCTTGGAGAATGTGCTTTTGTCACGTGCTGTTGTGGGCAGGGTCAGTGTCATTTGCTTGCAAGGACGTGCGCACAAGGAAGACTCATTCTTGCCTCTGAAAGGATGTGTTGGCCAAACTGCCAGTGAACAGCAGAGTTGAGTTAGCAGTGCAAAATTGTAATTAAAAAAGAGAAAGAGAAAAATATAAGGAAAAAAAAATACCAGCAATCATTTCCTAGAGAGCTCTGCAGGCTTGCTGGAAGCCTTTTTATAGCCTTGCAAATGCTGTGAGTGGTGTGCAGGCAGTTGCCACTAAACGGTGCAAATGGGAGAACTGCAGGAACTCAACATCTTTCCACAGCGTCAAGACTGGAAAACACCCAGAGCCTGCCATTCAAATGTGGCAAATTAGACTTGCTCTGCCATCTCCTGGCCGTACCAGACATCGAACAGAATTTAATGTGCTAAACAACCTACTTTGTATCTTAATCACTTGCTGGTCAAGGGACCGACCTGAAGTTCACTGAGGTGGCCAAGCTGTAACCTTGCCCTGGAAAGTATATGCAGAATGAATGGATAATGCCTTTGGGACTATCAATATTAAACCAAAGCTTTGCTGTGACCTTCACTCATATATTTTAAAACACAATGAAAACATTAGAATTCTTTCTATGCCTGCTTCCCATACAAATGTGTTGTAGTAGAGTTTCTCACCTTAAAGTGGGCAGGAGATCACTGCCTCTCGAGGTATCCCTGATGTTGCAATTGTCAGGTCTCATCCTCTCAAACATTCAGGAATCTCTGCCTCTTTATTGCTCTGTGGAGAGGAACTTCTGTTAGCATACAAAAAGGACTACATACTTGCTTGTTTTGTAATATGGGACTAGAATACAGAAAAAAAGGCTCTAGTTAATATTCTTCTTATTTCCTTCCTAGCTTGCAATGTCTGGTAATATTTCCTACTAATGTTGGTGCAGGGATGGAGATAGATATTGACTTTCATCTCTGTACAGAATTCTAGCTTTACTGCTCCATAAACTGCTCCAAGAGAATAATAATAATATGATGTCATGATTTATAAGCCAAATATAATTTTTTACATTTTTATGCAGTTTCAAATAGTATTTGCTTTCACAATTTCATTTTATCTGAACTTCTATTCAATTGAAAGTTATAGAAAATCTCGAGGAAGTTATAGCCTAAGGACATATAACCTTTGGCAATGTGAGTCCACTAGCAAAGAGGGAATGTGGGTTTCAAGCTTTTGTTGCTCCAAGTCTACCCTTTAGTCATCAGTTTGCAGCCCCCCATTATTCCACATTCATTACGGACTCTGATAGCCCATTGAGTGACATAGAAAGATTCTTCAGAAAATGTAAACCCAGACAAAAGCAGGAGTGACTGCATTTTGAAACCCACATCATCCTTGCTCTGCAGCTGAGTAACATCAGTTTCATTTGGTAGGAGAACTCTCTTTCCTTGGTTTACATGTGTGTGAACAAGTGATGTATTTTAAATGAGATTTATTTTCATGACAGGAACCTCATTGACAATTTGCATTAAAGACAAGCTAAATGAGCTGTTCAAAAGTAGAACGAGCTTTCTCACATTTGTTTCCTTTAATTAACCCATATAGGATGTTAATTTTGGATTAAGTCCTGCCTTATACCATCTATGAGATCAAAGTCATCCTTCCATAAAATCTTTGATCACCTTACTTCCTTCACATTAACCCTTTCAGGACATAACTCACAGAGTAAAATTAGAAGGGCATTTGTTTTAATGTTCTACCTCAAAAATACGGCAACTTTTTTTCTCTTTCATCTCAAGTAAAATGTCAATTGTTAAAATTTCCAGCTGGACAGAAATTTGTATTTCCAGATAGATTTACTTTAAGTACCTAGTCATTTACTGGAATTACCAAGTCACTTCCCATGTTAATTGAAATGAAATGATATTATATGAAACCCTAGTGACCTCCAAATGGAACTGAAACCTATTAGGTCTGGAGTACAGATCCCTACTCCATGTGCTAATAAGTAATTGGTAACAGTAGATGTCTGTTATCATCCGTAGGGATCAGTTGCATGAGGTAGAAACTCAATCAACAAATTTGAGGGATCACCAGATAATACAGATACTTGCCAACAAACAAACACGGAGATTCAAGAACGCCTTGGGTTGTTTCAGCATTGGATGAGAAAGAACAGACATAAGGAGCTCTACAGATGCTGGTTCTGCTTTCTCTCTGCTTACTCTCCTTCCTCACCACTCCTTCCTTCCTATAATATTAAGTCCTAGTAAAATCTCCAACTTTTGCTCCTGCTGGCCCTGCTTCCCACTCCTCACCCTGCAGAGCTCCATTCTCCACAGGAGAAGGTGCCAGCCCTGGGCTGCAGCATGGAGCTGCACACAGGCAGATGAGCTGGCAGGGAGAAGCTGGAGGCTGGAGGGTGCTCACTGCAGATGTGACAGCCAGGAATTCAGCTGCCAGGATAACAAGCTTCTACTGAGGGTGTCCAAATTAAAATTAGTCCGAGTTTATGATTTGGCCAAGATACATTTTCCTGGAGACAGTGAAAGGGGCTTACTTGATACCAAAATTGCCTTTTCTATGAAGCCTGGAAAAAGCAAGAGTTCCAAGCCATAGTATTGTAAGATTTTTAACCAGGCCAACATAATTGTCATACTCTAATTTTTATATGTGATTGAACAACTTTAGATAAAATTTTACAAAGCGTGGCTGACATAAGCTGCAGGAGAGGGTGCCTAGAAAGACAGTGGTATTAAACATTTTAGATATCACTGCAATGTCAGCCTTCTATCACAGTACCAAAAAGTCTAATCACATCTCATGGCAGTAATGGAAACACCTCCTACCATCATTTCCAGAGCAAAAAGCATGGGAGAGGCATGTTGAAACTCTTTCTTGACTCCAAGAGTCACACCAGAGTTCAAGCACAATATACAACTTATTCAAATGATACAAAGTCTAGGCCTGGACACAGATTTGGAACAGGGAGTCTCTGTGCTGTGAAACTGCCAGCACGGCCCTGGCTCTGGTGTGGGTCAGCAAACATTCTTCCAGATAATGCGTCTGCATGGTTTGGGGGCTGACAAAGGCTGCAGATTATTCCCAATAGGCAGTTTGGATGCAGATGTCTTGCTTTGGAGGCCACATGGGTTTAGCTGTGTCTTGCCAGGAGTTGACTAGGTGTTCACTAACTTGTTTGCTAGCAGCTTGTTTACTACCTTACCAGTTTGTTTACAAGCAGAGAGAGGTTCAAGCAGGCTCATAACCCCAAATAATGGCTGTGGTCACCCAGGGAGATGGTGCACCTGTATCTTACTCTCCACTTACTTTCCCTTCCATTTATCATCAAAGAAATAGGCCAGTGGTGCTCAGCTTGTTAAGCTTGTCAAGTCAGGCAGTCAAACTTCCTGTTTGTAACAACAGCATTTAAAATTACATCAAAAGAATAAGGAGGAAGGTAATTTTTATACCCACCACAGGAGACTAAAAAGACACCATATCAAGCACATTTAGTCAGGAGACGAAGCCAAGGATCATTACTTGGAGGATTCAGTAAATGTTGTTAGAAACTGCACTTTCGCCCACTTCGTTCTTATCATGACATCTTGGCAAAGTGCTAAGAAACTATTTCTAAGGAAGAGGTTATGGATGCTGGCAGATAGGAGCAGATACCATCTCAAGAGCTTGAACCTGAAGAACACTATATGCCAGAGTAAAAAAAAGAATTTTTGGAGCTAGTGAGAAAAGATCAAAAAGAACTAGCATGGCAAAGTAACAACTGCAAAGGTAAAAATGACAGAAGAAGTTTTTAAATTGCGTGCAAGAGTCCAAGCATCATAAGGGGAGCAACAGTTAGAAATGCAAGAATTTTAAAATGACCCAAAGCAAAGTGAAGACAGAATATTAAGGAACCTTTGCAAATAGGTAGAGAATAATTTCTCTGAGGACAGGAGGGAAAAAATTACTTAAATCAGTGTCATCCAGAAATGAATTAATATCAGTGAGTTCCAGTCCAGAGGGAAACTTTAAAGCCAGATTTTGGAAAGCAAATACAGTTCAGTCTGTCATCATTCCCTTTGAATCCAGTGACATAACTGGTGCTGAAGCCCTGTAAACCTGTAAGGAGGAGCATAAACCCATCACTGATGATAATTTAAAGCATACAATTAACAAGGAAGGAAAAAGAGAACTCCCTCTCTGGTGCCATCAGTCACAAATCAGTCAGGCCTAACTCAAGGTTGCAAAACTCGGAGAATCTGACAAGCTTACAAAAATATAGTAAAAGATTCTTCTGACAGATACTGCAGCCCCCTTCAGTCAGGAAAGTTTTAAGGCCTATTGCAGAAGCAACTGAGTTGGGAATAGTTAAAATAAGAAAAGAAAAATAGAAAAAAAGAAGTGGCCAAGAAAGAACAATGCTGTTCTGAGAATAGAAGCAAAAAGCAATGCATATTCCTGTGTTTAGATCATTCAATCGAGAGCTGTGTGGATTAACCTAGTGGGAGGTAACATCAGCCTGCAGCCAGCTCCAAGAGCTAATACTGTGTTGAAATTTTGAAATGCAAATCTTGAGGAGCAATTATGCAAAAATTCTTACTAGGCAAGTTTTTGGGAAAACCTTAATAATAAATTGTAAAGAACCACATGAGGCAGCACTGTGTAGAATAGTAATTGCTATGCCAGGGGAAAGAAATGAAAGGAATGTGCTAAGAATGTCATCTCTGACTCTGCTGTGAAACACTGAAGTTCCCCAGAGCATGAAGTGAGAGCTAACAGAGCACTGTAACCACCAGTACAGGCATCCATCCCTTCCTGCAGCAAGAGAAGAGCTGGATATTCAACACACAAGCTCCAGGCCTGGGAGACCAGCCCTTACCTACAGGAGAGAGCAGGGTCAGTTCCAGAGCATGTCTGGAGGTTTGAACTCTCACAGCTACACAACACACCATCAAAAACAAATGGGGCACTCTGCATACCTGATTTTGCTTAGGAATAAAGATCAAGCCCTCTCTTTAGACATCTTCAGCAAGTTTGGATTAGGTGAAATGGATTCCCCGTAAAGACCTGCAAGTAGTGACAAATCAGCATTCTGACATTTGCTTGCCTGATGCCGTTTTGCTTTTTGCTTTTTTCCCTTATATATTCTCTCTATTCTTTGCACATGTATTTGTAGCCTAGTATATTAGTAACTAGTTTTCCCAGTAGTTTTCCATGCCCTTTCCTAGGCAAGAAAACAAAACAAATTCCAGAGCTCCATGCCTCAGAGGGTACAAGGCCCTTATCCTATCTTGGTTCTCCCTGGCTACCAAGGTTAAAAACAGCTCTTCGAGACATTTTCATAAACAAAGTACCACTACCACCAAGGGGGGACTCCAGAAAAGGGGCTTGACCTGGGGGAGAATTGCATCACCACTTGTCCTCCTAATTGAGGCTTTTTATCAATTATGCTAATTTCCTAAAACCTATAAAACTATATGTACTCCTGTGGGGTGGGCTTTTGTGGACACTCTTCCATAACTGCCCCTGGAGGCCTCCAAATAAAGACCCACCTTTATATTACCTCCTATACTAAAAACTATCTCGAGTTTCATTTCCAGGTTGGAAAAAAGGCAACATGCTCAGGACAAAAGAAGCATGCTGCTTTGTTAAGTCCTGTAGCAATGTGGCTTCTTGAAATGAACAAGCAACCTCATGTTCTTTTCTGCACCTTGTTCCACTCAGAGGAGAATTTACAAATTTATCTTTACAGTTACAATTAAAATTTACCTTTGCAACTGCCTAATTTTCACAATTTACATGGACCAATTTCTGGCCCTGGAGTAGATTACTGTGCTCAACAGGTTGCTGAAATGTCTGCCATTTGGCCCTTACCCTGGAAAAATCAGGAATGGAGTCCAGTGAGCCCCTTCCTTCTGCCTATGCCAAATATTCCCTATGTGCTGCCTGTCCCAAGCTTGAGGAAGTGTAGCCTGGTTAGCTCCCAGCATCAGTATGAAGAACAGCCAGGACAGCAACATCAGCCCCGATGCCTTCTGGACAGGAGAATCACAGAAACAAAACAGCAACAACCCTGTCTTTGATCAATTGCTGCTGTCTGGTTTTGAAGATGGTCCCCTGAGAGAGGGTGATCCCAGTCTGTGCTGTCTGTATCAGGGAGGCACTATCCAAACTGGTCTCCAGAATTTCAGCCACGCAGCCTCCCTGCAGTAGGGCACTAGCAAGGGACAGTGTGAGCACGTACTGCACACCGGAGCAGGGAGCAGGAAACTTCATTCCTTTGTACTGCACGTTCCATTGATCTCAGGGACGGAACGACCTGCCATTTATCCAGCACCTTGGGAAGCAGAGGAAATAACGCTCACGTTCCTTTGAAGAACACTTTGACTGTGATGGGAACCAAGAGGAGACACTGCTGTGGCTAAATAGATGCAAACCTCCTTCCCAGTGCTGGATTGATGTAGCATAAAATATACAGTTGTAAACTCTGTAACCTCCTGAACTAGCACAGTATAAGATTAGAGGCACCACCTTAACTCTGCTCCCTCGTGTGTGTGCATCACAGCACATCTCTGATGGCATGATTATATATGGCTTCTAAAATAATATAATATTAGGCAGTTTTGTTCTACAGCCTTATTTATTACTTCTGAGTCTGTTGTCTCTACTTAATCTTTTCTTGCCTGGAAGAACATCACTCCATCAGTGAATCAGCATCTCCAGAGAGGAAACGAAATGGAGACACGTTCATAATATACAGCAAATCGCTGTCTTAACACTCAGTTAATGTTCCACAGTGGATTAAGAATTATTGTCCTAGTATTTCAGCTTAGTCCAGATTTAGTGCCCCAGTGGAAGAATTAAGGAGTAGATGAAACAGTGCATGTAAAGCTAGTTTCTAAAGCAATACAGGAGCATGTTGCTATCACAGTCACTAAGGCAGGTATGTAAAAATCAAGGAGCTGTTGCAAAGTGGTTCCCTTTCTGCAAAAGTTCAAGTAAGAGGTGGGGGAAATGCATTTGGATATCAAAAGAAATTACAGTGGTATTGGTGGAAAGCAAACAAAGATAAGCTGGTTAACAAAATTATTTTACTGCATGCAGTCATAGACAGAAATATGACTCCTGCCTCCATGGTCCATGTGTTGTTACAGATCATCCGGTTTGGTACTGGCTGGAATGGCCACAGAGGAGACTTTACAGCAGCTGACGCACAAGTCCTAAACCTTTACTCACAAAAGGTTCCCCTGAGGGGTGAGGTCTTCAGTGAGGATCTAAATTTGAGAGTGATTTTCTCTAAGATTCCTACCTCTATCCAAGGAATATTCCTGCAGCTCCATATCTGGCCACTGATCTCCCTTTCCCTTCTCTGGCTCTGACGTGCTCTTGCAGGTTTGTGGTGACTAACAGTTGTTGAACTGTGTGTGGTTTGATGGGATCTGAACTGTAAAACCCAGGAAGAAAAGTCCCTGTGAAGGTTCCTATGATCCTCACTCTTCCTGCAATTTCAAACATCAGCTGTGCAACCATGAGCTCACACATCTGACTCACTGCTTCTAATCTATTTCGCTCAACTCAGTTTTGCTTTGGCAATATTGCCACCCCCACGTCTCTTGGTGACTGAACACTGAGCAAATTAAATCCCGATCTTTCTCTATGACTGCCTCCTCTTGTTCTCTCAGTTTTTATAACTGAGATGCTGCCATATCCCTTTTCCTTCAGGTGAAGTAGCCAGACAGCTCTGTTTGCTCACAATTCTCTTTGTACATTAGGCTATACCTAAACACAAATAGTTTTTCTTCTGCAATGTTTCTAAGACTCAGGACAGATCATGCCCTTGACCACTTTATCTTCTACCTGATGTTATCTCCTCTGTTTCTGGCCTCCCTGAGACTGCAGCCAATCCAAAACACAGCCCTCAGATCAACTTCTGCATACTGATATTCTCATTAACACTTATTTTTCCCTCCTCATCCTCCATTTCCCCCTACAGCACTATTTTCTGCACATTTCTGCTTCCTGTAGTGCCTTTCTCAACCTGCTTGTCTGTTTCTGACACTTCCTTTACTGTTCTTCCCTCCATTCTGACAAGAGTGCTGAGTCTGAGCACCAAGTATGGTTTGTCATTCTGTCCTTTTCCTTTCTCTCATGCTGCCATGACATAAGTGACTTTCTTTTTGATCTGGCAGATCAATGACTCTCTATGTCAGTAGAGCTGTCTCTGTCCCAGGAGCCAATGTCACATATTACCCCATCTTTCTTCAAATCCCTCTTCAAAACCTATTTCCCTCTAAGACAGAGGGTGACATCACAAAACCAAAATAATCAAAAACCACAGTGCCATTGGGCTTGCTGAGGGAACTACAGCCAGGCATTTCTTCCCTGTGCTGCTAAAATAATCCATTCTGTAAAAGAAAGGGAGATGATAAATGGTATTACTGAGCATGGCATGAAGTGCAGAGACTGAGAAAGAAACCTCAAGGTCTTCAAATCATTCTAAACTCATCATTTCTTCACTGAATGATACAATGTCTACATGGAGCTGTACAGTTGAATTCACCACTTCTAGTTTCATTCAGCCATTTTATGCACCCATTCCTGGGGAAAATACATGGTGCTGCTGGAATGCATGATCCATTTCCCACTGACCCTGTGCAAGCCAAGCATTGGCACAGGCTTACATGCTGCAGCATCTTGATCTCTTACATATTTCTATAGATTAGCTCTTTACTAATGCAGTAATTACATTTGTTGTCTGTTCCTCCATTTCTCTACATTTGTTACTGTAAACAGATATGACATATTAACCTTAAACATTCAGGAGCTATCCCATTATTAGGCTGTCTCCTTGTAGCTGGGTTTAGAGAAAAATGAAGGGAATGCAGTTTACTTACGACACTTACGTATGGTTTCTTTCCAGAGTTCCAGGAACACTCAAGGCTCAAAATGTCTTCTGTTACCACATCTGAAGCTTTCTGGTGAGCTCATTCCTGCTATTAGCAAGTGTGCTGTCACCTTCAAGGTCCCTCATGTTGCTGCTCAGTGCAACCCATGCTATTTGGTCATGGGGCTGCCCTTGACCAGAGCACAGGCTCGTGAGTGCCTTTATAGAAAGTGCAAATGGCTGGGCCTGGGGACAAAAATAGGAATTACTTGTGCTACTATGCAAGCTAAACTCAATCATCCATCATTTCTACCCTTCATTTTCCATGTTTGCCCACGTCTCATGACAGTCCAGGAAAATGGAGGGACATTCTTCCCTGTTGGGGAGGTAGATAATGCTGCCAGTGTGAAAGAATGAAGTGGACTCTTATGAGCTCTCTGGCCTGTGTTTTCCATCCTCAGTGTTCTGTGATTCATCTAATTAAGGTACACAGCCTGCAAAACAAGAGGCAATTTGGAACTTCTACTCATTAGCTGGGCATGAATGGGATTTTTTTTTTCCTCTTGACTGTCTTCATTTTATCTGCCGCAGTTCTTCATGACTCAGACTCCAGAAGGGCTCATGATTGTGTGGGTTGCCTCTGGCAAAGGCAAGTAGCTTGAAAGTAAGTGTCTGTCTGTCTGACTTTTGCTTGTCTCTGAAAACAAACACTGAAAACCCTATTCTCTGAGCGCCTGACCCAGCTGCTGTGTCTTCCCTGCTTGTTGGGGTACAAAATGATTAATCCCCTTCTACACAGTTCAGTACTTAAAACATATGTGAAGGGGACACAAGGGCTTTCATATTAAGCAGGGATAAAAAAAGCCTTGTTTTACTCTTAATGAAGAAATCATTTCCTTAAGAACAAAAAGCTCCTCACAGCCAGTGCTTATAAATTGCTTAATTGGAAATACACATAACAGTCCTATGAGGATTATCAGAGTGCTTCTAGCAGGAATTAGAGTCAGGAAAGAAAAGTTATTTTAGAGATACTAATAAAACAGGAGGTTGTGAAGGCTTCTGGGATATATACAGATGTTTTATTTTAGGCTTTGCATATAAAGCTGATTTTTAACCAATTTGTTATTGGTTTCAAGCTCTGCTCATTAGCCTGGAAGCAGAGAGGAGTGAAAATAAAGGAACAGACCCCCATATCAGAGAATGATAGCTCCAGAAAGACAGAGCGGGGTTTTTTTTAGCTGAGACTTCAGGCTATTAGGCCAACTACCACTGTCTAGTTATCTGAGTTGCATAAATGTGCCAGAAACAGAGCTAAAGACATCTTTGGCAGTACTTTTCCTTGTTTCCTGATAGGTATCAAGCCTCTCAGCAGCAGTTCTTTGCTTTCTGCAAGAGATGCCCAGTGCACAGGCAGGCTCCTTGCCTGGCTGCAGTGGAAGTGCCTCCTGCCCCAGCCACGCTTCTCCTGGGAAAGTAGGAAATGGTGGCTCTCGCAGCTCCACCACCACCAACTCCTCTGTCTAAGGAGCTTTTCTGTGCAGGAGCAGTGATCCAATGGGGCTGCACCACATCCCTGGATTTTACTACCTTGCTAAACACAGATATGGAGCCTCTCAGCCGCCCACTGCCAACTTAAGTCACCACAGCTTCTCCTTTCACTTGGAGGCAGTAGAGAGGCTGGAAAATGTCCACCTGCTCCTCATCTCTGCCTGGCGACCCTGTAAGCCCCACGCAAAACAATTTGCTTCTGTTTGTAGCTCTCTGTCTAGAGCCCAGCTCAAGGGTCAACTTCCATGGCACCTGAGGCCTTTCCATCGCTGAATAAACACCAAACCTTTCTTTGCTGGCTGACAATAAAGGCACCTGCACCACCTTCCTGCAGCTGGGTTTGCATATTCAGCTTTGGTTTGGACACTGAAAGCAGTGCTGTGGGATCACCAGACAGGCACGGACGACGGGCAGCCGGCAGCACTGGGGTCACCTCACAATCCTGGGGTCTCCTCACAGTGGCAGGATCTTCTCAAGGTCCTAGAGTCCCCTTGTCCACAAACATGAAAGTCGTGTGCAATGAGCCTATAATTACACACTTGAGAGAGACATTGATTATTTATCTCAGAGTTGCGCAAGCCTGGATGCTCAGGGGTATCCCACAAATCAAGCACACCGACTATCAAAACCTTTTGTTATTTATACATTTTAGCAAACAAAGGAATTAATGTTCATTGGCTACAAGTTACATAATTCTGTTGTTAATTGTATTCTATCTGCTTATTAATGATTTTCTCTCTTCTGCTGCTAATTAGTCCCATACTCAGCCTTTCTCTTCTTTTGGGTCAGTGTGTTTCTTGGGTCCGCGGCCGTGAATTGGTGGTCACGATCTCCCCCTGCCAGAATTACCTTTTACCCAACTGGAGCTGATTCAGCACAGTTCCTGAGTTGTCTTTATCTGTTTCTTCCTTATCTTTGGGGTTCTGCCAAATGTCCTTGTGTCCCATAAATTCTGCATTCTTTGTGTCCGCTATCAGCAGTGCGACCTTCTCCCCAGGCCTTGTTAACCTCCGCGGAGATCGAAGATCACTGAAACACCTGGCACCCTCAACTTTAATAAGGTAACTCCACCTGCAAGTAATTTGTCTTCCTAACGCCTGGACATCACTCAACTATTGCTTGTTAGCTGCTGTTTCACGGGTTAAATCTCCTTTCCTGCTGATTAGGCTTGAAAGCATACGAAGATCAAACGTCAAAGAGCGTCCTTTCTTAAGAAAAATGTTGCGTGTTTCAGGTTCTGCAGCACCGTCACGGCGCCCTCACGGAGGCAGCCGAGGGGAGGTGGCGCCACCTCGCGGCCCGTGGCGGCGCGGCGGCGCAGGCCCGGCCGGCGCCCGCGCAGGAGCCGCCGGGGTGGAAAGTAAGAAAAGTCGTCAAAAAATAAAAAAAAAAACAAACCCAAAGCAAGACAACGGCGCTGTGTGGCAATGATCACCGGCAGCACCTGAAAAAGTGTAAGGAGCTGTTTTTACTTCTCCACAGCTCTGGCAGCCAACAAACCAGGACACACCTGGGAGAAGGAAAGGCTGATGGTAACTCCTTTTTATTCCTATCCGGCTCTGCCCAGCTGAGTCTCCTTATTTTATAAGCTATAATCTTTATTTTCTCTTCTAATAAGCGGTGGTATTTGAGTTCAAAAGCCTCACAGGGCTCATATGCTACTGATGCTGAGGAGAGGAGGAAGAAAAGGTGTCCCTTTGCAAGATGGATCCACTTCAAAGTTGTGGCGATTTGAGGACTATCAATACACAGAGAGCCATGCAGTGAAGCAAACAATAGCCGAGCAAAACTGGCTTTTCATGCAACACTGCAGGAATGAAAGAAGAAGAAAAAACCACTTAAAGCATTTGAAATGTAAAAAGTTAAACACGGAACTTTCGTTTTAAAATGCATTCCTTTTTTTTTTCCTTCCTTTTAGCTGGTGAGAGCATATTGATTAGCAGCTCTCCCGGGTCCAACAGTTTCTAGATTTTATTGAGGATGATATAAAGGTCCACATGGAAAATAAAAGCAGTAGCTACTACAAAGTAAAGCTGCAGTTGCCTGTTTAAAGTCTGACCTGATCCTAAAGGCAAAGAGTTGCCTGCCTGAATCTTAGAGCAGTTGCACTGACAGGTCCCACATGGAGGCTCGGCAAAACCTGGCAGGCTGGCACCAGTAAGGAACTGGGATATTAGTCATGGACTCCTGCCTGGCTGAGGCAGGGGCTTGTCACTCTAACAATAAGTAAGTCTCATGCAGGGCTTCTTCTTTCACATCTGCCATGCTGCTTGCATGTGCATTCATGCTGTGTGCTGTGTATCATGTCCAGTCATTTTAGGGCTTAAAATTTGGGTGTTCATCCCCTCCAAGGCAGTGGGGACAAAAGCCCAGGCCATGATGCAGGGGGCTCCCCAGGTCTGAATATCTGCAAAACAGGAATAAGAAAAGACATGGACGGGTCTAGGTTTGGACTTCGTCATTTTAGTGATGTTTTTCAGTTGAGGGGATGATGCTCATGTGTGTTGGGGCAGAACTGAGACATTTTGAAACCTGGTTAAAGTTTTCCAGAGAACACAAAGCACCTATCTGCTGCTAAAATCTGATAAATCTGCAAAAGAAGAGCTGGGTTATTTTGTGGGAAAGCTACCCTCAGCCTGCCTGATCCCATATTTGGGTAACTTGCCATACCTCACACTTTCCTGAAGCTCTCCAGATCTGAGTGAGCCTGACTAAATAAGCATGTGAATTTGAGTGCTTAGGGAACACACCTATAAGCAGAAACCTAATTTAGGCAGAGCTCTTTCTTCCTATCATTTCGGCTTTCCTTTCATCAAATCCCAAATTATACATTGAATGTAATTTTATCTCTGTCTGTCACCATGCCGGGCTCTGCAGACTGGTAGAGAAGTAAGCCAAAACCTGTAGCTATCAGCAAAGCTGAGTTCTACCCACGGGAGAAGTCCCATAAAAAAAAAACCATTTGATCAAGCAATCACCTCTATCGGTGAGAAGTTTAGTGTCTGCAAGTATATACATCACAGCTGAAAATAGTATCTCACTAAGATTTGTAAACTCAGAAAAAGAGTCTGCTTGCAGTATCACTGCCTAACACCTTCCAGGCAGAAGAACAGAGATTTTTGTCCTATAGTTGCTCATTTTCAGCTTCAGTCAAAGCCTCAAAATTAGAAGACACTTTTAAAAAATACCGTCTGGATTTCCCCTGCAATCTCAAGGCAATGTGTTTTACAGAATCACAGAATCAAAGAATATTCTGAATTGGAAGGGACCCACAAGAATCATCGAGTCCAACTCCTGGTCCTGCATAGGACAGTTCCAAGAATCACACCATGGGCCAAACTTCTGTAAACAGACTTTGCACAATCCGGAAAAATCCTCAGATCCTTCTAATGGACAAAGCTTTTTAATTCTGCCATCTCCTGTCAGAACAGGTTTTACTGTAAAGTCTACCTTCATAAAAATTGAATTGTAAATTACTTATCTCACTCAAAAGGATAAAGGACAAAGGAGGGATCTGGTGAACATAATATATTTGGATTCTCAAAAAGCTGTGGGCAAGGTTCCACACCAAAGATTATTAAAGAAATGAAGCTGTCATGGGATCACAGGAGTTATTTCATGGAGTGAAAGCTGGTTAAGGGTAGATTGGCAAAGGGTAGAATTTTCTAGTCAGCCTGAGGAAGGGTTAGCAGTGGGGTGTCCTGGATATTGGTGCAGGAACCAGTTTTGTTTAGTATATAACCTGTGGCTGCAGAAAGGCATGAGCAGTGATAGCTCTGTGTTCACAGTGCTACTGGAGTTTTCCAAGTATCCAAACACCACACAGGTAGCAAGAGGCACCTGAAGGACCCCACTAAACTGAGTGGGACAAAGAAGTGGCACATGGGCTTGGGTGCAGGTGAATGTAAATTGCTGCTGTAGAGAGTCAGGGATGTGACTGTATCAAGAGGCTCAGAAAAACACTAGACAAATTTGGAGCACTAGGCTGAAGGATGAATACTGAAGGGCTAGGCAAGGTTATGCCATCTAACATTCCCAGTACAACAACTGTGGACACTGAGGGAATAAGTGGGGAATGTATTGCTGAAAGCAGCCAGGCAGAGGTGCTCTCCTTACCTGGCTTCTCCCATTGTCAGTGCTGGAGACATGGCATGATGCTGGGAGCACCTGGCACCATGGGGTTCCTATTTTGATGGAAGTTCTGGTACAAGAAAATCTGAACAAAGACTTTCAGCTATCAAAAGAAGTGGGAGTTTTTATAATATTTTGATTATTTTTAGTGCTTTAACACTGTTAAAAATAAAAAGCAAAGCATTACAACATTATCAAAATTTTGCTATTCTTTAAGAATTATCTTGATAGATCTGGATTGGTTTTCTTCCTTGTAAAACTGGTTTTGATTTTGAATATTCATTTCAAATTAGAACTGAAGTGTATTTTGCAATATTGTCATTTTTGGTGGAATAGAGACATCAATTTCCAGTCAGCTCTAGTGATTATTTCCTTTTCTAATGCTTGTCAACCTCTTCCTTCTCATCCTGACATTCTCTGCGACCCTGAAGCCAAGCTCTGTGAGAAAATGGCAGGGGGTGGTTTCTGTGTTGCTGTGCTCCTCATAGCTTGTACTGTGGTTTGGGATTCTCCAGACTATTTTCCCTATTTCTGTTCAACTGTGGGATCTGCTTCCCACAAGGCATCTTGCCATACCGCCTCTCCCAATCCTTTTCTTCCCTTCCTTCCTCCCAGGTTTTCTTGTGTGAGTCTGACAACTCTGTGATAATCATTCCTCCTCCTCACAGCTCTCCACGGGGATCTGCGTGGGTGGGCATAGCTGGTGTACAGAGCACAGCTCTCTTCTCTCTATGTACTCATGAAATTTGCCAAAAGCCTTCCCACCAGCAATAAACTTCTCCTTCACAGGAGATCCATAGCAAAACACACACACACATTTTACTAGAGCTGGAGCTGGCACTGGAAAATTATGACGGATTTTCCAAATCAAGCATCGCTCACGAGTCACCCCCAGAGAAATCTGGCTGCTTGGCTTCAGAGCAGCTTCCAAAGTGCTGTAGACAAATGCAGGCATGCTGGGAGCTGCAGCCCGGTGGCCATCCGTGTCACCAGCTGAGTCTGGTGGTGCAGCAGAAAGCACCACCAAGGCACTGCTGCTGTGCTGGCCAGGCAGACACGGGACAGTGTGGGACATGCCAAACCTATCAGCTGCTTTTGGGGTGACTCACTCAGGGAGGTGCACCCAAGTAACTGAGGCGTGGGCAGGATTTCGCTCAATGCATCATGTGCTTGTGACAGTGCTTCCCCCCACACAAGGGAATATACCCTTTAAATTTCTCTGTTTAAATATCTGTCTTGCTGCCTGCTGGTGTGTGGGCTCCAACTAACTACAGTTGTAAAAAACCCAATGCCTGCATGAGACTGGCTCTGAGAGATGCGTCAACCCGGAGCTCCCTAATGGTCAGCCCCAGCAGAGCTGCCAGGGTGTGAGAGAAACTGAATCAGATTCCCTTTCTCAAATACTGGAAACATGGAAGCAAATAAGCCAGAAAGCTACATGTTTAAAGACCACATTCTTGTGGTGAAGTAATTAGGGATAAATCTCCTGCTATGAAGGCAAGGACATAGTCTTGACCTTCTTTAAATGAGATCAGTGAAACTTCCCTCTCTGCATTCTTCCATGAAACCAATACCTTACTATGCAAGCATAGGCTCAAAGGAGTTATCCTTTGGTTATAGCTTGCACATACTAGTGGGCCTTGAGGGGATCTGTGGTTATACTTGGAGGTGGAGTCTACACCCCATGAGTATCATCATGATCCTCATCATCCAAACCAGCTATCCATCACCTGAAACACTTTGAGTAGCTGTTTTCATCAGAGCAGCGGAGGATCTGGATGGTTCAGGTTTTGGCACAGTATCTGGCGGATCCTTACCCTACAGAGAGCACAGAGGGTGAGATGTGCACATATGCCTGAAGACCTTCAGCTGAACCTACAGGAGAAGGTGGTGCTGGAAGCCTTGCCAGGGCATCTTCCTGTACAGAGAAAAACCTGAGGAAGGAAAGGAGCTTGCTGACGGCACACAAACCACACAAGGAAAGCAGGCCACTGGCCCTCTTATGTTCACAGGAAACAGCTGCATAAGCTGAACTCAAACCTAAAAAATTAAAATCTCTGAAACCAATTACCATTTAACCCCTGTTGAGCCCCTCCTTCTGATTCATCACCACCTTCCAGCAGATCTGTGAAATGTGGGTTCACCTCATCACTTGGGGTCATCCTCTGACAGCACAGTGAGCTACTGTAAGCCTGTGAAGGGAAATATTATTTTCCTCAGATCACATTTTTTGAGATAATGGCTCAGCAGTCAGAATGAAATCATCAAACAATAAGATGAGCCAAAGCAAAAGCAATAGATACTGGTGGGTGGTTTTGACCAACTGGCTCATAAAAGACACATCAGTTTTATATTGCAAGTTTATTATAGTAATACAATCAGATTAAATTATTTTCACAGCTAGTATACCTAATTATATCAGGCTATGTATATATACTTTATTCCAGCACGTTACAATCTTTTTATCTTTAATCATGCAGCGAGTAATGTGCAAACACAATTATAGGGAAGATTTCCACCTCCCCCTAGAAAAGAGAAACCAAAGTTGCAAAAGTATGGCTTTATAAGAAAGTTGTATCATACTATGAACATTTGTTTGTACTTGGGCATGGCAACAGTCAGTCCTAACAGGTGAACAACAGCATCTGTCACTGCCGTGCTTATTCCGAAAACGCCAAGGGATCTGGCAATAGGGAAATGCCATCGATGTTAGAGATGGAAAATACGTATCTATATGCATTCAGAGTACGAAAAAGCTAAAAAATGTTTTCACGGATTAAGTGTCACATTTATTTGTATGCTGAAGTCAGAGTTATGGAGCCTTGAAGAACACAAATGCACAAACAGTTTGTTTTCCTTTAGACCAACAAATATCAGTAGTGATGGAACTGACTTAAAAAGCGTTACTTCAGGTGTAGGGAGGTGTAACTGAGGTCAGAATCTGGCCTGTCCTTCCTGCTAATGATGCTGCAGAAATAGACAGAAGCATAGGGTTAGGAAGTCATAGGTAGCTGAATTTTGCTGCCAGCCCAGAAAAAAAGAAAGACAAAGATGTATGTTTAATAGATTGTATTTTTTAAAAAACTGTGTTCTAGAATAAAGTGTGGCCAGCATCACAAACCCTTTGCTGGATGATTGTAGTTGCTGGAAAGCAGAAGCCCTTGTGCTTGGTGTTTGGGGGTAAAACACCCATTTCAAGAGCAAAATCGTTGCCTCTTTACAAAAGAAGAAGAAATATCCTTACCTGTCAGCAGCACAGAGCCTGGGACACACATTGACCTCGTGAAAAGGCTGCTTCCGTAGGGCATCGCTCACTGCTGGTGCGAGGAGTGCAGTGGGTGAGTGCTGTCAGTCGCTTACGGGTTTGCCAGGAGAGGGCAGGCAGACACACTCACACATGTGCGACAAGAGGAGAGGCAGACACTCACACGTGTGTGACAAGAGGGCAGGCTGACACCCACACACGTGTGAGACAAGAGGACAGACAGACATGACAAAAAGGCAGGCAGACACGTACATGTGCAACAAGAGGGCAGGCAGGCACTCGTGTGTGACAAGAGGGCAGACACACACATCTGTGGCAAGAGGGCAGGCTGACACACATGTGTGAGACAAGAGGAGAAGACAGACGTGTGACAAGAGGGCAGACACACGTGTGAGACAAGAGGGCAGACACGTGTGACAAGATGGCAGACACGTGTGTGACGAGGGCAGGCTGACACTCACACGTGTGTGACGAGAGAGCACACACTCACACACACGTGCACACACGCACCCGCACGTTTTCACTCACTCCCACCCCCCCACTGTGCTCTCACTAAAACCAAAGGCTCACACATACAGACAACTCAGATCCTTACAATGCTACTCCTCAAAATTGAAATTAAAAAGATGTAACCTGCAGAACCCACCTAAACCCAAAGATCAGAAAAGACTTTACCCTCTCCCTGTTTCTCTCTTGTGTTTATTCTTTTTCCCAGTTTCAGAAATACAGATCTTAGTGACACTTATTCAGTATGTAGATATGCAGAATGTAAACATCACCACACAGCACCCAGCACCCTTTTTAATTAACAAAGTCACCAACATATTTGCCATGCAAGCATAGGGATTTTTCAAGACTGTCAGGTTGCAGGAAGTCTGCAAAATATTTTGAGTTTTACTTTTGCTAAAGACCTGGCTTGGAAAGAATGGAGAAAAAAAAAAAAAATCACAGGGCTGAGGTAGATTTGGCCATATCTGATGTAATGTCACGGTACTGAGCAGGAAGACAAACGAGATCACCACAACATAAGCAAATAGCGTTTAGGGAGAAGATTCCCCAATTCCAGGAGAAGGAGTGCCCATCCTGCAGTCATATTGCTACAGGCAATGGAAGGAGTTGTCTCCACAGTGCTAATGACCCTAAACTTTGGCCCACTGGGACTGCACATGGGAGGCTCGATGTGATTGAGAGCCAGCTGGTGCTTGATCTCTTGCTAAAATGGTCAGGAAAAGGAGGAATGAGGGGGCTGTGGAGTGATCTTTCCTGTGTGGGTAGTTACCTGTTACACTCTGGGCTGGACGCATGGGAATTTTTACATGTTGGCCAACACTGGACCAGCAGCTTTTTTCCAGGCTGGGGTACCAGTTACAGGAATGTCCCAGAAAGAAAATGTTCAAGACAATTAATCTTCTATCCTCTCTCTTAGCAGGTGGATTGAGGGGAGCCTCCCACATGGACAAATGCATGCACACAAGCATGCTGCTGCCTGCTACAAAGCCACCCATAAAGCCTGAAGTGCCTGATTCCGGACCTCTGCATTGATCCACAACTGTTGCAGCCAACAAGAGACCCCTGCACCATTTTACACTCACTTGCTCCCAGCAGGCTGTTCCGGCTCTCTGAGTACAGCCTCCTGCCTTAATAGAAAGTGCTCTCCGTTAATGACGACAGGCCCTACCTGCCTCCTTGGATTTGTAAGATGAACAGCCCTCCCCTCCCTGCTGTCTTTTCTCAAACTCTTCACAGCACTGAGACTTACATGGTTTCGAGCCAGTGCAATAGCACTGGATGATTTCCATTTCCTCCTTTCCCGGGATCTCTGCTCCCGGGACCTAATTACTATTCTAATAATATCCTTCACCAGCCTCCTCCGCCTCTCACCCACCGACATGCGGATGAGATACCGCAGTGCTGCTGGGGACAAACCCAATCCTGCTCCTCTGGACTCCCGGGGTGCCACAGGGGTCGTGCTCTGCAGTCACGCTGGTCAGCCATGGGCAGCGAGACCCTGCTCTGTCGTCTGCCTCCAGCTCCGGGTTTTCGGTGGAGTATGTGCCAGTGCTGGGGAGCCTGAGGGCTTGGCAGAAGCAGCTGAGCCACCGCTTATAATGCAAATCTGCCTTGGGCTCTGCTTTGCTTCCCAAGCTGTGACAGCCTCTGTCTGCAGCACAGGCTGCCGAGCGAGCAGCCATCCCCCAAAATCCTCACCCGACACTGACCCTGCATTTCCCCGTTCGCAGCCTCCCCCATCGAACTAGGAGGAACAGACACAGATGGAGAAGGACATTCAAGTCCCCAGGGACAGGGGTGGAGGGACACTGCAGCACCAGGGATGTGGGATTTCGGGAGTAGTGTTAACCCCTTCATGGCCTGCTTGCCACTTTTAGGGCTAGGCTGACATTTTCTCCACCTCACAAGCAAGCCTGTTTATTCACCTGGCCTAGCGCAGGTGGCACTGGAACTGAGGTCCTCCCACGGCATGTGGGAAGAGATGGCTGGGAGGAACATCCCGGTGTCTCAGAAAGGATGTCCCAGGTGGCTGTGAGCAGCATGTTCGGCAGCCTCACAGTAAATCTCCACCTGGCCTTGGTGGGCATCGCCGGTGTCCTGGCACACAGCAGGTAGCCCATGGAGAGGGAAACTAAATGGAAGTGCTCCCTGTGCTGATGGAAGGAAGGGTGCAGGCCCAGCACAGCCTCCTTGGCACAGGCAGGGAATTAGCCAGATGAGACACAAGCCATTTATGCACAAAGCGATTGAGATTTGGCTGCACATCCTTTCTTAGCCAGAGCATTGTGGAAAGGGGTTTGTTCCCCACAGCCTTGGGCTCCAAATCCAGTTGAAGAGAAGAGTGAGTTCTTCACTGCTGTCCAGTACAGACCTGGGAAGTGAGTTACTTCAGCAGAACAGAGGGTTGTGCTTACAAAGAGGGGGGGAACACCGGGGTCCAAAATAAGGCATGTCCCCCAAAGGGAGTTGTGATTCTGCCACTGCTCTGTTGGTACTGAGAACAGCCAGGAGAGCAGGACCTGAGCCCTGAGCAGAGAGGGCAGCGTGGTTCAGAGCTACCCAGAAGGCTGCCCAGCCCCAGCCCCGCTTTCTGCAAACTCACCCTGCCTGCAGTGCCCAGTCAGTGGGAACATTTTGTAATTTCCAGGATAAGGACTTCTGTCTGGACCTGGGCGGCAAAAATACTCTAACTGACAACAAGTAACAACTTTTAACAGCAGAACGTCATACCCCAGCTTAGGATAACTAACAAATGCCTGTGGCTCTGAGACCCACTGGGAAATCAAGTTAGTGAGCTACATCTCCTGTAGAGATATGTTCTAAAACACAAGTCAAGGAGAAATAACGTCACTTATGAAAGACAGGGTTCCCACTGCCCCTGCTCCAATTGCCATTTGTTTACTGAACAGCAGGGGAAATGGTTCCTTCCCCATTGCACAAGTCTGTAGAGGCACCAGGGCTTGGATTGCCAGTAACACCCTCACTCCCAGGTGAAACCTTTCCATTAGCTATTCTGTGGATCTTTATTTCCCATCCCCCAGGAATATACACTCACTGCCCCTCTCTGAACTCATGCCCTCCACCCCATGACCTGCTATGAAGTAACTCAGGAGGATCAGTTATCCTGCAGGAACTGCCTCTGCATTCCTGCAGCATCAGCAATGGACTTTGTGGTTATTCCTAGATAATGCTCGATCATTTTTAGAAGGGAAACCTGATGTTTGAACCTTCTTGGTAGGGGATGGTATTTCTCCCAGCTCTAGCAGTGACACCATTTAAAAATCCCACTGGGTAAGTAGTTCCTTTTAACCCAGGTGCATTACACAGGATACATATTGGGAATTCAGATACACTGCTACCAGCTGACAACTAAGAAACCAAACACAACACAGTCTCAACTAACAGTTAACCCTTCACATGCACAACAAAACAGTTAACAAGGAAGGCTTTTGCCTTTAAAAGTGCTGTGCCTGCAATCAGTTAGAAAAGACATTTAAAATCTTGTCTGAAAATATTGGATTTTCCAGCATAGCCTAATAGGTTAAGTACTAAAATCACACTAAAATGCAGAGGGTGGTGGATGACCAGCTCCTCTAAGTTGCCTTTGAAAATCCAAGACCCATTGAATAAAGTCAAGGAAAAACATTTACCACATTTTTTGCCGGTAGCTTTTTGCCATAGGATGGTAAGGGCTTTAGTGCCTGAGGTATAGGTAGTTCCTGGATGCTTTTAGGGAAGTGGGAAGGGGGAAGAGTCTGGAGAATAGTTTGCATAGCTTGCAGATATAAAGAAGCAGGTGTGTTCCCCACCAGGCTGTTGAATTTGTCTTCTCCCAGCAAAGCTGTCCAGTGGTCTGGATGCTCCTGCAGAACTTTCCGCATCTTAAACTGTGGGTTGGGCATGAAGAGCAAGAGGTAGTCGAGGCAGAGCTTCTTTGATGCAACATTGACTTTGGAGTCCCACATCTGCTCCAGGATGACGTCCAGCGGGGTGAGCCCTTTACTGTCCTCTATCCTGGGAGAGGCTCCATTCCCGAGGAGGATGAGGACCGTCTCTGACCTCAGCAGTTCACAGGCAAGGTGCAGGGGTGTTTTCCCATCTTCCAGATGAAAGCAGCCGGCCCTATTGATATAGGAGTTCAAGCTGGGGAGCTTGTGTGCAATTTTGATGATCAGTCCCAAGATATCTCTCCTGTCATATGTGACTGCCATGGCCAAGTGAGGAGCAGAGGATGGGCAATAGCAGAAGTGTTCCCCAGGCACCTTGAGAGCCTCCTCTGGAAAATGAGACAGCAGATACTGAGCATAAGGCAGGTGATTATGCACCACTGCATAGAGAAGGGCTTCTGAAGGTGAGTAGGTTCGTAGGCTGGCATTTTCCTCCCAGTAAAAATACTCCATAGTTCTCATGTCTTCCAGCATCCACACGGGCTTGTGATCTCTCACAGCCTGGTAGAACATATAGGATAAGAACTTGCAGTGCCTGCTCTGATCATCCTGCAGGCTGGCCTGGTTACTGGCCATGGCTCAGCAAATAAAGAATAGCTCCACGTAAAATCACTCCAGACTGTAAGATCGGTGCACTTGGAATGCTGATCCCGATGCTGCTGCAACCTTCAGGCTGTCATTGCTGCTTGGACTGCACTAGCTGGAATGCATGGGCTGATCATCTCCACCCATTCATTGTTTTTCCCCTCACTGCAGTGGTTTTGTTTAGGTAAGCACAATCCCACAGGCTCAGTTAACCCGTGCCATGCAAGCAGATGGTTGGTGAGTACATCCCGCTCTGCGCGTGGCACAGGTTACTGAAGCGCTGTCAGACTGCCAGTGATTTTATACACACACAGCCACAGAGAATAGAGGGAGAGACTAAAATTAGCTTGAGAGGTGAGGCGGATTTCTGTCTGCATTTCGTGTCTAACCAGATCAGCTCACACACTGCAGCAAGTGGAATAGCAATATTCCTCTATTTTATTTTTTTTTCATGTCACTCACACACATGCAGCTCATTATATAGTAAAAAAGATGTAGCAGTGTAAAATACTCCACAGCTGATAACAGGCACGATTCCATGCTCAGGAAATCAAGGGATTGGTAGCGGTAGCACTAGGAAAGGATCCCTATTTTATAAATAATGGTATGGCTGGCCACTTAGGAGACACTGATGTTAATGGATTGTCTGTAAGGCATTAGTGATGTTTAAGATGCCAGCATTAATCTCTGCAGGGAAAAGAGTCAAAGGGTGTGTGCAGTAACGGTGCCCAGAGTCATAAAGCAGATTGCTGGGTTTAAATGCCTGCCTTTGTTTAGCAAGGAAATACCTGGAGTGCCTCTGCTGCACAGCAAGGGCACAAACAAAAGGTTAATGGCCAAAGCCCACTGGCGGGTGGGGAGCTTTGATCGAAGCATTTCTGAGGTGTCCTGCTCTGGGGCTGGGGTCAGAGCCAGCAACAATGAGGGGAAGTGGGATTAAGCAATCAGACTTGTTCAATGCCCTGCTAAGACACAGAGCACCAAGGCCTACAGGTTTGAGGGGGAAGTTCCTATTGGATGAGGCAGAGACCTGGCCAAAATTAAATTCACGGAAAAGAAATGAACTAAGAGTCCTTTGTGGGAAACGGTATTTAAGAAAGGAGGGTTTCCACGCATTTTATAAATCAACAGATGGCAATAAAATGGTATCTCACCGTTTTGGTAGGAAAACAGGGAAAATACAACAAATCAAGAATTCCTTTTTTTCATTTAGCAAGAAGACATATATTAAGTATATTCAAACTAGAGAGAATTCAAGTATCAGATCTCCAAATGTTGTTTGGAGTCATCCAAAGAGAAAACCAAAGCCACTCACAAAACTGGGTCTAGATCTTGCACATCTTCCAAAGCATTATAGCCATTAAGCAACCCTCACCTGCTGCAGATGTTAAGATAAGGCTCCCCAGAGAAGTGCTTACAGCACCCAGCCTGTCGGAGTTCAAGGGGCATCTGGACCATGCTCTCAGTCATACAGATTAACTTTAGGTAGTTCTGTGAATTGACTTGGTGCAGAGACAGACAGAAGTCAAGAGAAAAATGTTCTGCAAGTATGTCCAAAGAAGAAGGAAGCCAAAACCCCAGAATCAGGAATGGCCACCAGGCTTATGCAAATCACCTCTACACCACAGGTCCAGGATGTCCAGGATGTGAAAACATCTGTAATTACATGGTACCTCGTAATTACAGGTTACACTATAATGCTGCCCAGAAAGCCAAGCACAAAACTGGGAGAGTCCCTCATGTGGTTTGCTCACCTCTGCATGGTTTCAAATGACACAGGTCTGCCTGCTCTGGTGGCTCTTTGACTCTTTATTTTTTTCCCAGGAGTTCAGAAAAGCTGGCACTAAGGGCACCTCTTTGATGGCAATGCATTGCTTCTGAATTTTATTGTAAGCATAATATATCTGTAAAACATTATAGAACCATTAGAAATTGAAGACATTGATGTGGAAAGCTTTACTGAGGAGCTAGAAGAAGACTAGGAGTTTTGAAGTTTCTATTTATTTCTTTGAATTTTGATCTGTGATTAAAAGTAATGTCTCCTAATCCATAAGGTGTTTGTTGTGGCTTTCCTCTTTGACAAAGTGCAGTCTAGAAGATGAACAGAATCAGTTTTGACTCATAGAGGGAGCATCCAAGAGAGCAGGAACAGGTTAGAAGGGGGAAACTGAAAAATAAAAGCTGATTTTACCCAAAACAGCATTTACCTTTTCATCTGAGGCTGAGAAGCTCTTTAGACCTCTCCTGGGCAGATGCATTTTTCACATTTGATGGTGATTTCAGCTCATAAAGTATTTAGATATTTTGAACCTGTGAGAAATATAGAATGTTTCTGAGCTATTCAGAAACCTTCTTACAGTGTTATGCTTGAAATAGTGTTTCTGGGCAAAAGGGAAACGTACTTTATATATAAAGAAAAGAATTGACTGTTAGTAGAACTGAAATCTTAGCACACTATTAAAAATTCATTATTAGTCCAAGTCAAATTATTACAGAAAAATAAATAATACTCCTATGCAGAAAAAATTTCAACAGCAATAATAATAATTTTAAAATAATTTGAAGGTCTTATGCACACTCTTTTTATCTTCTATCCCCATTCCTGGTGTTACGTTCCCCCTGCTCGTGCTCGTTCAGATTCTAAGGCTGGTGGTTTCATTCTGGTGGTGTTGTTACAGAAGGTCATCAGCATCTGGAGTTATTCTGTGGGAGGAAGGTGAGGTTGATGGTGATGGTTTCTTCTTCCTTACTCCAGATTCTCCTGGGGGTTGGTTTTATGATTTGTTACATGCTTTTACACTTTGTTTTTTTCTTCATTGGATTGAAACTCCATTTAACATCCAAATTTGCTGTGGATGCTGATTATATACATGTAAGATACCATTTATTTTTCCTCTCTGCTACCCCTGAAACCAGTCTTGTCCAGCTCTGCATCTGCATCTGCATTTCTTTAGCTGTCCATAGGTGAGTTGTTTGTAGAGGTGAGTACTCCAGAGTCAGGCCTGTGCCCCATCTCCTACCATCTCATTGGGCCTGTAAACCCCTGCACTGTACCCTGTGCTTCCACTTCTCAGGACCTCTGCTGTCACACCAATCCTCTGTTAGCTCCAGCATGTAAAGCTGGAGTTGTGAACACCTCGTGGTGCACAGAAGAGCTGCTGGTATAAAACTATGGTTCTGCCATGCAGTGCTAGTGAAAGTAAACCAAATCAGCCATAGGCACCTGGCTGGAAGGAGGAAAGTGTTCCTACAGCTAAACCAAACTGAAACAAAGCAGCAGGTACTCAGCAGCAGTCCAGACAGAGAAAGTTCAGCAGGCCTTGGTCCTGAGCCTTTGCAAATTCAGTGCAGCAGCTGCAGCCTGTTGCCAGCAATGCCCAAACTGTGCTGCAGGAATAGATGGTTCCAATAGATCCTGTTTCTGGAATAAACCCAAGCAGAAAGACTTTGTGCACTGCACGATACTGAGAGTGGGGTTTAGGCTTAGGAACCTTTCCCTGTCATTTCTTCCTCCTGCCACTGTGTACAAAAGCACAGGGAGCAATGAGAAGAACCATGGGAACAAGAGTGAGTGAAGACACCTTCTGGAAAAAGACAAAACCAACAGCAGCTTTTGGTCACTGGGACTGAGGAAAAATCACAAGAGGGTCTTTCACATTCATGATTTCATTGCCTGATGGGAACAACACATTTCTCTGCTTTAAGGGAAGAGCAGCCTTGCCACAAGCTCCAGTAGTCATGGGGTCCATGTGATCTCAGCTCAGCTCCTTCCCCCATGTTTTTGCCTGGACACACAGAGGAAAAACTTCAAGGAAGAAGTCGCTTGGGAAACAGAAGATCAAAAGGCTTTGGGAAAGATTGGGACCATCTCCAGCATTCTACCTGCGTCAACAACTCCAATGAGATGTTTCTTGCTCCCTTTCTGCCCTAATCCAGTGATTTTAATTGGCATCTGTTTCCAGGCAAAAGTGATTTCAATTCTTTTGTGCCCTTTTTACAGGAGGGGCACAGGATGATCCAGCCAGGACATACAAAGAAGCAAATCAATTGCCAGATATCAGATGCCTGAGCATAAATCAAGAGAATTAGAGAAACCTGATCTCTTTCTTCAGAGGCACACTGTTTTTCAGGATCCTGTCTGCTGGTCTTTTTCCTTTCCTTGGGAAAGAAAAACTGATCTGTTGGTGATAGATAATAACCCTTCAGCCATGGTGAGGCTCTAGCAAATGCTTGCTGTGTCCTGCTTTCCATGTCCAGCCTGGGCTGTGCAGTGCAGCCTGGGGACACACAGTGTGACGAATTAATGACCTTGTGCAGAGCCCTGCTGCACCTCAAGGCTGCTTTTACAGAGCATGAAGGGTTTCTTTTATGTCCTGCTACATGCTTACCAGCTCTAATTCATCCAGCTGACTACACTGGGCTTTGGGATGGTGGAAAAATCTACAGTCTGACCTGTCCTGGATAGCAGAATATTTCACTTCTCCTTGCAAGATTCAAACAGCGAATGAGACAATCTTTGACTACATTGCTAGAGGCAGGAAAAGAAAAGCAGAGATTTACCACTTTGGAAAGCCTTTGAATTACTTGTAATGGGTGCAGCTGATGTGCTGCATGCAGAACAAATCAAACACCAAATGGTTATTTACCTGCAGAACTTTGGAAGTAAAGATGAATACCTCACATGCAACAGCCACGTGCAATATATGTACAAGGGACTCATCTAGAGACAAATGAAGGGTTTTCAGATGATGTCCGTGCTGCTGGTGGAGCACTGCTGTAGTCCAGATGTGTGTCCTGCTCATACTGCTACACCCAGATGCCCACCTGGACATTGTACCAAGATCTGGAGTACTTATAAGAGTTGGGGAAGCCAGGGTAACACAGTGTTTTCCTGCAGGTTCTTGTTTATCCAGCCTGTGGAAGGCTTGGCCTGTTGTGTCCCGGTTTCCCCCAGAGCTTCACTTCCCAAGTGCAGTTAGTCTGGAGCTCTGCGGCAACAAGCCCCAAACAGCAGGCACAGATCTGAGTGCGCTTCCACCTGTTCCTTTGTCCACTTCTAAACTCAGGGTAGAGACAGAGCCCTTAATGTGGGAAACATTTCCAGCATATCTGGGTGTTGACAGGGAGCAAACCTTGTAGAAGCAACATCACAGTGTGTTGGCCACCAAGAGCAGTCAGTGCAACAGGAGCACAGTGACAGCAATGCCAGACAAGGAGCTGCCCTGCTTATGGCAAAGCACAGCCTGCTGCAAATGTGAGAGCATCTCCACAGCTGTGAAAGCAGTGAAGTGTAAGACTGAAGATGGATCTTCACACAGACTCTTCTGTGCCTCCAGTGTCACAGGATAATTTATAGAGACAGCTTAATTTATAAAATACCTGGCAGGTGCCTATCCCTTCCCCAGGTGAAAGCTGATTGCCTTTTTTCGGAGCCACTCTCACCTCTCCAGGCACATGTAACCCAAAAGTGTGGCACTGCATGACACTGGCCAGCTACAAAGGCATGCCACAGCTGTCTGGTTGTCACTGTGTGACCTGAGTGGAAGAGATCAGTGGCACAATACCAGCTGTGGCCTCTGACTCTGAGGTACAACCTTCCTTACCTTCAGATGAGGGATGTGGGGATATGGAGTCCTTCCAAAAGGCATCTTCCTCCTAAGCCTCAGCAACCCCTCAGTGTGGGGTCTGAACAAGCCTGAGCGAGAGGGATGGGTGCTGAGGCCTCAAGCTGGACTGGGCTTAGAACAAAGAGTGAGCTGGGCCAGGTAGTGAATCAGGAGCAGGACCCACAGGAGGTGGCAGAATTGAGGAGTGAACCTCCTCAGAGCACTGCTGGAAACACGGAGCAATGAGGTGCAACCAGTGCCATCCTGTGTTCTGAACAGGGCTCTCATGGATATGAGATCCAGTGTGCAAATTGGTTTGGCTTATTGAGCTCTCCATTTTCAGGAAAACTCATGTGAGAGCCAGTGGGATTGCCAGAGCCTGAGGACTGTCAAGTGCTGCAGGCTGGTCAGGGCAGAAGCCTGACCACCATGGATCAAATATTTTTCTTCTCTCAGCTCCCAGGGATGGATTGCTCATTTCCAGAGGCAGGCACTCAGTAAACACGGGGCTAACTCCAAAGGAAGGATAATAATGTCTCCAACTCTCACTGCATGTCATACATATCTTCAAATGTATGTTAGATCAAGCAGTATGTTCATATCTGGAGGATGAGACGTCAGCTCAGTTTAATCAGCTATAAAAACAAGAAGGCTCATCTTATTCCATTTTTTGAAAATTCTTTTGAGACCTGATTGCACAGAGCCTGCACGCCAAGAATCCCAGCGTCTCCCATTTCTATAAGCCCATTTGTTTCAGGTCCCAACTCCTATCCTAATTTGAGGCTACATCTCTCAAAGGCAGTACATAAATAGACAGATTACCATGCCTCTTCCAGAAAGTAACCTGTCAGCTGAGTTCTGTTTAAAGAACAAAAAAAGCCCTTGCAGACAGTCTGTGCCTACAGATACATTGAGCCAGATCCTGTTTTTCCAGGGAAAGGCTGAGACTGTGAAACAGTTTTATATCATTGGATGCTTTCCTTCCTCGTGATGATTACGGGTGTCAGTGCCCTGTTTCACCATACCCCTATGTAAATGTCAAGGCTGTCAACTGCTGAGAAAGCACTCAGGAAGGCATGAATGCATTTAGCTTCCAATACTGACAAAAAGCAATGCTTTTTTACACAAGCCATAATTAACCTGTGGAAATCAATGCTGTACGATATCAGCAAGGCTAAATGTTTGACAGTCTACAAAGCAAGGTTTCATTTTTTCTGTAAATTAAGGTCTTCTTTCTCTGTGTATGCAGGAGCTGATACTACACTAAAACTGCAAATCCACGGTCCTGCCACCATGTAGATGGGCAGGTAAATAAAAAACTACAGTTGTGCCATTCCTAACAAAATGATGACAAATTTGTCTGAACCTTTGTAGTCCCTTTTGTGCTGTGTTGGTATTGCAAACAAGAGCTGCTCAGAAAGTTAACTTCTGTGTATTTTTGTGGGGGAAATGTCAGTGCCACGAGACTGAGCTGCTCTGCAGGATGTATCAGTTTCAATGCATCTGTCAACAAAACCCATGGTCCAAAAAGGCATGAACATATTTTTTAAATTATTTTTATTGAATTCGCTACAAAAGAAAAATCCAAGCTGTGAGCAGCTCTGTAAAACCCCATAGTCTGCAATTTATAAGCCCATAATTAACTGCTGGAGGTCACTGAAAACAATCTTCAGCCCCAGTGTAATTACAAAATTATTTGCCAGGAAAGTCTTTGCAGTATCTTCTGAGGTCTCAGAGACTGAAGAGAGGTTTCAAAGTTAAATCAGTCATCAAGACTGCCAGTTCCTGTGCCCTGCATTTTATTGTCTCACAGACAAAATACCTCATCCAGAGCCAAAGATAACCACTCACCACTGTTCTCCACTGTTTCCAGTGGTTTTATGTGCAAAGGATTTTTAATCTGGGGGAATCACACAGTCTTATCAACAATAAGCTTTCCAGAACTGCCTGAAAATTGTATTTGTCCCAGTAAGTTTCATCTGAACTTCAATATCTCTAATGCTTTGTTCAAATAATTGTACTGGAAGAGTGGATTCCTTGAACAGGGTACTTTTGATGTTTCAGACTGTGACAAATTACTTCTACTATCACACATGATGGGTTCAGATCTTGCTAACCTGCAGCTGATCACCTTTTTCCTCCATCTTTATGGTTTAATGTATATGAGAAGCCGGCCACTGAGAAGTCACTCAAGAGTAGGTGGATTACTAGCAAAATGAAAGCAGGAAGTTCCATAAGGCTGCTTAAAGGAGAAGCATTTTAGTGCCTCACAAATGCTTTGAGCACTTTTAGATTCCCATTAAGTCCATTGAGGTACAGTGTTTGTATGGAGTGTGAGCTTCCTGTGGGAGTGCTGCCTCAGTGCTCCTTCATCAGCACCCAGGGAAATACCATCCTGGACACCTCTGAGCTGTGTGACCATACAAATACTATCAATACCAGAAACCCTGAAACAGCTACTCGTGCCTAACAGCCTTAAAGACATCCCAGCCAAGAGCTGCTGAATTGAGCACTAAAGGAGAACTTAAAGATCTTCATAAAGTCACCCTTTTGTTGCCTGAAGCCTCTGGCTCATAAATCTAGTTGATTCAGTAGAGAAAACAGAATTCTATTTGTGTCTTATTAAAGAGAACAGAATATTCATCAGTAATGCTGTAAAGGATGTTGGATTGCTTTGGCACTCTGCGGGATTTAAGTTAATGAATCCTATATTTTGTTTAAAAAGAGTCTTCTGCCCATCATGAGCAAAACTGTCCCCTTTTGATAAAGCTGATAACTGGTGATGAAGAAAGAACTTTTACTACAAAGTAACAGAAGTGAAAGGCAGAAAGAAATCAGCTGAACTTTCAGATCACTGACATTTAGAAGGATGGCTTACATTTTTAATATACATGTCAATTGGATTCTGCTTTTGGGTGGTTTTGGTTTTGTTTTGTTGTTTTTGTTTTCTTTAATTGAAAGCTTAAGAAGTAGAAGCTCTTTCCCTCCATAACATGAAGTCTGCACAAACTCATGTTTACAGTCAGCTTTCTGGGTGACACGTCAGACTGCCTTTGCAAACACTCGTTCAAGATGTCAACAGCAAGGTACTGAAATCAAACAAAAAATCAGTGTGGCCCTCTTCTTAATGGCATAGGAGATAATTTGAAGAAGATTTACACCACTGGCAGCAAAATTCCTCTGGGTGCCAGCATAATAATAATGCAGGCTAATGAAGGATCATGGCCTATATCCATGCTCTGGGATTGCAAGCTCCCCTCTGCTCAGCTCCCCTCTGCTCAGTTGTCTTGTGTATAGCACACTGAGTGTGGTTTCTCCCCTCTCCTACTTGTCTCAGGCTTTGCCTTTCTGCACCAAGCTGTGGTCAGTGAATGAAAAATTCAGGCTCTGGGTGCCAGGAGTTAGACTGGAGGGATGCTGCTTTCCCTGACAAGGATCATGATGAAACCTCATCAGATACCAGAGGTGCCCTCCCTTTGCTTTGCCTGGCAGTGATGTTGACAATGACAGACAGCTCACAGGGGCCTGCTGCCCTTAAATGCAACATCTTGTGCCATTTGAGATGGGATAAGGACATGAGACACCTGCACAGAGCTGCTAGAAGGACCTAGTGAAGCTCCTTACCTTTCCACAAAAGTAGCTGGAGGCCAGGGAAAATAACCTGGAGCTCCTGACTTTGCACCAATGTCAGACACCTGATATGATTTCACACACTTCGGAGTGACAAGAGTGGGGACTCCTCCCCCATGTCAGAGCTGTTGCTTCAGGAAGGCAGGGTGGCAGTGTGCTGTGCACACACCTCCTCTCCTGAAGGCTGGATCAGCAGCGGGCACTGCTTGTTCAACACTACTGGAGTCTTCAGTGGAAGGATGAGAACATTTTGATGGCAATGGTTCTCCTCTGAGTTGCTCCAGAAAAACCTCTGATGAGATCTGATCCTGTCAGGGCTAAAGAACAGTCAGGGTTTCTATGACAACCTCTCTCTGGTCCTTTTACCTCCAGGGCTGCTGTGGAGCCCAGGGACCCCCTACCACAATGCTGCCATGCCAAGTCACAGGGACAGTCCATGGGCTCAGGCTTGTTCCCTGAACACCAGAGCATTTGGGAACTGCACAACTCCCTGAGAAAGGTTCCCAGCCAGCCTTCGCTCCTGACACCCCACACCTCTGTCAGGCAGGTGACAAGAGAGCCAGGACTCCTTGTTCTCCCAGCAGCCTGGATAAACACTGGCAGCAGCTAGGGATCAGCAAGAGCCTTGATGCTGGCAAGATGAAATTTTGTTCATCCCTAAACAATATTTGAATTCGGAGATTTAAATCTTGATCTGGGATCTGAAAATACTCTGAAAATAGAATCATCTTTATGAAACAGAAATTCACTCTCCCAGCCAGCCCCAGTCGTCAAGACTCACTCCTTCTTAAAATGAGACCATCTGTCATGGAAACAGGCATCTAACTTTAACCCAGATTTGAAACTGCTGGCTTGGAGGTTTGTAAATAAATCCCAGCAACACCCCAACTGTTCTCGGGCTCGCACTGAGGGGCCACATCTGCTCAAGTACAAAAAAACCACCCTGAATTTACATGAGTCACACATCAACTCATTCTATGTAAAGACTCTGTAAAAGCAATGCCAGAAAAAGCTGTGAGTGTGCCAGCAATAGCATGTTTACATTAAAGCCTGTCAAACACAGCCCTAAAACACTACATAAATAGGTGGAAATATTGAATGTGTTGCTGCATGATAAAACTGAAGTGTTAAACTATTACAGGTGTCTAATGGGCATTATCTTCCTCATCCTCTACATCAGGCAGAGGCACTGTCCTCCTGACAGCTCCTGGAGCAGAAGGTGGCTGTCATAGGCGAGCCTGCTCTGCAGCTGGAGCTGTCCTCTCCCACCAGCCCTGCTGGTCTGCTGTCCTGTTTGGCAGCTCAGTGCTAAAACAGAATCTGCAGGCTGCAAAAGGCTGGTGCCACTATGTATCAGGTCCAGGCACTAAGCTGGTTCCCTCTCTTAATTATGTTGGCATTTCAGAGCCTTCATGATTTTTGACATGCAACTGTTTATAAGAGTGAAGAACTACTCTTCACCTTACTTTACAATTTGGAAACTGAGACAGACACAGAGTTAGTGATTTCACCAAATAATAGAGGCAGCCTGAGTTTCTTCCCTTCCCATTGTATCATGTTTTTTGACGTGCCACAAGCCTTTCTGGCTACCTCAGATTCACACAACAGGTGGGGCCAATATTTAATTTGAGCATTTTAATGTCTCTGTGACCTTCCCTAGAACCTGGTGAATGAACAGGGAGTTCTGGAGTCCAGGCTAAAAGACTATGAAATATCCTACTGTTTCTACATGATTTAAAATTTGTGTGCATGATCAGTGTGTTCTGCTCACATGCTCAGGCTTGACTCCCTCACCAAATATCAAGTCAGGAAAAGCCTTTCTTGTAAACAGCTTGGCAGAATCTGTTGGATGTTTTCTTCAGTTTCGAGGGGGTTTTGCCTTACATAATATCAATGATGCTGCACTGTACATTTTGGGGCAGTCTTGATTCACATTTGTGACCATCCTGGATGCTGCATTAGGATCATTTTCCCAGCTAATGGCTGTGATTGCCTTTCTTGAATTCTCCCACTAGAGGGGCTCCCTCACTTCCTTTAATCCCTTTTGCAAACGTTAACTGCTCATCTCCTCAGCCTGTGAATTCCCTTCCCTTCTTATTATTGCTCTTCAACAACTGGGTATTGATAGCAGTCTCTGATTTATCCAGGAGGTCACTGCTGTCATCAGTTTTCTGAATTTCCAAGTAAGCATCTTCATCTTCTCTCCCACACAGGCATGTTTGGGGCAGTGAAGAGGAAATCCCCATCCCTGTCTCTAACACTGGCTCATTTTCCTCTTCCAGATCCCTGCTTTAAACTGTGTTTCACTGTCATGGCTGGAAAAAGCACCCACAGAGTGCTGGCTGCTGATGTGCTGGCATTGCTGCCTCTCACCTCACCCACCTGTTCTCACAGCACGCGCTTTCCTCTGAGCACATCCCCGTCTATTGTCAGGCTGTAGGTGCCCTGGGGACAGGACTGTCATTTACTCAGCGCTCATGCAACACCTAAGATGTTGTTATCCTGGTGGATGCCCGGGGTTATTTGGAACACGCAGCAAACTGCCCCTTGCAGAGCCTGGCTTTGACTGGCCTGGTGCCTTCCCACTCCTATCCTAATGCCTGCTCTCAGAAACCTCTCTAATCCCCTGGCAAGCTTTCCTCATCCCTTTTCTTGGCCCTCTCCCCACTTTAAGGACCACATTGCTCTGACCACGTTGTTCTGCCCATGGTGTCTCAGCACATCTCTGGCACAGCCTTGCATCCAGCCCTTGTAACTATGCCTAGAAAAAAACTGGGTGGGCACGTGGCTGGGGGGCAACACTGTAAAAGGAAAATGCTCTTTTCAAAATTGAAACTGAGTTTGAGAAGCAGGCTTGAAAAATTTAATTAGCAGTTTAACCATTTGTATTTATTTATATTTTCATTGCGTTTCTCACCATGGACAATAGAAGAGTATGAATGTGTCTGCTCACCTGTCTATATTCTGCTTAAGATTATTTTCCATTTTCCTGATGTAGTTTAGGCTACAATAGGTCCCTCTGTTTAGGACATCATCCTGTTCCCTCTGCAAAAATCTTGTCTGGCTAGATTTCATGGAGCTTCTTGCATTTATATATGATAATCCCACTTGACCGAAAAACCTGGTACTCCATACATGCACAGTCACACTGATTCATAGCTGCTATTTTGCATCCTGGGTTCCTGCATACCCACAATAACATGAATCCTAATGCTGTGTAAAATACACACCATGCAGCCAGTGCTTTCTGGAAAGTCTTGGAGTCATACACAGGCTGTTCTATTCACAAGCATATGTCTGATGCTTTCCAGAAACTGCAGTTAAGGACGTGTGCTATCATTGCCAGGGTAATCCCTAAAGGCAAACGCAAGAGTACATATGGTAAATTCTCCCACTACACCTTACTTTCAGGAGTTTAGGGAATTGTGTGATGCATGGACCAGCTGACAGATGGGTTTCACACCTTGGAAAGAGGTAAGACATGGCATCCTGGGCAGATGACCTTTAATGTATATTTCAGTGTTTTTCCTCTGCACTTCCTGTGTAATTGGAAAGTGTCAATTATTTTATCAGTTTACAGTTTTCCAATAAGACCTCTAGCAAAGGCAAAATCAGTTAAGCTATGAAAATCAACCGCTAAGCACTAAAATCTGTCTCTGTCAGCTGGCAGAAAACAAGCAGACAAGTAGATCTTGATGAGCGTCTTTGAGAAGCAGCATGAGAATGAATCACTGTTTGCATGCCTCCTTATTCAAATGTACCCCTGCAGAGTCCGCACACGGAATAAAGATGGAAAAGTCTCCTCACCTCCGAGCACCCACAAGGTGGTGCCATTCAATAATTTTAGGAGAAGAGCCGCCACCGAGGCATTGGGGAGGAAAAGCCAAGATACAATTCCCCTTATGAATTACGATCTATTGCACAAGAAACTCGGTTTTCTAAACCGTAGACCAAGCATCACACGACTCAGTCAATCCAAAGGATCATATCAAGGATTTTGGCTGCTGCCTCGTGTCTCCTCCAGCCTCTTCTCTGTTGCAGGGTCGTGACCACCTCTGCATGCAGCCCCAGGAACTTTCCTCCATAGGAGACAGCTCTGCAGCATAAAAAACTTCACAGTCCAGACTGCCTCCCTATCAGCACACCTCCATGTTAAACAAAGACCAGGTTTAACCTCATGGCCCCAAAGCAGGCAGCTCAGTTTGCTTTGGATGGTTCATAAGCATGGGGAAAGTCCCTAGCAAGGGTTACTGTCAGCCCTCATGATAATTCCCGTTCCCATACAGAGGCTGCTTGCTCTTCCTACATCATCATCTCCTGCTCACAGGACAAACACTGTCTTCCCTTGGTGATTGACTCAGGATAACTGAGTCAACAGAAGGAAGAGTGGGAGCCCCTTGTTTTGGTATTAGCAGGACATCACCAGCTATACTCCACATCAGTTTTCCCAATCCATGGAGATGGCCAGCTTATTTTCAAGCAAGCCTTGGATGAACAGAACATTTTGAGGACTTGGAGGCTTCTTGCCTGTGTCAGATTCAGAGAGTTGGCTTACAAGTGTACCCCTCCCTCAGCTCCTGCCTGAATCCCTTGCTTTAGCAAAGCTCTTCTGGGGACTGGGGTTAGTTTTTGTATGGTTCAGTTGGTTGTTCCTAACCTGCGGGCTATCTCCTTCCCTTCAGGCCTTGTGCTTTGCTGAATGTCAAACTGCCTGCAAGATCAGTGACTTCGAAATCATGTAAACAGCATATGTTGAGCAGACATTAAAATTGTTGCTTGAGGATGCATACTGACTGTCCTCATAAACACAAGCACCAGATTAGCAGAGCAAGAAGCTAAAACAATCTTTCAGAAAGAATTACAGCTCTTTTTTGTAGCTCTTTAACAGATTAAGTTGCTTTTTTTTTTCCCCAGTCAACTTCATCAGCAGCGTTATTCAGAATCCTAATGAAATTCAGATGATAATCCATCTGGGGGTCTTGAGAGCACCTCTGCCTCTGGCTGTTCTTGACTCTATGGCCTGGAGGAATGCAGAGGAAAATTGTATTAGCCTGCCCTTCAAAGGCAAGGAATTAAACTTGTCAACATTGCCGTCTAAACTGTGCCAGTAAGTCATATGTTTACCGTTAAACAATTGCCAGAACAACACAGGTAAATGAGCAGGAAAATGGCTGTTTATGGCCTCAGTTACTCCTAGTTGCTGTTAAGTGGAGTGCAATAAAGACAAAGGAGAAGGAAACAATGGGAGACAATTTCCAAAGGTGATGCTCAAATGAAGTATGAGGAGTCTCATGTTTCAGGAAATAAAGGGAGAGAAAAGCAGAATATAGTATTTGTCTTATCCGTGTGTTTTTGTCCTCTTTTATTATCACTTCTGTAGAGATCTATAAAATCAGGAAGGGCAGGGGGATGATAAATGGTTCATTGTGCTTTCTTGTATAAGAACAAGAGATGAAACTAGCAATTAGCAAGCTCTCCACCAGCAGGAGGAGGTGGTTCTTCGCACACTGCAAGAAATCTGTAAAACTCTTCGCTGGAGGAGATTTTAGATTCAAACCTTTACAGAGGTTCAAAAAGCAACCGGACAACTTCACGGGTGAAAAGAACCCATGAGTGCCTTTGACAGCTACTCCTCCCTCAGAAAGTCTGTGTGTGTTCCTGGGGAGGAGGACAGCTCTGAGAGAAGTTACTTATTCCAGACTGCTCGATGATGGGGAGGCTGTACCTTTCTGGCCTTGGTTTCCCTTCCCAGGTCAAGGGGGATGTGGGGAAACTGGCAGGGCCCAGTGGGGCTGCCGTGTGTTCAGGGGCCTGCAGGACGTACCCCCTCCGAGAGCTGGAGGGAGCTGGGCTTGCTTAGGCTGGGGAGAGGTGTCTGACAGGTGAGCTGGAGGTGGCCACAACCACCCAGCAGAGAGATACAAACAGCAGATACTTTTCAGGAGTAGTGGACAATACAAGAGGTGGTATCCAAGGTTTGCTGTTTGGGAGATCCAGGTTAGACTTTAGGAAAGACATGTGCACTAGCAGACCTGCAGAGGGGACTTTAGGCCAACATTTCCATGACTTGATGGGCATCAGTTTCGAAACTGAACACTTGCATTTTGCAGGACCCCCTACAAAAAGTGGTGGGGGCTTTCTGAGACAAAACCTAGAGAGACAATATATCTAATATGATAGCTGGGGGCACCTCTTTCTTCTTATGCCCTGATTCGTACTGACACCATGACAGGTTTCCAGTGAGAGAGTCTGTTATTTATTCACCTCACTAAAGGGCCCATTCTCAGTGTCACTGGGATGACTCTGTTCTTTGTTTGTACTGTAACAGAAGCGATGCAGTCACATCATGTTCCAATAAAGAGGCCCTGACCTCCAACAGTAGCTCCATGTGAAAGAAATGAGCACCTGCTAAGAAGCTGGGTGCCTGTCATCCCAGCCTCCCTGGTCAGGCATTCACAGGCTATTTTGGACCTCAACTGCAAGTCCACTTTCAGTTCTGCATGACTGAACTTGTCAAGCTGTGGTCCTAAAGCAGCTCACTATTCACAATATTAACATTTTGTTCATAAATCACAGGGGTGCCAATCAGAGTACTCAATCCTCTCAGCTGGCTGAGACACAAACCCAGAGCAAAATGGACAAGATGCTCCCAGTCTTCAAGGCAGAGAAAAACCCTGAGCACAGCATGGCTGGGGGCTAAAAGTGAACATGAGAGCAGCATGTCAGCCTACACACTGCCAACTTTTGTTCAGGCATTTGGGTTTCCTGTGTAGGATGTTAACAGAGAACAGCAAGTGAGATCTGGGGTTGTGCTGAGGGAGTTCCTCCCAGCCACAGAGAGCATCATGAGCCTGTTTGCTAAGGAAGTTATAACAAGGGAGGAGGAAAGAGCAAAATAGAATGATATGAAGAGCTTGGGAATGAAAATGTGTACGGTTAAGGATGTACTGTGGAGAGAGAAGATCATTGTTGCTTGATAAAAAAAGAGAGCATCAAAGGAGATATGTACTGAAGGAATAACACCACTCTCTTCTTGCCTCTTGTTGAGGCAAATAAGCCCTGCTAAGTGTATAGGAAATTGCCCCTCACCTTATGCACAGCCCTTCTGTGTTTTATCCATCCTTCAGCCTCACTGCTAGGGCTAAAAATAAAAGCTTGTCTGTAATGCCTTAGTGGTGATTTTGTGGAATCCTGTAAATTCTGCACTAGAAAATATCTTCTGTTCCCTTTACTCTCTGTTAGAATGGGACCTATTTCTGTCTGAAGTGCCTCAACCAACTTCAGATAAGGGTGTCCTGGAGATTAAATACTTCATAACCCTGGAATGCCCCAGAGCTTTCCTTCCCAGTACCTTCCTCAGCCTCAGAGGTTAGAATGTTAGAATATGGGAAAGGCAGGGAGCTTTTCAGAGGAAAATATTCATGGAAAATATAGGGAAAATGGGAAATCTGCCCCTGATTCTATCCCCACTGGTGCAGGATAACTTTTACTATATTAAATAGACAGTGTTTTATCCAGCCAGGTTTTACATTACCTAGTATTTATATTGTTTGAGATGACTCTCCGTTGCTCTGGGATCCTGTTGTGGGGAAGTTACCTTGGTATTATTCTCTATTTGGATTAATCTCATGAGGACAGATGAGTCCAAGTTAAATGGTCTGCACACAGAATTTTAAGATGTGATGGTTTTGGACCTGAGGCTTCCCAGGCCAAGTAGCCCTGCTCTAGATCAAATGTTAAATTTCCTTAATGTCCCATAATGCTCAGAGCTGAGGGCTTTGAACCTATTTCCACATTCATGTGTCATTTCTCTTTATTACAGCTCTCCTGTGCCAGGGCAGAAACTCTAATGGAGGAGCCACAGGCTACCACTTGCAGCTGCAGACTTGCTGTTTGAGGGCCAATCAATCAGACAGCAGTGGAACATCACACCTCATATTCTGGACAGGCAGGCTCTTCAAAATGTTTTCCAAGAAAATTATCTGCACAGAGTTCTGTAAAAATCTAATTCTACCCCATTTACCAATAGCTTATAACCAGCCCAGAAAAAAAAATCATGTATAATAGCCCTATGACAAATGGGGTAGCACTTATTCAATTCATTTATCTATCTACTAAATGGATGCTTTAAACTCAAAAGCCTCACCCTTTAACCTCCCTGGTTAATGTTGCCAGATGACATGCCAAATGTATCCATTTTATAAAACCACATTAAAATTAGAGATGGGAAAAGTCTGGTCATCTTGGTTAAACAGGATTGTTTCATAAAGAATAATACTGAAATTGTATTCAATTTCTTGAAAGCTTCAAGACTGTTCTGACATTAAAAGGACTGATACTCATTCTCCATTTTGCTGTAACCAACTTGCCTGTTTACTGTGTCTCAGCTCAGGGCTCCAGTTTTATACTGGGGTGCCCACTGTACAAAGATAGAAGAGAAGGGTGGCCCATGTGCCAGCAACACAGCCCAATGTGAGATATAACACAACAGAGATGCTCCTCACAGGTCAGCCCTGCTCAAAGTAGAGGGTCAGAGCAGAGTTTCATGCTTGGCAGTGTATTTAGCGCATGCCATCAGTCTCATTCTCACAGTGTTTTCTGCAGAGCTTGTGACAAATAATTTTAGGAAGGAATGTATAGGATGACCTTGAAGGTGATGTCATGATGTTCAAACAGAGGAGCTTCTTTGCTGCATGGTGCAGAGTGGAAAGAACACCTTATCAATGACACTATTGTGCTTTGCTAAATTGAGACACTTGAACTTCATGAAAAGAGGCCACAAAAAGCCTTAAAGGGGCAAAGGTAAGAAATTTGAGGTTGGTGCTGCTGACAAAGGAGTTTTGCAAAGCAGTGGCAGGGGGTGATGATGGTACTGGGGTGGTGAGGTGACCCATTTTTCCCTCCTCTGCTCCCTGCCCTCTCTTGCTTTTTACAGCATTTCACCCAAGAGGCCCCCACTGTCTGTCCAATATGCCCCAACAGGTCCTTGTGCTGAGTGACCTCTTCGGGGGCTCTGATGTTTCTGCTCTGGCTGTGGCTCTGCACACCCTCTGAACTGGTTTTCATTATCACACACAGGAGCACAAAGGAGCAGAGACATGTAAAGATGAAGAGTAGATCAGTCAACCTGCTGTGGCTACACAAAACTCCAGGGGTGTTGCAAGGAGTCTGGAAGTGCAGTTCACTCAAACTGTCCTGCACCATAGCCTCTCTGCTCTGTAGCTTTTCATTAGCATGTCAGAAACCTATAAATAGCTGGAATCAGGACTGATCCCCATCCTGAATATGTTGGCAAAATAGGATATTCAAAACGATTGATGCTGTCAGATTTACAAGCCTGGAAAGTCACTGGGACATAGGAAAGCAGCTCCTGCAAACTTGGACAGTTGTAATTGAAGTCAGAGGCTGGATACACTTCAGGGAAGATGCACCTCAGAGAACGAGCATGGAATACCTGTTAGAAAGAAAATATATGACCTATGTTCCTATGTTTGACTAGGAAGACTGTGGAACCTTTGCCACTTGAGATATTTAAAATATGCTTAGGATGATCCTGAACTACTTGCTGCTGCCTTAGCCTAGGATGTGGACATTAGTGATCTCCTGAACTGGCTTCTGACTCTTCATTATCTGCATCTCTGGTATCAAATACTGGTTGTCTGTGTCAACAACATGTCACTGAGATAATGACTGAACTATTTTTACCTTTTTCTTGGGAGTCTTAATAGCCTGTGGCACCTGATGCCATCAAATAATTTTATTGCAGTCTCCTGTGGGGATTTGTGGTCAGCCATTCAAATGCAAGCTGCCCTCACTAAGCTTCCACGGACAAATATTTACCTGCAGCAGAGCACAGGCAGCTGTAGCTGCAGGCTGCTCTTTATTTATAGCTCACTAGCACAGGCAAGCTGCAGTCTGCCTGTCTTTGGTCACCTGCTCAGAGCTGAGGTTAACACATGAGTAAGCAGTAACTTCCTAAAGGCTAAACTGTATTTGCAGAAAAGATCACTTTATCCCAGTCACTGCTATGGACAGATATAAAGTAATCCCTGCAGACACGTGAAGGTTAAGCCTGCTTATCTGATGGTGTGAGGTCAGACAGAGGGACTGATAAACGCCTGTTTATAGCAACAATTGTGATTGCTCTGCAAAAAGACATCCCTCGAAGGGTTTCTTCAAAATATTGCCAGGTCAAAATATAAATTCTTGAGAAAATTAGGGGTTTAATAATAAATCATCTCCTATCAGGGTACTTTGAATCACTCAAACATGAAATAGCTATGAGGTATTTTCTTAGACACCCCAAGTTCACCAGATGTCATCTTGCATGGTAAAGCTGATTAGCACCATGGTTAGGGAGGAAACTCTCCCCACCAGGCACAGTTAGTAGCCAAGGTAGCCAAGGTCTTACCCAGCCTCCGTGGTGGGGCACAAGCTGTGGGGGACCCAGAGCCAAGCGTGGGCTGACAGGCCAGCCGGCACTCCGGTCCAGTTGGCTCCGGCCTTTCCCAATTAAGGAGCTGGGTTATCCCTGCCTTCTCCTGCATCAAGCCACCCGTCTGTCTGCAGAGGGAAGTGCACACTGTTCCATGATCAAATTTGGCTGACACTGGCCAAATGGGCTCCAGATTTGCTGAGGAACAATCAAACGGGAAACAGATGGAAAAGCAGCGTGAGAGCATAAGCTTTGTTTCCTTAGAAAGCCAGGCTAAAATGTCCTTCTGGGTTTAGAAAGGCAAATACAGCCTCACATGTGCACAGCGACTGCTTGCTACGGCCTCTTGTCTCTCCTGGCTACAAAGCCATGGAAGCCCTATGGAATATTGCCATACCCACCACTCTTAGCTACAGCAGCTGAGCCGCTCTCCTCCATAGATTTGGATCCATGGTCCAGAACTCTGCTCCAGGGCATATCCTGCTGTGTTGTGAGCCTCTTCCTCTCCTCCTTCCTCACCAACTCTGACCCCAGCCCTGAAGATCGCAGCTGTTCTGCTTCTTCATCACACAAAGGGATCACCTCTCAGAGAAGAAAACTCAGTCTTAGCTGGAATACAACTGTGGTCTCTCTTGTAGCCAAGCACTGCACACGAGTAACAAGCACCACAATTTTTTTTTCCATTATAAATATTTATAATGTGTGTAATATAATAATTAATTATGCAGTGATTATTCATCACGTTTTCCCTGCAAAGTATCTTGAAGAGCAGAATCTAAATGAATATCTCATTGAGCCAAAGCAGCTTGGTCTTGCCTCTGTGTGTTGGCTCCTCTCAGTCCCATGGAGATTCACCAACAGCATCTGGCCTTTGCAGCAGGGCAGGTTGGTCAGTAAGCAAGGACTGCATGTAGAGAGAGTCTCCAGTTCACAGCAGCTTGTAAGGTGAAGTGGGCTCTGTGGGAGAGGAAAAGGGCAAGGGGTCTTTCTGCACGTGGTCAGTGCTGGAACGGAGAGGTAGAGAAGGCAGGCAGGGAGCACTTTTTGGTGCAAGTTGATGGGCCTCCCTTTCAAAAAAATCCACAGGCTTTAAGAGCTGTGCATTTCTGCACACCTTGCTTTACACCAAGGAATTCAGGTTTTAAGAGGGTCCTTCAAAACAGCTGCTTTTCTGGTTTGCTATAAGCAGTATCCTGACTGCCCTGCAGTGAGTAATACATGAACTTGTCCTGGAATGTCCAAAGTCTTCCCTGCCCCCAGCAGAGCCGCCTTCCAGCCTGGGGCAGAGCAAGTTTCATGGGTCGAGAGGTGATGAGGAACTGGTGTGGAGCAGTGAGAAGTTCATCAGAACAGGAGCAGTCCTGTGACCTGCTGAAGGGATGCGGCAGCTTGGTCCATTTTTTCTCTTCTGTGCGCATGTGGGAGCAATGCAAACTCTGGCATAACCCTGGCCTATATTGTTCATCAGAAGTCACTTGATGGTGGGATTTGGCAACCAGCCAGTCCCATGGAGTGTTTCCTTCCTACACCTATCATCGTTTCATCTTCCCTAGAAACATTTGCAAATTGTCCTCCTTCAAATCACACCTTTTAACTCCTCTTAGCTGGGATGCCAAGGAGAACTGTGGCTCACCCAACAACCTCTGATGTGATCTGCCCTTACCTCGTTTTCTGGTTTTGCCTTCCTTGTGCTTTTTTCTCTGAAACAAAGAATGCTAAATCTCAACATGATTTTTGAATGCTGTTGACTCCCAACCTGTGTTGTTTCCAATTCTGCATCTGTAAATACAAGCTACTGTTGGAGCCCAATATGAAAGAAAATAGCCCAGCATATGGCTGGCAAGTGCAGCATGCTCAGCTCTTGTCTCTCAGTGCTGTTTCCCAGTGCTTTCTTCAGGGAATCAATACTGATTAAATGTGCCAGTGTATTTCATTGCATTTGGAGGATCTGCAGATCCTTCAGAAATAGGAAGCATGAAAAAGTAACCAGGTAACCAAGAGCAGTTTACAGTGGAAACTGCAATTACATTTGAAATGGTTAAACCCAGGTCTAAGTAAGAGATACCTCAGTGGTTCCTGCACCCTTTAATCCCTTTGTAAGAAGCAGTTGATGGCATTTGGATAAAAATCTGCTGGAAGTGTGAATGAGAGCCACCATGTTCATGTCTGAGTGCAAGACTTCTTCAGGGTTTCCCAAGCTTTATGATCAGATGTTCCCAGACGCTAAGCCTTCTCCCTCAGACATTGCTGCTGCTGCTGCTGCTGCTGCTGCTGTTGCTTCAAGCTTCTCACTGGATGGTGAGCCTCTAGTTGGGATGACTTTGACCAGCACAACTGAGGAGGCTACCAAGTCCCACTGCCCAGGCTGCCTGGCTGGTGAGACAGTTCAGCAGGCCTTGGTGCAGCTCCTAAGCTGGCTCAAGTTGGCAGCCTCACATTTTCCTGCTGGGCAGGCACCAGTCCTGCTCCACAGCAGGAAGGTTTGGGCTGGCAGTGTAGTCCACCTCATTAGTCCAATGCAAGCCACCTTGGTTTGATATCAGGACCCTATAACTCAAGAAGCTGGAAATGTTTTGCACTTTTTTCCAAGAAAGGGCTTATTTTCACATTTTAACTTGATCCCAGGAGCTTCTCATTGTACAGAATAAAGAAGAAAAAAACCCCTAAACTAAATCAAACAGTCCCAGGCTAATGTGACCAGAGAGTTCTCCTTTTGCCCCCCCAAAATGCCACTCAGTATTCTCACTTTCTCTTTCCAAGACAAGTGCTGCATTGTCCTTGTGGACCTTTTCTTGGCCAGTGTGCCACAAGCAGGTGAGATGGGACTGAAGATTACAGCCTCTTATTGGAAATCAAATGAAAAGCCTTGCCAAAGCCAGAAGTGACTAATCCACTCAAATAATTAGTTATGGGACAGATGACGACGATTTTCGGAACCCAATACTCCGTGAACCACTGTCCCTGAAAACACTTTGGAAATTTGTCAGCATGCCCTCCACATAGGTCCCAGATATCTTTGCTTCCTCCCTCTCCCATTTCAAACCAGTATCACTCCGTTTTTCAAAGAGCATATTTTCAGCTCCTCTGAGAGGAATAAAGGGCTAATGCTGGGAGATTTTTCCACTGCACAGGTAACAGGAATTACAGCCTGCAGCTGGGATTGCTCCCCTCAGATGGAACTGGCAATCATTCCCCACCGACGGTTTCTGCCAGTTAATTAAAAAGTGCTGTCCCCTCCGGAGGGCTGTCCACACAAGGTCTCCTGGCCCAAATTTTCCAGGTGGTTTAGTTCCACTGGTGGGATCACGACGGGGGCCACCAGCAGAGATGTCAACTCCAGACAAAATCAATCATGAGCTTGGGCTGAGAATCATTCCCCACTCAAAGCGAACTGGGATGGGAAAGAAAAATAAAGGCAGAAGGTAACATTCACTATAAAAATCTGCATCTAAAGATCAAATCCATTCCTAAGTGTCAGCACCAGCCTGAATTATTAAAGCTGAAATTATTTTCCGAGGTTAATTTTCCTTTCCTTGCTTGTGTTATCCTGCCTAGCAACAGAGGTGACCTCTTGAGGTTGCTTCTAGCAGCGTTTCACGTGGCTCTGTTTGCTCATCGTCTGCAGCTCCTTGCCATCCAGACAGCCCAACGAGAATAGCCAGTTTCTCCTCAGTATTATCCTCCAATTGCTATGTGACAGCCCTGCTTTGTGGCATGTCAAGTTACAAACACTGTCAAGGAAGATTTAAATCTCCCAGAAAACAATTCATCTTTAAATAAAAATAAGTCTCTATGAATCATTCCTTTTAAAAATAAGCACTTATGAGAATTCACACTGTCTTGAGTAGGAAAAGCTTCTGTTTGACTCTAACAAAATCAGAGTAACCCTGTGACAGAAACGTCTGGTTTCCTTAAGCTTTTCTTCCCTTCCCTTCAAGAAGGGATAAAGCCCAGACCATTATGGTCGCAGACAATCCCTGTTTTCTCAGCTTCTCTCTTTCAAATCAGGGTAAATTTAATCTACACTCTTAATTATAGACCCGATCCTTAAAACCGCTAAAATAAGGTGCCGATTACACACAGCTCGTCAGTGATCCAGGCGGTGAGTTAATCACTGCCCTCACATCTGGTACAGCCCCTACTGCCTTGCAAATCCCTGCCTGCAGACTGCTCCCAGCTGGGAACAGATTAACCCCTTTCTCTCAAGCATCTGAACTGCTCTAAAGGCTATATTCAGGAATACTCACAACTGCAACCTGAAATGTTCCCCTTTCAGCTCCCAGGTCCCACTGAGGGCCTCAGAGGGCAGGGGCAAGGCTAAAGAAAGATATGAAAAATGTCTGAACAAAGCTTGGAACTGATGTCCTTGATGCCTGAGAGAGTGTAAGGCAGCGTGCAGTGTGTGCAGTGTAGGTCCCCAGAGCCTGCAGTCACAGCAAGCACAGGGCACAGGAGAAGGAGCCTGCACCTATTCACCACATCTCTCTGCATGCTGCTTCTGTACTTTGAAGGGCTGTTTATGCCTGACTTCTTTGCCTGGATGAAAACAATTCTTTTACTTCCCTTCTACTTTAATACATGATTTTGCATAGAAAAAAAAGTTGAGATGTGTTTCTGCTGTCACACAGAGCACTAAAGGTGATTTTCTTGTAGGACCAAGAGCAAAACCTTTGCATTTTTCTTGGCATAGACTCATGTGAGTGTCATGAGGAGACCTCCTCTCCTGTTCACCATAGCACAGATGGCCTCCTCTTCCCTCCCAAGCCACAGCTCAGTCTTGCTACGGCTCCAATAGTTATACATGAAACTACCAGGAGAGCAATGTCAGGAAATTATTTCCTATATTTGCCTTTCCACTTGACATAGGCTGGTTTCTAGAAATAAGGAAAAACACCGGCATTCGTTGGAAAGTTGAGTCCTGCTCAGCTGGTAGGAAAAAATTCCTCGATGCTGTGGACCTCAGTTGGAGAGCTGGTGTCATGAGCCAAAAATTGATTTCTAAACTGTCCTGCCTCATGTTGAGTATTTGTAATTCTACAACACTCTCCCAGAGAGGAGAGATAACTTAGCCCAGACTTAAATGACTCCACAAAAAGCAAAGCAGTGGTGAATCAAGCCATGCACAGCAAGCCTGTAAGAAAAGTCCCAAATGCTGGTTTGCTTAAGGCAAGAAAACCATTGAGTTATGATATTACAGTGGAATATGTATAAAAGGTCTCATTTGTAAGGTGGTCTCCCGCCTTAACAAAGCACCTCAGGCTATTTTCAAGTGGTTTCTATACACAGTTATTTCAGCTCACTGTTTGCTCAGTTTGCTGACTTTAAACAGTGGTGACAAGATAAATATCTCTGGGTTCCAATTTACTTTATGTTTCTCAGCTTTGTCCCAGCGCTGCCCAGACTGAACAGCTGACTCCGAGCTGGAGCTCGCCCCTGCCTACATGCAAATGAACGATCAGATCGTGGGTTTGGGCCAAAGAACCGGGGAACACATTAAACAAACAAGCTGCAAAGCAGTAATTTAATAGCTAGGACAGGGCTAAGTATCATCTGCCCTCAAGTGCGATGAGTCAACTGTAGACAGAGTTATGCCACACAAAAGAAAATCTCCCAGGTCACCCAGGATAAAAACCCACGATTAACGAAGTTTTGATTAACTTAAATCGATCATTTAACAACCATCTGTTGTTCGGTCCCGATCGTGTTTGCTCACGGGGAAGGGGGCGGGGAGGGGCACGCAGTGAGTCACTGCACACTGACACCCACCCCCTGCCCCGAGAGCCACCGTGTTCATTTCGCAGCAGCAAACGACAAGGATCAGTGACAGTGAGGCAGCACAGATGCCACTATGTGGGCTGCCCGTGGAGGGCTGAGTGGCAACTTAACGCGGCTCGTGTGTGCATCGCTGTCCCGAAGTTAGGGATGTGGGCAGGAGTGGTGCGTCACGCGCTATCGATAGCCACTAATAGCGCCTCCAGAAACCAGGGATAATTAACAACCACAGAAAACTCACCTGCCTGACACATGGTTCAACTCTCAGTTACTTGTCAGGTGCTAAAGTGAATTTGCCAGGGAAGGAAAGCTCGTCCCGGTGTTTCAAACTGATTTTGACTGATTTTTTTTTTTTAATCTATTTCTCGGCTCTGTCATTTTGCTTTCCTGCCCCAAGTTCTGAGCAGTTCCTTGTGTTTAATCAGCTCCTATTTTTTCGTGTGTAAGTGTCACTGGATTTATCTTGTCTGCTCGCTATTTTGGGGGAAGGAGTACTGCATTGGTCTGTTCCTTTGGGAGCTACCCACAACAAGTTCTCCAAACAGAAACACATTTGCTCATGACTTACACGACCTGGGAGAAAACAGCTCCCTTTGCCGACAGGCAGTTACACTGCACTCTGTGAGCGTCTGAGTTTGCTTCTCAGCTCAAGGCAGCAAGGGAAGGAAAAAAAAACAACCCTCAGACAAAGCCCAAATCCCCAGCAGGTTTGAGGACCCAATTTTATCTGTCAGGGGAGGAGAGGCATGGAAGGGCTCCGTGAGATCACTACTGAATTGATACTGGGAGACAGGAAAAGAGGAAAACAACAGGTCAATTGAGTATCAAGTTTAAAAGCATCCCAGTCCTTGTGATGTGCTTCTTCTTGAATTAGTTTGTTTTCAGCTATCTAAAATTGGATCTCCCCAAAGTGAATTAGAAGCTGCCAAGCGCCTGCATGATTTTTTGGGCAAAAATCTGCAAGGGATTGGAATGAGATCAGACATGTTTCTCTTGCTAACTGATCAGATTTGAACCCGAGATTCCACCAGACTGAGGTCAGTACATTTCCATGGCGAAAAGTCGCACTAAATTATCATAGTTGAGTTTTTGAAAAACAAGAATTAGGAAATTCCAATGTAAGTGCTGTACTGTAAGAAGATCAAATGAATCTGTTCCTATCATCCACTTCCTTGGCTAGTGGTGCCATTTTACCTCTAAAATACAGTCATGGCTCTGAGGGTACTACAAGACCTTAATTGCACTGACTGGCCTCACCAGGGGCTGTGTTTAGGTCTTGTGGGACTATGTGCCATCCCTGAGGGCATTTCCTGTGCTGGCACTGCGTGCAGCTGCTGGCTTGCCTGCCCCTTGGGAATATCACGCCATTGCTGTGCCCTGGCAAATACTCTGGAGGCTGTTTTCCACAATGTGGCATTCAAGGTCTAAGAGTCTTTCCAAACTAGATTGATTGGTCTAGATTTTAACAGGGCATCTGTGAAAGTCCATTTGGTTTTTGCTGTTTAGAGGCTCATGAAGGGGTGATCACTCCATCTAGCCTCCCACATTCCAGGCTGAGGCTGCACTATGAGTTAAGTCCCTATTGCCTAAGTCTCTCTGAAATGAACGGGAGTGAGGCACCTACAGGATGACTTTTAGAAATCTGTCTAAACACTGTAATAATAATGAATAGCTGTCACATTAGCAGATGCCTACAAGCTTAACTAAGAATGACGCAACAACAGTAGGATGAAATACTCTTCCATGCTTCATTGGCAAGTTACTGGGATGGTTTTTTGTTTGTTTCTGCCTTCTGCCCCCTGAAAAATTGAGTGTCCATCTCTTCCCCTAAAGGCTTCCTCTTCAAGGCCCTAGCCTGCCATGCCCTCCATCCTGTGCTCTGCTGAGTGTACAGGTCCCATATCAAGTGGTCACTGCTGCAGCTCAGCTCCCTGCACTGTTGATGCCCTGTAGCCTGCCTGTGTTGCACCTGTTGATGCATAAACATGTGTGAGGGCAAATAGCCCCTCACGTCATGTCCTGCAAACCTAGGAAGGGAGCTTGCTCACCTCTGTCAAATCTGAGCAATCTGCATTTGGAGCCCTAGTGAAACAGGAAAACAGAATCAGGCATATTGTGGGTTGCTTACCTGAGTGCTGTGCTACAGTTTTGCAAGCCCATCTGAGTCTAAACCTCTAGAAATTCTTATTCTGTTGTTCTCACCTGTTCCACTGGCTTATGAGTGACTCAGCTGCCTTTACTAAACATCCCTTGCTAGTGTAACTCAGAGCCTGCCCTGCGCAAGGCCAGTCACATGTGCTGAATAATTACATTACTCACCATATAAGCAACTGGCCACATGGAAACCCTCAAGCACCCCTCCTGTGGGCTCTCATCCAAAATGGAGCCTGGAAAGCAAACAAATGGAACACTCTTTGCCTTGTGGTCCTGGCTTAACCCTGCCATTCCCCCTCTGGCAGGACAAGGGGCTTCAGATTGTTTGCTTGTACTCTCTTGTACTCCTAATTTTTATCTCTGCAGCAAGAACTGTGTTGCTTACTCAGCTTAGCAAATTATTGAAAACCTTTGTGTGCATGATACTGTGTTTTCCGATGTAAGACCTGCAGAGAGCTTCCTCCTTTTTATCACTATAGTACCTGTGAAGGAAAGAAATCCTTTCTCACTTCTGTGGAGGTCTCAGGAATGCCCTGGAATAAACCATGGATCATCTCTCCTAGGTTGCCCCAGAGGCAAACATGTTCCTGTTTACTCAGCTGTGCAGCTGGGCTCCAAGGGATAGCCCCCTGGCAGACCTGGGAAGCACTTGCAAAAGGGGAGATGAGCGTTTTTTGTTTCCTCAGGTGTGGGCTCCTCTCACAGGATGCACTTGCTGGAACACACGGTCCCTGCAGGGAGTGGTGCCACCCACGTGTCACGGCTGACACATAGAAACCAGATGTGAAGTCTCCCTTGTCAAGGTGTCTCCATCCTAGAGACTGGAGTTAAACATGGACACATCTGCTGAGCTCTCCTCCTGGTCTCACATGCATTGTACCTGCACTGTTTGATCAAGGAGTGTTAGGGGTGTGGAAAGGACCACAAAACAAGTCTCTACCCTGCCATTTCAGTGGTACAGATGAAGCTGTTTATTGGGTAAATTTCCATGTCCTGTCCCCTTCCCTTGCATCTCCTGTCTCCCCTTTTCATGTGGGCCACCTGTTTCCTCCCCCAGGCTCTGCATGCCTTTTTCACTCTGCTCCCTCTGAATTTAGCATTTTTGGTAAATGTCTTTGGGTAGATCTCTGTGAATAAAAGAGAGTAGTAAGCCTAGAGTGGGGCTGGCTGTTTTCCTTTAAACAGGTTCACCTTTGACACTCAGAAGTGTGCCTCCTAAGCAGGGGGTGGTACTGTCAAAAGACTGAAAGCAATACTGAATCAGCTGCAAGACCTTTGAGGAAACACTGTGTTGGCTCTAGCTGGGAAACTCCACCCAGAGCTCTAGGAATAGCAAATGGAAAAGACTGACAATGCTACAAAGATTTCTTTTCACTTGCCTATCTGTGAAGTGACAATTGTAACGAACCAGTTTCATCTCTCAGTAAGTGCAACCAAAAAAAAAAACAGTTATGGGAATTCATCTGGGCCTCAGGTGTGTGTACATTTATGTATTCCCAAGTTAGTAGATTCCTCTGATTATATAAATGAACCCCAGCAATCCGGTGCAGACATTAAAGTGTCCTGTTCTGTACAGGCTCTGAATGTCTCTGTGTGGGGCCCTTTCTAGCCCAATCTGTCTTTGTTCTCACCCAGTGCTCACAAACAATAGGGACAGCCCAGACCGTCTGATGGAGTCCACGTGCGTTGGAGTAGCTGCTCTCCCCCGAAATGTTTATCTTCCGGCAGACAGCTGTTGTGATGTTTTTCTGTGCCAAGGGAATGGTTCCAGCTTTACCTTCTCAGCTGAGGATAAAAGCTCCCTTGAAGTCATCTATAAAATACAGAGGAGTTGGCAGCTGGGTCATTGCATCAGCTGGGTCAGTGGGGCACCACCCCATGGCACCTTCTCTCCACTCAGACACATGTGCATCAAACTAAGCCTTTGTGTGGAAGAAGTGGCATAATCAGATGGCTGGCATCCATGAGTTGGACACCTGACAAAGTCTCCCCCAAATGAAAGAGTGATAACGTATGTGATCTTGTAGAGCATTGCCACTGGACAGGATCTGTGAGACAGGATTTGCAGACTAAAACCTGAAAGTTCTCCTTATTTCAGCAACTGTCCTCCACTACAGAGGACCAAAAAGAGAAAGCTTAGCAATGAAAAAGCCCTGCAAGACCCCTGCCCCACTTTGATGTGTTTGTATCACCACCCATCCTACTTAGCAACCTTGCTTCCTGTGCTAGGGCATGGCAGTGAGGCTCTCTGCAACAGCTTCGGGGGGCTCTGTGTCCCTCTGCCGGCCTCCCTGCACTGCCGTGTGCAGCGATGGCTCCTCGTTCCTGCAGGAGAGCGTTCTGCATTCCCTGGCACCAGGCCTGCTCACTGGCGCCACTCCTGATGTCTTCATAATGGCACGGAAATTCAAAGTCCCTCTTTGGACATTAAGTACGTTCTCTGATATGGCTCCTGGGTCTTTTGGGGTTTTATACTTATACACCTTTTAAAATCTGGCCAACAGCTACTAGGTATGGTGACAGGGTATTGAGACCAGCTCTGTCATTATGGAGAGGGTAAGGAGGGACTGCATCATCACTGACCTTCATCTTTTGGTGTTAACTGTACAAATAATTTCCCCTGGCAAAAATACCGCCATCTGAAAAAGTATCTGTAAGTAGTTCTTGTGCCTGTGTCAGCTTTCAGGTGAGTCAAAAGCAATAAGTGTCTGTTCGTGATATCAAATGAAAGGTTAATTACATTTTTTGTGTGTCAGTAGGCTTACCTTATGAGAATGAAGCTGCAGGCTGTACCATCTCCTCTGAAAAACACAGGCTATCAGTAGCCACTGCCAAATAACAAGAGCAGCCCTTGGGATGAACCCAGCCTTTGATGAGAGGCAAAGCTGAGGAGGCATAGAGGGGGCAGTGAGGAGTCACGCTGTCTCCCAGAGAGATCACAGCCTGTAAGCCTGGCTCTGTATTTCAGCTGCCTCCTCTCTGCTGCCAGAAATCCTGGGCATGGAAGAAACAGCAATGGAAAATCCCACTGCATCATTGTCCCACCTCAGGCATGCCTGCTTTGGTAGGCTTAACTTTGCCACACAGGAATCCACAAGTGTACCAAAAAATTATTAGTGGTTCTGGAGACAGAGCAGGAGCAAAAACCACTGAGCTGTAACATTTTCTTTTTAACGGGAGAAGATGTGCACAAGCAGCCCCCAAGCCCTGACACTAATTCAGTGGGGTGTACCCAGGTCTCCCTGAATTCCACTGAAGCTTTGTCACAGGTTTTAATTAGATCAATATGTTGGTGTTTGAGTTTCACTACACAGTTCTGTCTGAGATTGTGATTAATTGCTCAGTTACCCAATTTTCTCTGAAATGCTTCCCATAAAGTTGCTCACAACACTGAAAAATGGGTTTAGATGGGATAAATATTAAAGGTGGGTCTTACTAAGGCTGTTGGGTGTGGGCATCTCACCTTTCTCTGATTCATTAAGTTCCAGATCTAACACTGCCTTTTCTGCCTAGTAGTGCTGCAGAGAGGACTGGCTCCTCCAAAGTAATCTGAGCTATCGCGATATGATTCAGCTGAGGAAAAGGCCCAGGGTCTTCCCAAAACCTGGCATAAGAAGTAAAGGAACAAACTGCTGACTGCACTGCATTTCTTCATGTCAGAGGAGAATTAATTAATGTTTTCAGGCTGCTTTGAAAATTAAAAGTGCCATGTGGTACAATACTGCTGATCCTGTTTTTCACCCTGTGGCTGATAGGTAGCATGTCCCTTACAAGCTAATTGGAAATTGCTTTTGGTATTTTTAGTGTTTTTCAGCAGAGCTGCTACAGCCTGCTGCTTTGTTCTATTAAACATGCCCTACCTCACCCTCCCCTACCCCCCTTCCTCTAAGCTCCTCTGCGAGGGAAATGAAAACATCAGTCCCTGGCACCATCTGTCAAGCACAGGCTAATCCATTCTCTGCTTGTCTCATGGTCAATTTGGTTTCTCTCTGATTGGTACAGCTACCCTTCTTATTGCTGAGAATTTAATTCTATTCATAGGTTTGGGCTTTGCTTTGTTTTCATGGTAATATTATTGTGATGATTGCAATATTCAGACGTACAACTCCTCCGTATGCCCAGACTGGAGAACGGTACTTAAGCAAACCTGCAACCTCCCAGAGAGGCAGGGAGCATCACTTGCCCCCTTTTACAGAGGGAAAATGAGGCAGGAAGAACCAGCTTAGCCCGGGATGTGCGGGTGCCTCAGCAGCAGAGTTGAGAGGTGAGCTCACAGCTCCCCAGATAAGACCTGACTAAAGCACCACTGCTTTGACTCTGTGTCTGCTCTGTTTTGGCTTTGTTTACGGTGATCTCCGTGGGACCTGTGCAGAGATGAGTAAGACATGGACCTTTGTATAGCTCCAGTGACGAGACAGAGCAGATCCACACCAGGGACACAGCTCATGGTTACCCAGCAAGGCACAGCAGCAGATCAGGTCAGCCTGTTAACAAACAGGGCATGATAGACCAGTTATCTCCTCCATTTGCTGGTGCTAAATGGGACCCCAGGCATAGTTTTATGGCTTCCTTCTAATATTCTCAGTACTTCTGCTGTCCCTGTGCCATTAACTAAGCGGTGATTGCTGTCTGATGGACTGCTCTGATGCCTTTCACTCTCATTGGATGATTTAAAGAGAGGCTGATGACAGGACAGTGAGAAATGTCAATGCGCAGCTCTGCTCAGGATCAGGCCAGAGCTGACCATACTGAAGAGATCTGATTTTCTGGAGGTCTGTCCAAAGCAAACAGCAGTTCTTTATGTGTTCATTTAAGTTGACCTGTCACTGTCTGTCTACCCTCACGCGGGCTGTTGTGTTCTCTTCTACCTAGACATTTCTTTTCATAAAAGAACCCATGCGAAAGACACAAGCTGAAGAAGAGATGGGTGTGTAGGCATGTCCTGTGTGCTGTACATTTACAGACATGCCCCTGTGTCTCTGTGTGAAATGACAGAGGAGACCTGCTGACTCATTCTTGGCTGCCATTACTGCAGCTCCTCTGGTGATGCCACATGGATAGACTCAGGAATGAGAATCCTTTCTCTAGAACAGAAATCCTTAATATGGCATGGCTTACCCTATAGAAGGAAAACAACACCTTTTTGCATCTCTTTTTCATAACCAGCAACTCAAAAGGATTTTTTTCATTGTATTTTGTCCAAGACCATTACTTGCCAAGGAGGCAATCTGTGACCACTTAAAAGTGGCAGGGAACTGATAGTTCTTGCAACCAATGGCCAAGAAGGGCCATACATTGCCTTATTCTCCTCTGATCGTTCATCTCTACAGTGGGCAGTGTTTAAGGTATCCTGAAAAGATTTCAACTTGAATGGCCTGAAACTCTGCAAGCAACATGAGTCACAATTTCACTGAGGTGGGGATGTGGCCAAAAGTCACCTCTGTGCTTCGCTACCCCTCCAACCCTCACAGGGCCCCATAGCATGGTGACGCTTGCAGTCAGGGCAGGCCAAATCTCCAAGGATGCAGGCGCCTGGAGACAGGAATCCCCCTCCTCCCAGCCACATCTATGGCAATGTGCTCTAGGGGTGCAGGGAGGTGTTGTGTGGCTCTGGCATTTAGCTCCCCCAAGAGGGGGCATCTCTGCCAGGGCTGTGAGGGAGGCAAGGGCGGCTGGGAGGCTGGTAAGGGCAGATGGGGGAGTGGAGGACACCAGGCTCAGGGCAGCGGCTGACAGATGCCTGGGAAATGGGACTTGGCAGGTGGGGAAGGGCTGAGTGCTGCCATAAGGCTTCAGCTTTAGCTCTGACACCAGCTCCAGGCCCAGCTTCATCTCCAGCTCCGGCCCGGAGCCCAGCCCCCCAACACCTGAGCTGCAGCACTGAGCACTGCCCTGACCCTTGTCCTCAGCACTGGTGGGAATACCGTGCTCAGTTCTGAGCCTCTCACTTCAAAAAGGACATTGAGGTGCTGGAGTGTGTCCCGCAAAGGGCAACAAGGCTCGTGAAGGGTCTAGAAAACACATCTTGTGAGGACTGGCTGAGGGAGCTGGGGTTGTTCAGCCTGGAGGAGAGCCCATTGCTCTCCACAATTACCTGGCTGCAGTGAGGTGGGGACCGGTCTCTTTTGACATGTCTGCAGTGACATGACCAAATGAAACGGCCTTAAACGGAGACAGGGGAGATTCAGATCAGACAGAAAAAAAATTTCATTGTTTGGGTGGTGAGGCACTGGAACAGGTTGTCCAGGGTGGTCACCATCCCTGAAGGTGTTCAAGAGGCTTCTGGACCTGGCGCTGGGTGGTGTGCTTTAGTGATTTAGGGGTTATCGTGGTAGCGCCGAGTGGACGAGCGGACTTGATGCTCTTAAAAGTCTCTTCCAGCCTTGATGATTCGATGATTCTGTGATTCTATACCTCTGTAATTCTTCGATTCTATTACTCCGTGACTCCGTGACCCGGCGTGCCCCGCCGGGCGCGGCCGTGAGGCGACCCGGGGCGGGGCGGGGCGTGAGGCGGTGGGGCCGGGGCGGGGCC
>VZTJ01003254.1:2623595-2680403 GCA_013397795.1 Orthonyx spaldingii | reverse complement strand
CTGTTTGTTGTCAGGGCTCCTGCGCTCCCGGCGGCGGCGGCGCCGGGGGGGGTGAGGGGGGAACGGGCCGGGCCGGCCCCGGTTGGCTGCGCGCGCCCCCGTGACGGGCCGGGGACCGCCCCCGCGCGCGCGGGGCTTTGTGTGCGCGCGGCACCGGCACCGGGGTCGGCACCGGGATCGGCATCGGCACCGCCCCCGGCCGCGGGGTGACGCGGGGGTTGAACCGCCCTGCCCGGTCGCACGGGGCCTGACGCATCGCCCCTCTCCCCTCGCGAAGGCGCTGCTCGCCGAGCGCTGCCCGGCCCAGCAGTGTCCCCGCCGGACAGGTGCCTCCCGCGGGGAGCTGTCACGGAGCCCGGCCGCGGCGCTTGTTGGTTTGCTTGGCGGAGGTGCTGGCGGCGCGCTCGGCAGCCAGACGCGTTCGCTTCCTGGCGCTTGGGTTGGGGTTTTCCCCGTGGAGGTATGGATTCCCAGGGAGCTGAAATGTTCTGCCGGCGCTTTTGCGCGCTGGGAAAGGTTCTAAGTCAAAGCAAAAGGGAATGCGAAGACTGCGGTCTGTCTTCTTCATTTGTTACGCTGTGCACAGCCCTCAGCTGTACTGTGCAAGCAGATGTAGATTAGATTAACCCAGCGTGTTTAAGAATAAAGGCCGTGTTTTGGACTGATACCACCGTAGAATTTCATAAATTAATCATCTTTGGTTTCTTTAAACAATAGACACAGGTTTAGGTTTAGACTGAGGGAATAACAAAGCAAATACACACGGTTTTAGGAGGGGGAAACAGGGCAGGGCTCTTTCGAAAGTGGTATCGCACAACAACTCTTGATGTCAGCAACTAATGGCTCTAGATTAACCATTAGCTTAACTAATGTATATGACTGATGGCTGAAAGGGAGGGAACTTGCTCCCTAGTTGTAAACATTCCCTCACGTGACTATATGTAACTGCTATATATAATCCTATACATATATATATATATTTATAGAGAGCCCCATTGTGGATGGCTGAATTCAAGTCGTGTGTGTGACAAACAAAACTGTCAGTTTTTAAGTGCTGCTTTCTTTTTCTAAAGTAGCCTTTAGAAATACTATTTGGAGGCTTCTGTCATCTGCTACTTTCACTTCCTTAGTTACAGAAATACTTAGAGATGCAGAGCTCATTGTTTGTATCTAGATTTTAATAATGACGAGAGAGTTTCAGTGTGGTTGACGTGTGTGAGGACAAATGAAATTGCATTTCAAAGCCCAATAGAAAAGATGACAAGAACAGGCTGGATTTGTTACTTGTCACAGACTGAGAGCTGTACACATATTTATATATCTGTATTTAACATGGTAATCATCACAAGCTTAAAGGGATGTTGTCCAAGGCAGGTCATTGGTTCACGTTTGTTTACTAACATTTGACCTATGTTGAAATCTTGAGTTGCTCAGCTCTCACTGAAATGCATAATTCCCTTAAGCAAGATTTAACTTAAAAATTACTTGTTAAACGTGTAGGTGAAATGCCTATACACCGTGGATGTCTGTTAGCAAGGTGATCTCTAATTTTGGAGCCTTTACCTACATTTAGGACCTTCCTAGTTAATATAAAAATTTATTGGTGATGTGCACATAGCATATTAGCTCCCTTTCTGCCAGCTGGATGTAGCTGGTTTGGAGGTTTGGATGAACCATTTCTTGAAAGGTTGTTTATTGAATTTTATTTTTAATGACTCATGAAATCAGTGATGGTTTTGGATGAAGTTCTGTATAATTTCACCACTAAAATTAATGAAAACAGAAAATGTGTAGTTTAGCTTTCAGAAAATTGCAGAATGGATTCATAGGCAAGAGTTGTCTCAACTGCTTAAATAGTATAAGTATAAATTTATTACAAAACAAGGAAATACAGCTTTCTTAAGAACAGTGGAGGAGTTAGGAAGAGGACAGGAGGAAAAGAAGCAGGGAGACAGATGTAGCTGCTGGGTTTGCACTCTGTGTAGTGGTGGGAAAGAAAATTAATCTGAGTCTGATACCATTAGTAAACTAATACTTTTATATATTATCTGGCAAGAGTATTGTGAGGGTTTAAGTTACTCTGTGGGAGATGCTAAGATAGGGGGGCTGTATGAGAAATAAGCACCCATCTGTGTGGCTCTGCTCTCTGTAAATGTGAAACAAAGTACCCTGGATTAGTGTTTGAGTGCACCGATATGGTGTTAACAAACTTAAATGCCAGTATCCCAGTGCTTGCCTTACCTAGGAAAAAACCCAGTTTGCAATAGGAAATGATACTACTGCAACTTGCAATGCAAAATTACACTGCTGCAACTTGCACAAGGGTATTTTCATCCTGCAAAGCAGCCTCTTGAGGGCAGGTGCTGTGCCCTGCATCTGGGCACAGCCTTCATTGCTTTGCCAAAGCATCTTTTGTCCTTGGATTATATTAAGTTCCTTTTACAGTTTGCTACGATAACTGGATGGTTCTAAAGAGCATAGCATGCTGTTCCAGTTCAGTTTCTCTCCACATTTGGCTACATGTGGTGGTTTCAATTCTGCCTGTAGGCAGAGGCCAGGCCCTGTGTACTTGGACACTCGCAGAAGTTGGTGGTAGACATTGAAGCTGAGGCCTCCCAAGAGACTGACCACGGGTATTTTGGGATGCACCCCCACTTGTGAGCAGGGAAACCTGGGAAGGTAAGGAGCAAGTTTTATTTTTTGCTTGTTTATGATTCTTTAATGTGTGGTCTTGTGCAGCTGTGCTAAGAATTCTCTTTCCTCTTTTGTCCATCTCTCAGATGAGAAGAGGAAGCTTAAACCCAATTCCTGAGATGCGATGGTGAAGTTTCAGCCTGGTTCCCGGGTAAGTACATCTTGAGAAAGTTTTAGTGTGCTTAGGGAAATGCATGACCCTTTTTCAAAGGGTAGAGAGCACTTATTTGCTCACAAAAGAAAATGTTTTTAGTTGGTAAAATGGTGAAAGGGAGGCTGTCACAGTTTTTTGTCCTTTAACTAGCAGCTGTTCTCTGTTGTAGATGTGAATGCAGTAGATGGTGCTGAAGCAACACTGAGGCTCCTCCTGTGAAATATCCACAGTCCAGTGTGTATAGAGAAAGTGCTTGCTGGCTTTCCTGAGTGTTGACGGTCCTGTGTCCTCAAGAGATGCATTCCAGGACAAGAAAACACAGACTGTTAGTTTTTAAAATGTTAATAAATAATTATTTGTGTTACTTTTTCATTCTTTATTGCTTGCGAAGGTAGGCAGATGACGTAGTATTTCTAGCCAAGTGGTGCCTCAGGTGGTTTTGGAGGTGTGTGCAGATAGTGGTCAAATTTAAGCCATTGAGTGTCAGCCCTTTGATATGGTTGATGCTCAGCGTTGCTGAAGTCCATGCTGAAAGTGGGGAGTTTAGGAGCCACTGCTCTGGGAATAGACTCAACTCAATTATAGCACTCAGCCACAGTGCCTGTGTCTCCTGTGTGTCCATGCACTCACTGGGAGAAGCATGCAGGGAGGAGATCTTTCACAGTATGATTAAGAAGTGGTGTCAGGGTTTGTGCTGTCAGAATAATGCACTGTCAAAACCATGCACTGTCAGCAAGCCTGACCTGCTAGGTAATACGAGCTATCATTGGTTGCTCTCCTAAAGGTCCTCTCAGGAAGGTAGTCTGAGTGCTGAATAATGGCAGTGTCATCATCTCTGTTCATAAAAGTACCCCTCTCTTGGAACTGTGGAGACTTGACAAGCAGTAAATACTTCATATCCGTTAGTGAAAGTAAATAAGTCTGTCTTTCTTGCATTTCAGCCATTCATTTAATATTATGACATGTGTTTGGTAATTTGCATGAAGGCAGGAGCTCTAGAATTTCATAATTGATACATACCCTGTGAAGAATGCTTAGCTGATTTTAAAAGTGGAATCGTGGCCAAAAAAATCTGTTCTTTTCTCAGCATTTGGTTTTGTGGATAAACAAGATCCGTGTCCACTACTTCTGAAAATTCTGCTGGTGAAAATTCTGCATGATGGAATTGGTGTGATACAGTAGTGTGACTTTCTGGAGCTGTAAGTAGCACTAGGGAACCTGACTGGTTCTCTGGACCTGTGGAAGTTATTTTCTGTGGTTTTAAGTATATGGTGGATGGATAGCCAAGTGCACTTACTGCATTTTCCTCCCCCTATTTGGAGGATCTTAAGCTTTAGAAATGCTTTTATGTTTTGCAATTCTTTGGCTTCTCATTTAAGACAGCCCTCCCACTGCCTACAAAAGCAGCCTATAAGTGGCTTTTTCAGATCATTTATGCCTGTGTGAACATAAATAGATGTCTGCACCTTTTGCAATTGGTAGTGAAACTATAGGAAAAAAATCTATACGGTTAACTTGGGTGACTTTGTACACACTACTTGTGTTTGTCAGGGGCAGGAGCCTGAGAGCAATGGAAAATTGCTTTCCCTTGTTCTGTTGTGCTTCTGCTTTTTTCCTGTGTGCAGTAAGTGCACCCTACAGGATGCTGGATCCTTACATAAGGAGAGAGGAGTCTTTATCCACAGCAAGTACCCTCTGATTTGGTCTTATAAGTGAATGCTATGTTTTTTAGCTTGGGGGAAGAAAAGGGGAGGGGAGAGTGTGAAATTATTCCAAGTTGAAATTAGCTTCTCTATTTTACAGGAGAGGGAAAAGCAAAATTTCCGTTTAGGTTTTTTAGAAAATCCATGATAAAGTGTGGCGTTTTAAGTCTGCATTACTAGCAGTCGTTTTGTAATTTTTTTCCTACTTTTTACTACTGTGAGCAGTAACATAAAGACTAATGTAAGGTGACCAGTTTTATAATGCTTCAGTTGGACCCTTACAAATTCATTGAATTCAACAATCAAAACTGAGGACTGAGGTAGCTGTAGCCTGCTATGTGTTTTGACTAAAGTCTACCAGGTGGTCGTTAAATGTAGAGGTTACTTTTGCAAAGGTAGACACTCTAGTAAGGTTACAATATTTTAGCAGTTTCTTAAGAAAACATATGCAAAATCTACATTGTTTTGACTGTTACGGTGCTGACTGTAGAATTTAATTTTCTAAATTTTTAAATGTGTATTGTTTCAAGAATATACATTTTCTTATACACTGTCTTCTGAAGAAAGGTGTTCTGGTACCAGTAGGTTTGTTAGATTCTGCTGTGACTTTAGGTTACTTTTAGCTCTTTAAGGTGACATAAATAATTGAGGATTTTAGGCCTTGTATTACTAGGCAGATTTTTCAGCTTTACGTCTATGAATATATTTATTTATGTATTTATTTTAATGTTTGATATCTTTGGGACTCAAGACTTCAGTCCATGCCATAATGCCATATCCAGAAGTAGTACACTTTTTACGTTGCTGTGACTTCTAACTTGCTTGTAAGAATTGCACTCGTGCTCCCTTCTGAAGTATTTAATTTCCATTTTTAGTGTCTCTGGGTTACTGCTTTTCTGAGGGCACTGACATGAATTACAATTTTCGGCAGGTGATGTACTTGCATTTGGAGTGTTCAGGTGCATTTTTCAAAATGCCATGCTGTGCAGGGTCAGTCTGTGTAAAGGATCTGTTCTGGCCACCAAGCTCTGTGTTTGTGTTGCTGTTGGTGAGGTAGGGATGGGTTTGGATTTATTTTATGTTAGCTTCTAAAAATACTCACAGGGTGAGCATTGTGTTTACTCTGAAAGAAATACCCGTTTGGATGCTGATTCCACATTTGTTGTAACTTACGATCAGTTAATTTTTTGAATCCACAATACAATCAGCACAAATATAACATTATCCAAAATTAGTAAGGATGGCACATGGAGCTAGGCCAAGTGCCTTATGGGCATATCTGTTACAATTGCCTTAATTGCATGTATTTGTGGTTTCTTCTGGCTGGAGACTTTGACTGATACTTGTTTATTTGCACTTATTGTCTGTTGATTTTCTGTCACTATTTACATTTTAATTTTTTTTTTTTTTTTTTTTTGCCTTTGCTTGCTGGGAAAAATAAAGGCATATTAGAAAGGTATAAAGCTTAGAGAAATATAATGAAAATGCTTCCTGTATTTTGAGTGGAGTCACACCTCTAAAACTCAGACATGTTTTATTTATCCTTTGAAGAAGAGAAATGGGTATTATATCACCTTTAAAAGGAGGAGTCATTACATTGCTTTTAATTTTTATGCATCCTTCAGATGGGATACAGAAGATTAATAGTGATTTGAAAAATCTGAAGGTAAGGAACCTGAACTAAAATCAGTCTGTTCAATGTTAGGAACCCTTTTTGTTGCTGCACATTGTAAGAAAACAAAGTGTGAAATAAAGCAATTGGAGAAAAACCATTATGTCAGTGACTTCTGATTTTTACATGTAAAAATGGTGTGTTAAACTCTATGTGTGCAGGTGCAAGTTTTAGTCCATCTGCTTTGTGCATATCAAGAGTAGGCTTTAAGAAACCGATCCCCCAAAACTTGAAATGAGTTTCAGTTAGGTATTTTTGCTTTTTAATGGTGTTTGACTTAGAATATTCAATTAGATGAGCACAAAAGTTGATTGATTTCTCTATGAACAGCAGAGTCTCCTGCTCTGAAAAGTAAAACCCACACAATTCTAATATTGCAGTGTGTCAGATTTACTTTGCATTGCTCTGCGTGACAAAAGCAGAGACAATACATTTTTCTGATTCCACATCTGAAGCATAAATGGAGGTACATTTAACTTCTTTAACTATAGACGTGTACTCATAAAACTTCTGCAGTTGAAAGGGAAATAACATCATAATTCAATTCCTTTGTCATGTTATATCATCAGTCGTGATTTAAGTTTTTGGCTATATGTTCTGTGCCTACTCACGAGTTAACTTTGAGTAATTTATGTTAGTTGGTGTGAAGTTGGTGAGGCACTTTAATTTTCCTAAGCAGTGAACAGGCTGATTTATCAGGCACTGCAGGTTGTCTGCTATAAAGTTTATAAGCTCTGGTTTTTTTCTCATTGGAGTTGCTCAGGTATTTTAGTGATGAAGCTGTGGAAATACCTTGGATAAATGACACAGTATTTTGTATTTGGATTAGACAACTTTAAACGTTTGTGTATAAAACTGACTGGTGTAAAGGCTGGGTGGATTGTTAATTACATAAAATGGTATCCAAACCTTTCCTATGTTGGTGTGTATATGAAACCAAGAAGTGTCAGGTCAAATACAGCAGCCAGGCTGCTATACCAGCGTTCTGGGTGGTGGTGTTGTGTGATCATGTGTCATAAATTGTGCAAAGCTATGGGGAAGTGACATAATAAATATGTATTATAAAAAGTGGGGGTGACTTGGGAAAATTAAGCTGTAATTGTCTTGGTGACTCAGTGTAATTCTCAATGCTTCGTTTCTTAGTGCTGACTAAGATGAGTGAGTTGTTGGGAACGTACTGGAATGGAATTTCAGTATTGTATTAAAGGAAGTGGAAGCTTCTGAGTTTAAGAACTGTAGGGGCCAGTAGGGGGTCTGCAAAGGTCTGAGGTATATTTTAAAGGTTTCAGTTAGTGTTTTTCTCATTTAATGTAATTAATTTGTATTTAAGTCATCTTATTGCTAAAGTGATCACTTTGGGAAAGAACTTGTCTTGATGAGAGGGTGAAGGCAGAGTGTAGGTTTAGTAATTCACCAACAAAGGAATGACTTTGAGCAGTCATTAGCTGAATTTGTTTGAAGAATATTCTGTATATGTGGCATATTTGAGGGTTTAGAATTTTTTGCTGTTACACCTTTTTACATGTGTATGGTGTTTGTTTTTGCTTTCAGGTCTTGAGTATAAACTAACATAAGTTCTAAAAATGGGAAGAATTTTTTTGGATCATATTGGTGGCACTCGCCTGTTCTCCTGCGCGAACTGCGACACGATCCTGACCAACCGCTCCGAGCTCATCTCCACTCGCTTTACAGGGGCCACGGGAAGGGCCTTTCTTTTTAACAAGGTTGGTAAGAAGCTGGAGGAACTGCAGTGTACTTCTGAAAAATGAGTTTGTGCGATATGAATCTGCCATGAGATGGAAAAAACTTGTTGGCTAAAGTATTGTGTAATTTATTTTTATTTTGTTCAACTGTCTTTGAAATCAAATTTGATATTTGCTATTGATGGGAAACTTATCTAAATTAGTTTTGTCTGCAGTACTGAAAGACTATAAAGAAGACTGTGTATATAGAGGCATCAGGCCAAAATCGATGGAATTTTAACTTTGGAGACTTCTGTAATATGATCCTCAAATTCACTCTGAGAGTATCTGGTGTCTGTCAGAGTGTTTCAAAGGTGTTTTCAGTTTTATGCAGTTAAAAAAAAGTCTAGATAATATTCCGTTTCATTTCTGAAATGTGTTTAAGCTAATAGTAATCTGGCAATTTAAGTTGCCCCAATCAACCACCATCTCTTTTACAGTCAGTAATACTCTGGTTTAGTTTAATAGCTTTTAATTGATCAGATTCAATAGATTGAAATGCGAAAGTCATAACTTCTGAATTGTAGGATTATTTATTAACCTTCCATAAAGATTTCTTTATTAACCTTCCATAAAGACTTGCTCATTAGATTAATTGAAGAAATTATCATCGTCCTTTGCTTTCTCGCAAAGTTCCTGGTCACATAATGCTTGGTGTATTTCAGTTTTGTTTTTTTCTTGTAAGCCATTTGGCAGTGTTGATAGGGGCATCAGTAATGTCTTAACTCTGTTTTGCTCTGGAACTTCTGGTATCCTGAATCTTGTCAGTAGTGAGAGATTTCTTCCTCATCCAATAAGCACTGGGTCCTGGGGTTCAGATTTTTTTCATGTTAAATAGTAGGGGTGTAATCACAGCAGTTTGGGTTTTTGCGTTTCTGCAATCAGAAGCTGTACATCTGAAGCATTCAGGTGAAAAGCCGAGAAAGCAGTACAGTCCCATCTTTTAGAATCTGCATATCAGCTGTTTGGATATAGTTCTGACATCAACTTTTCAACAGATTATACATCCTGGTCTTGTGGTGGTGCTGCAAAAGACATTAAAAGTGTATTTTGAACTGCTGATACAGCACGCTAAAAGGTGCATGTTTCATGCCTACATTCTCAGCTACTGACCCTGGCTTTTTCTTAGATAATTATTTCAAAGGCACCACAGGATTTTTAAAGCAGTACCTCTTAATATTTTGGTTCTGAGTTCTGGGAATTGGTGATCACATCAGCTGCTAGAAATGGGTTACATACATTACAACTGGATTAATATAAATTTACAGGCTGTTCACTGGGAGTTTCTCACCCAGAGTTGAACACAGCACTTTTGCATGTTTTGTGATAGCAATTCATGTCTCTCGGTTAAAATGTGAGGGGTTTACATCGTTGTGAAGCGCATCTTTAAGGCGCTACCTTCTCAAGAAGCAGATTTTTCACACTGCAGTTTTCAGTTCGTGTGCAGTGCCACAGGATCTTTCCTTCTAACACGTTGATAGTCGCTTCCCAGGTTTTCTGTAGCAGACTAATGCTCTGTGTTCCTTGCATGCTGTGTGTCTGTCCCAGGTGGTAAATCTGCAGTACAGTGAAGTTCAGGACCGGGTCATGCTCACTGGCCGCCACATGGTTCGAGACGTGAGCTGCAAGAACTGCAACAGCAAACTGGGCTGGATCTATGAGTTTGCCACTGAAGACAGCCAGCGCTACAAGGAGGGCCGCGTTATCCTGGAAAGAGCCTTGGTCCGGGAGAGCGAAGGCTTCGAGGAGCATGTTCCATCCGACAATTCCTGAAGAGGCTCCGGTCTCTTCTCAGGTTCTCTTCAATTGAAACTCGAATATAATAAAATCAACAAAAAAATCTGCTTACATACACTGTCACCTTAGCATCAGAGTCGGATTCATGGACTACAAAGTGGGAAAGATTGTGAGAATATTTCAGATGGAACCTTCCTTTCTTTATTCCTTTTATATTTTACTTTCCCTCCAGCAGCTGTTTGTAGAAAGAATGTTGTGGAGATGCTGTAACTTTTTCTCTTTCATTTACATCTGTTAGATTTGAGATTGTATCTTCAGATACAGTGGGCTAAAAGGAAAAAATATTTGCAGGATTTATCTTTCGTTGGAGAGAAATTCAGTGAGGTTTTTTTTTAGTTTGCACAAACTGATGTCAGCATCAAGTTATTTTAAAACTACAGATATTTTTTTAAAAGTATATTCCAACTTTTGGCTTAGGTTTTTAGTTAGTTTTTTGTTTGGTTTTTTTTTCTCCCTCCAGCCTTTTCACCTGGTTTGCTAGCTAAAGTTAAAGAGATCCGAATTTGTGCTGAGTGCTAAAGGTTCAGTGTTGGTACGGCTTGGGCTGGCCCGTGTGCCATATTCTTGTTGAGGTTGATTGGTAGCACAGAGCCCATTATTTCTTGTCATTCTTGACCCAAAGATGTCACCATTCCTTGTTTATTCGTGAAGTCCCATTCACCATGTAAACTGGTGTTGATTGGAAACTATTCTTGAAATAGGGCAAAACTGCTTGGCTTTTTTTAACTTTAACAGATGTAACTTATGAGCATAGTAATAATATAAAGTAATAGTTGTCTGTTTAGTCTTGCATTGCTTACAATTCCAGCTGTGTTTGTAATGATAGGGATTCACTGAGAAACTACTGTTTCAGTAGTCATTTTTTTTCATTTCTCTACTAATCTCATTAAGTTAGACAGGGAATTGCAAATCTTAATTCTTCTTCAAGTAGCTTTCTTTAAACCCAGAACTTCCTATGTTAAACACAGCTGCTGTGTAAAAGGAGAAGATTGCCAGCATGTTTGTTCATGCCTAGAGTTATGCAATCTGCATCTCTTGAAAAGATTAACTTAAACAGCTTGTTTTCAAATGCTGCTTCTGGTGTTGAAACCTTTATCTTTCAACTTTGTTGAACCTTTTCATTGTGATGTTACATTTTTATCTTTCTGGGCAGCAGTACATGTCAGCCTGGTAGTAACTAGTGACTTGGATTCCTGCTTTGTTCTTGTAGAGGTCAGCTCTGTTTAAAACAGTGATCTTGCTTGCCTTTTTTAGCAAAAATGCTCTTCACTAACTTAACTCAAGGGTGCCCAAACACTTTCATTGTGTCTTAAGCCATAAGTTAAGATCTCAAGGGCTGAAATTTATTTGAATGTTAGATATGTATGATTTCTTATCCAAGATATGAGTTGGTTGTGGTTTTTTTCCTTATTGGATAAATTGTGGTCAATGTGAAATAAGTTACTCACAGACGTAGGAAAGGGGGGAACCCCACCCAACCAAACAGATCTGGATTCTGACCTTTCACAATAACTTTTCTTCTCTAGCCACAGCTCCATATCTGAAACTAAGATGTGGAGGGTGACTATGCAGAGTATTTTTCTTAATTTGTTTTGGTCGCCAAGTGGCAAATTGGACACCCCTGACTTGAATCTACTGCCTCTTTCATGTAAAGGTAGCTTTGTTCTAGAAATGTCACATAGAAAGAAAACAGAGTAGATCACATACCAGAGCTGTGCTTGAATCAAGCTGCTTAAACAATAGTGTACTTGTGCCTCAAATGAATCAGTTTTTGCACTGAGTACAGTAGTACCCCATTATCTTGTACTTCTGTCCTTCACAGACCCTGGAAGCGCCATTAGCATGGTTCTCTGCAGTACTTTTCTTGTACTTCTGACATTACAGAACAATAAAGTATGTTTTGTCCTGAACTGATCTTTGCTGTCCTTTTAGAGTTATTTTCATGGAGTCTGTCAGCCAAATCACATAACCCATCTTTCATTCCTTGTGTTAAGTTTCTGCAGCACAGTGTCAAGCTGTTGACGGGCATATCTCTCTGTATCGGTGGCAAAAGAGTTCTGTTGGTTTTGGAAGATGCCAGGTAGAGTTTCATGCATACCACTTGGACACTTAAAAGCCTTCAGTTTACTCCTGTTAAAGAGAAAACAGGAAATGTCTCATTTAATGGAATTCTGGGTGCCAAATGTCTTTCCATGACTTTGAAAAGACAGCAAGCTAAGCAAAAATCCACCTTCCGCAAGAAACTTGAGGTTTTGGCTTCTGAAATGGCTTGGGAATTAATGACTTGGGTATTGTATATCTGGACTTCTGTGACTTTTCCCTTTGTGTTCAAATGTTAGGCAGAAACCTGCTAGCAGCTGGTCAACTTCTAAAGCCGTAGCTGAAGAACTGAGATGAGAGGATCATTCTATTGGTGTGATGGAGACTGGGGTGTTTATTCTAACTTATATTAAGACCGTTTTGGTTGAATGTTGGTGTGAGATGTTAAAAATTACTTTTGACAAAGCCTTTGATTTGAAAAACACATGTGAGGTGAATTCATTAAAAGCCCATGAGACTTAAGCGAGTCCTCTGCAGCTTTAAAACACTAGACTTTGGCTTGCTGTTTTACCTTACATGCTGTTCCCTCCTCTATCACTTTTGATGGCTCTGATGGAGTTTAGCCTCCTATGTTTTGGCTGCTCCTCCTTGAGACACTTGGTGTGTGAACACAGATAACTTATCTGCAGGGAACAAGGCCATTGGTTGCAGCACATCTAGAGACAGAGGAGACATTGCTATTTGGCATCAGCTGCAGTTTTGTAGTAGTGCAGTAGCCTGGGATTCTCAAGCAAGGGCTGGCACAGGAAAATGTGCCGCTACAGTGATCTTTTGGCTGGCATGTGGTGGTGCCTGAGGTAAAGAAGGGAGCAAGGAAATTGCAGTGCACAACAGACTGCACCGTGCGTTCCTGGAGACGTCAGAATCTGTGCTCTTAGGCTGAAGCTTGGGCCATCAGTGGTGCTGTGACATTTGCATGACATGAGCTGGGTTAGAGTTCATGTCACCCATGCTATGATCTCAGCCTGTGGGTGTACTCAAAACTGAAATACTTCCTTGCTACCATTTCAGCAAAACACAGCTTTGGGAAGACGAAAAGATTGGATGTGTGTTTGTGAAGTGTAAAAGCATTTTACTTATGCTCTCCAGATGTTAGAAGAACTTTTGAAATTGCATTCATGTCTCGTGGCTCTCATGGCCTTACACAGGGCTCTGGGGTTGGCTGTGGTCACTGCCACAGCCTTATTCTTACTGGGCAAGCTTGTCTCTACAGATTTCTGCCAGAGCTGTAGGAAAAAAAAGTCAGCAGATCATTGGTGGGTGAACAGGTAAGGAACAGGTGAAGCTGCACTTCGGGACACAATTGCCAGGTACAAGGATGAAGTGCCTGGGAGGGTTCTGACACTGGTGTGGGAAGAGGCTAGCTGGTTGAGGAACCCTACTTCAGACAAGAAACATGAGCTGTGTACCATTCTGTAAAAGCCAGAAATAGTGTGTTGTGTTTCCTTCTTGGGCCTGCCTTAGAACAACAATAAATTTAAAAAATCCAGTGACGCTTGCTTTCCTGTGGATCTCGAGGGCTTTGCAGACTCCATGATGCCTGACAAGGATGAAGTGCTTCTGTCTTTATTTTGCTTGGGGCACTGATAAGGATTGCTCTCCAATCCTGGTTTTGCAGGGCATAACTAAGGCCTACTAATTTTGAGGCCCCTCTCTTCATAACCTGGAGTTAAAATTGCCCAAAAACTTCAAAAGACTGCTTTGAGTGGTGAGGAGGAGTATCACCTGGTTGATAATGTTCCTGTGCAAGCTTTTTTTCTTGCAGGAAAGCTGAAATACAGCCAAAGAAAATGAGCTCCTGTCTCATTACATGTTATGTGGCAAAGACGTTCAACAGTTGCTGATGAGCCTGATTTCTACAAGTGTGGAGTTCTTCCTGGCCTCATAGTTACTTCCTTCCCTTCCTCTCTCTCATGTAAGAGTTTCTGGTACATGTAGGAAAGTGTAAGGGGAGAAATCGCACATTTGCCTTCCAGCCTTTTGTTTACTGATAGTGTTGCTCTTACTTGAATGGATTTCTGTGATCTCAGTAACACTGCTGCCAGGCTGCTGCTACCTTTTTACTTAAAGGCCCTTTTAGCAGAATATTAGTGACTTTATCATCTCTCATCCCCATGTCTAGGCAGAGGTTGTTTGGGAATGATGCTTGACTGTGGGTAGAGGTGATACAAAGGAAGACCTCATTCACACCATTCACAGGGCACTTCCATTGCTATGCTGCCTCTCTTTCCTTCTGATGCTATTTTAAGTGTGATTTCCTTAAGTTTGCATTGCAGGTTCTCCTTTTAAAAAGGAGGCGGCTAAGAGACAGCAGTCTGTGCCTCTTAAACCTGGCATTTCCCTCTGAAGGACCTGAAATACCCACAGTTTAGTACAGAGTGCTCTGTGTGCTGCTCAGTTGGAAGGGGTGGCTGTGTTCCTGTTTGACTTGTTCCTGCAAAAATAAACCCCATTGCTTGTTTAAGATATGGCCAAAAATCTCCCTGCAATGGGAGGTAGGATATGGAGGAGAAACTGGGGTGGAAGTGTGTGTGTAATTCAAGTCTTAACTAAACCAGTCACTCTGAAGCAGCAGAGGTGGGAGAAATTCTAGGGGTAAGCTTGCACCTTTTCTTTTTGCCTTTTGTGGGTTCAGGGAAAGTGGAAATCACTTGGGCATTGTAGAGGATCTCAGGTCCCCTGATAAACAGAGGAGTGGGAAGTGCAGAACCAGGGCTAACTTTGGTACAGGCGCTGTGTTATAATTGGATGAAGGCAGCTGGAAGGTATTTGTCCTTCGAAGTAGGCTCTGTTTTTGTTCTCATTATCTGAAGCATTTAATACTATCAGGAACTTGCATTTGTATAGAAGTAAAAGTAGGAGAAAGAACAAAAGGCTTTGGTAATAATTTACATTTCCTAAGCATGAGGGGTAGATGGGAGAGAGAAGGGTGTTCAGATCTTGTATTTTGACTCTGCCCAGGAGATGTGTGTTTGCCAGACATCAGGATCCAGTGCTGTTTGCCTCTGGGACTTAGGGATGTTTAGATACGGGATTTTGCTTTTTCCTTTTGTAAGCATTTGATTTGACTGTTGTAAACATTTACAGGTGTTTGAAACAGAAAGTTTACTGGATTCCAACAGACTGCATGCTATAGTTGTTTGCAGACTAATGGCAGATGTTGCAATAGATGTAGTTAGTGGAGTAGGGAGTCCCCCTTTTCTCTGAGGGGAACACAAAGCAGAATGGCTCATACAAGGCTGCTTAGCCAAGGAACTGCCTGGTGGCTTTCAGCTGTCTTTAGAGACAACGATCCTCTGTGCTTGGAAGAGTTTGGAAACTAATACTCCAGGCACAGCTACATGGTGAGTCTAAAAGGAAGAGGACATTTGTTATTTTTCAGGGGTAGATCTTTGCACATGTGCTCAGTCAAAAAGGTGGGATGCTCTGGGTTTGGTGATAAGAACTCAGGTACATCCCACAGACAGAGTGCAGAGAGAGCCCCTGTGGTTATGCTCCTGTTGGTATTTGGCCAGCAGATTCTTTTTCCCCATCCTACCCATTTTTATTGTCTTTGGTCTGGTCTGTAGTGATTGTTGCACCTTCCCTACAGAATTAGTGCAGCTTTAGGGCTTGGGGAAGTGCCTGCTTTTGGCAATATTAGGCGGTCACTTGTACTATCCTGTACTACACCAGTACAATGGATTCGTTGTCGCAGCTCAGAGGGATCCACAGATTGTCTGTTCCATGTCTCCCTGCTGAGGAGGGATTAGCTTAGTGATGTGCTCCATGAGAGTGCATTCTTGGGATGAAGTTCCTCAGCGGGATTTCTTATTGTAGCTGAAAGTACATTAGAGAGATACGATTTAGGTCACAGAAGTAGAACACTTGAAAAATGCCAAGTTTCCAGTGGATTGGGAAGCACATGGTTATCCCTGCATACATACTTGGGGATAAAAGTGTCATGTGATCACAAGAGCAAGGATGGCACCATCACCACCCTTTTATAAGATATGCATTGAACTTGTAGCTACAGCCTCCATTTCTAACTACGGACTGCTCGACTTCTTACTCATTTTGTTTCTAAAGGCAATTTGAAAATTAACTTTCTGGTGTGCATGTAAGTGGCAAAAGTAAAGGAAACTGAGATTAAGTATTTGTAATTGCTGGTTTCTTCATGACTAGGATTTGAACTGGGAACCCCATTTGGTGCAGTAACCATTGCTACTTAATCTCCAGGGCTGATTGCTTCTTAACCAGGAGGAAGCTTTTCAGTGAAGAAAGCTAAGTAAATGACAGATGAAGGCTTTAGAGGTTTCATTTGATGTAAAGTTTCAGTATGGGACAGGTAATTTTATTTTCAATTTGTATGCTAGTTCTGTTTGGCTGAGGGGGTTGTTTTTGGGGTTTGGTTGGTGTTTTTATTTTTGCCCTTCTGATATGTGGAGTTGGTGAATTTTCTGCTCCAGGTAGGACTTCGGAGGAAGAGATGGGAAGATGAAAATCACACTGTACTTCCTATCCAGGCTGTCTAACTGACTCTTGCTTCCAAGCTCCTGATTTTGGGAAGGTTCCTGCTCCATGCATACTGCCTGTCAAGGAGAGAACTGCACCATGATTCATGTGCCACATTCCTGGGAAAGGGAGGAGCAGTGGGAGGCAGCTTGCTGTCTATCTCACCCTGCTTCATTTGCTCTATCGAGCTGCAGGTAAGCTCGGGGCTTCTGGAGGCTTTGGCTGCCTGTCAAAACAAACCGGAGGCACAGAAAAACAACAGCTTTTAACACTCAGTCCAGTGCAAATTTAGAACATAATATTCCACTGTTATTCCTAAAAATAGACACAAAGCCACTTAGCCCATAAAAGTCCCTTCAGCAGCATTGGTATTTTTATGTCAAAAGGCTGAAGGAGAAGCTGCGGGATGTTTGCCACGGGAAGTGAGGGGAAAGCAAAGGCAGAGAAGGATGCTCCGCCAGAGGTTTTGCTGTTACTTGCTGGCAGTGTTGATGCTTAGATATCAGCTCCAGGTGCCTCGAGAAAGATGATGCTCATCACTGGCTCTTTCACCTGTCTCCTCTTTTTTGATTCCTTCTCTCCGTGTTCTCTGCAGCCCCAGTGTGCTCTGTTGCGCCTGCAGTCTGTGCTTTCGCCACTTGTCACCTCCCCACACCACCACTGCCTCCTCTCATTCCTTCCTGCCCTCCTTGCACCACCGCAGCTGGGTTTCCAGCCGGTGACCTTGTTCCTCCCCGCACACACGGCACCAAAGGCTGCGGTTCTGGTGCCGGGCTCCACTCTCGCTGCAGGCTCCTCCTCAGCCCGGCAGTGACAGCAGTGCTGGTGGCGTGGCCGTGTGGTGACCCGGGCACACGGAGGGGCTGCTGCCGGTCTGATTCACCGCGCTGTCACGCACACAGCACACACAGCCTCGCTAGCAGGCTGCTGGGGGTGAGGCAAAGCGCAGCCGGGGCTGGCCTGCACTGGCGCTGCATCAGAAATCAGGTTTTTATCCCTGCCCCTCTGTGCTGCCAGGGATGCGTGAAGAGCACACACACACATACAAAGTGATCCTGCTGTTCTCAGCTCCTGCCCCGGTGGCACTGATGCTCAGCAGAGACAGGTCTGGGGAAGGCTCTGCTCATCTCTGCTGCATGGGGTTGGCACCCAGGGTGTCCGAGGAGCTGAGATGGAACACTACTATGTTGGTTTAGGGCAAATTCTGGGAGGTGACTGAGTTAAAGGGACAAAAACTCATTGCTGAGCATAGCAGATGATATGGAATATATAGCATAAAATACATAACATAAAATCACCCTAGGACAACTACACACCCCTCTGCAGACACACAGGTAATGGCAAAAGGGGGCTGCTGGAGTGACAACCCGACCAAATTTCAAGGCCCAGCTCCAAAGTGTTGTGGCACAGCTTTTGACCAAAGTCATTGGACGCTTTGTTTTAAAAGGGCAGAATCATCTAAATCCCCTGAGCATGGTTTTCAGAAATGCCTGTTTCTAGAGGAACTATTTTAGAACGTAATAACCTATCCTGTTGCAGACCTCCAGCAGGGAAAACTTCAACTGTGTAATGCTTCGTAAGCAAAATCATAGCCAGCTGAAAAGAGCTGTGTGTTGGCAAGTGCCAAGCAGCCTTAATTGAGGAGTTATTTTTTTACACAGACACTTCAACAGAAAAGAAAGCCCAGCTGCCAGCAAGTGCATCAGTCTGGACAAGGGAATGGAAAATTACGTTTTTTCCTTTCATTTACTATGCTTTGATATGTCCTTTCAGGATGCATACATACATCTGGTTTTTCTTGTCTTCAATGAGTAGTTTTGTAAAATCTATTAGAGGCACAGACTTTTGTCCATCTTTTAACATTGTAGAATTGTTCACAGTATTGCCTTAGAAATGGCTTAGGTCAGTGACCTTTTCATGCACTGATTAGCTGCCTAGTAATCGGTGTTTGAAAGACTCTGGACCTGATTCTTCTCTCCTTTACACATTTTTTTTTCTCTTGATATCAGCTGACTTCATTGGAGCTACTAATTCCCTACAGGTTTGGTATGAATAGAAAAAAAAATACATATATATAGTTCTGTATATATGAATATGTATATCTCTATAGAGAGGAATTGTATAGAATAGAAATGAAATTATAGTAACTGGTGGGTTTTGGTTTTACTTGACACTGTGCACATGTGCTGAGATTACCACCCTCCCGAAGCACACTTGTAAGCACCTCTTCCCTAAAGAATACCTTTATACCTGCAGGTGTTTTTTAGAGTTTTGTGTGACTTTGCTGTTGCCTGTAAATTTTCCTGTCTGCTTCAGATAGAGGAGCAGAATAAAACACTTGTTATAAGAACACTAAATCATTTCTTTCAGTTTTGTAGGCAGTAGAGTTCCAAATATTAACTTGGTTGTGCCTCATGGCAAGGCTTAGGCTGGTGCTGAATTACAAAGCAATGAAATGGTGTAATTTCAGTCATCTTTCAGAAGGATTCCTTTTAAGCCCTGTTAGATAAACAAATTTGGTGATCTGCCATCTTCATTTCTTCCCCTTGCTTCTGTCTTTTGTCTCCATCTGTTCATCACAAGTTGGACATTTCTTATTGAGACACCCTTCCACACTACCATCCTTTTTCTGGAAGATCTTTTGCCCACTGTTTTCCCACCCACTTCACCAAGCCCATCACATACTTTATTTTCTTGGCTTTGGCTGTTCTCTGCATCCTCTTTCTACCTTGCCAAATCCAAGTTATTTCTTACAAGATCAAGTAGGATTCAGAGCTCTTATTGACTCCTTTTTTTCTAGGTAGGATTGGTGCAAAAAGTGTCAGAGACTCAAACAAGGGGCCTCTCCAGACATTCCACCTTTCTGTTTTGAAACTGATCTTGGAAGTCTTTAATGTAGGGTCCTTTCCGTGGCTCCCTCAACAAATGCAGTACTTCTGACTAGGCTGCTGCCTCTGTGCTTTGATTGTATCTGATAACCATCCCCAGCTCACCTTTAATAAAATCCCAAGCTGCCCTGGCTGCAGCTGGTGGGGTGTGATAGAGGTGACAAAATTAATTTCCACAGAGGTGAAGCGAGCAGTGACAGGGACCCCTGAATAGAGATACCATTATTTCCCTCCCTCAGCCTAGGAAACAAAACAAAAGAGAATGCTGCAGCTGGGCACTGCAGTGTGTATCCAGAGACAGTGGATTGCCTTGCATACTCCTTTCAATATCTTTTTTTTTTATAGAGGGGTGTTTTGTATTTCTCTGATACTTTTTGTGACCAGACCTCAGGGAGGAATGCCAGCCACTGTCAAATGTCTACTACATGTCTTGCTTCATGTGTGTTTGGATAAATCCAGCTTCTCTGCAAAGCAGCAGTGTTCCACACATCAGCTCTATTTTACAGATTTCTGCTGGTAAAAAAAATGCTGCACTCCCTTCCAAAAGCATCTGGGAGCTGATCCTCATGGCATGGTATGAATCCAGCTCCATGCCAGCTCACCTCCTGGGGGCATCTGCATCTCCCTTCCCCCATAATCAGCTCTGCAGTGAGATGTGCCCATTCTAATAGTCAAGGTCTATGTTTCAGAAATATTAATGGCTGGGGATATACCACATGCCATACCTTAGCAACCCTTTTTTTGAGGAGTATTTTAACGAGGAGCTATTTTCTGACAGCACAAGAGAGACTGTGGGAGTTTCAACATCTAGGAATGTTGGGGAGTGAAACCTGAAGCAGAACTTGGCAGCCTGCAAATTATTTATTACCTGGGAGCAAAAGAAGAGTGGGCTGAATTTCCACTGAATCACTGTGGCCTGAAGATATGGTCCTGCCTGCTTCCTTGGCCTTTGCCAGATCTCTGCTGCCTAACTTTTAGCTGAGAGGATTGGGACCCCCTGTCCTTTCTGGGGAGAGCCTTTCTCTGAGGAGTGTGTTCCTCAAGAGGAACATGTCTTTTAAAGCTTTTTCGGGAAAATTCTCATTTTATTTTCCTGATTGGTCAAAGCCGCTAACAAAGATGCTTCGATTCCTCACAGAATAACTTCAGTCAACATTCCCAAGGAGGCTGCAGTTGCAATTTGTGGTTAAAGTGATTTGTGATTCCAGCTCTGATCTGGCTGAACTGGACATTTATGGGATTTGAGAGGGAATCACTGTTTGTGACTGACTTGAAGGATATGTAATATCTGACTATAATCTTTAGGATAAAACTCGCCTGCATCACTTCAAGTTCTCAGGCCAGATCCCAAGTTTGCATCTGTTTCCTTACGAAATAAAACTTGGGTTGGGTTCTTCCCAAAGCTGTGCTTCAGCACTGTTTATTGCAACATGAAGCTTTGGGACAGACATTGTTAGTCTCATGTTGGTTGAAGAAGTATTTATAGGAAATCTGAAGCAACTTTATTTCCTCAGTGTTCCACGCAGAGAATGTCAAATTTGGAGCTTTCCAAGGCAGCTGCCACCTTAAAATAGACTGGGAGAATTCCTGTTGTTCAGGTGACATAATGAGGCTGAGATGCAAATGCAGAGAGAAGCAGTAGCTGGTATGTTTTGACTGATTTTTTTTCCATGACATCTCTCCCTCTGTGTCTCTCTCTCCCCCTCTCCTTAATAATAGATTTTATGGGGGAGAATAGAGGAAGTTCAGGGGCCAGCTTCTGGCTGGAGAAGTTGGGATGTACAGCCTGCACAGAGGGTGAACGTGGCTTAACGCCTACATCTGACAGGAACCGATTTAGACATTTCCTCCAGCTCTGCAGAGGGCTGCACTGCAGTATTAAACACTGGTGCTTCCCTAGATCTCCCTTTCCCAAAGGAGAGGAGGAACAAGCAGAAGTTAGTAGTTGGTGGTCAATACCTTCACTATGGATTCAGAAGCACTGAATTGAAGTCCTTGCCCCAAAATGTGTGGGTACGTCCTGATATCCAGCACCAAGCCTGCCAGGGTTCAAGAAACATTTGGACAACACTCTCAGGCACATGATTCTTGGGCAGTCCTGTGCAGGGTCAGGAGTTGGCCTTGATGATCCTTGTGGATCCCTTCCAACTGAGGATATTCCTGACCTTTGCAGCCCATAAGCACTGCGCTGTGGGGAGAGTGAGATGCTCTGTGTGTCACCCCACCAGAAACTCTGCTGAGGAGCGCAGGAAAACATATCAGTCAAGCTTCATTGAATCCAGGACATCCTCACAGACTGTCTGAGTGAATCAGCAAATACCAGTACTGGGCTACATTTTGTTGCTGAAAAATCCTACTTGCATCAAGTGGAGTCAGAAGGATGGCAGGTGGTACAGCCCTGGGAATGAAGAGGCCTCAGGCCTATGTCCACTGCTGCCACCAGCTCTCCCCTATCACCCCTTTTTCCTACAAGGTGATTTCAGTTTTTGTCTTTCAAGTAACCACCATCCTGTGTGAAATAAGAGGGCTGTGAAAGAGGTAGAAGTTGTCTGTCAAATGTACTATTTTGTCAACTAAAGGAGCCATGGCAACATGAAGCTACGGCACGGTTTCCATCACAAGACTAAATTGAGTCAGTTACTGCCTTTGAAACATCTGTGGTGCGGGCTAAAAGTAGACTTTTCTACCAGAATTGAAGGACATTGAAGGAGTCACAAAAAACAGTCTAAAATAGGGTGAGGAAAAGAGGAATTTCAGATAAGGAGGGGGAAGGAAGGACAAAAGAGTGCAACAAGAAGTGCCTCAAGTTTCCCTGTGTTTGTTGTTATTCTTTTTTAGCCAGACTGATGAGTTTCCAGGACATGTTGAATGGTGACCTCGTGAGTGGAACTACTGTTGAGACTCTTGTTGCTAAGATTCTTAATAATAACAATGCTCCTGCAAGGAATTACCTGCAGCTGGGGAGTTATACCACTGCTTTTTTCTGTAGGGACTGGAAAGTTGTAGGAGTCTTACCTGAGGATTTTTCCAGATATGGACTAGTTCCTATTTTTCCTTTGTCTTATGTTATGCTAACTTCTATCCTCCCTGCATTCCTCCTTGTTCTAGGAATGCATCTATCTGCAGATTGGAAATGTGAGGACACGATAACTAGTCTGTATTTTACCTGTAAAAATGCAAACATATGTCCTGGAAGGGGAGAACATTGCTTTTCCATGAGAGAGATTCGAGATACCTGAAATAGCTGAGATGTAGCAGGGAATGTTTTGGAATAACTTTGTGATGTGACAAACAAAACAGGCCAATTTGAGGCCTGCCTGTATTAAGGCAGCCTGCCCTTGGACACATCACTCTTGTTTGGATGGCTAAACTGCACAAAGGAATTTTTATTAAAGACATTTCTACAATGTTTTCCCCTTGAATATCTCCAAATGCTTTAATAAGCTAGGGAGATACTGGGGAACAATTGACACACAAGCTGTTCTGTGAGTCTCGCAGCATTTATTTCTATGAATGTACACTTTCCTTACTCCCTTTTTATTCAGACATCAAAAGGATAAGAACAAGACAAAGGGAAAGGCTGAGGCTTATGCAAAATATTTTTCTCTATTGTTTTTGCTGAAGAAAAGAAGAAAGGAAACAAACACCATTGCATGTAAATAATCTTTTTTCCCTTGCCTACCTCTAGACATCTTTTCACCACTTCAGTATAATTAGGCATAAGATACTGAAATGATTTATATGTCAGACCTAAGAGACAATATTGTGGTTCACTCTTATTAGGCAGAAGGTACTGAAATGGTTTACATTTCAGACCTAACAGAAAATGCTGCAATTGTACCTTTCTTTTAACAGATGCTTTGATGTTGATTTGAAATTTGGGGAATATGACTTCAGATTATTTAGTCAAAGGCCACCTAAGATAATGAGCAAGGAGACAGGAAGAGAGTTAATGTTTTAAGGGTCAGGTGTGCAGGGGTGCTTTTAAGATGTACCAGAAAGCCTAATCCCAAGGCCAGGAAGGCAAGCCGGCATACAGAGGAATTTGGATGATTAAACAAATTGATGACTGCTGTCATTAAGGGGAGTTTTAAAGCCCCCTTAAAAAGAAATTAAAGCTTTGCAGTGTTGGTAGGAGATCATTGTCTGAGGGATGCAAAGGGAGAGAAGCGGGAGAGGTTGATGTGCATCCTTGAAGGAGGATGGGGTGTCACTGTGGTTCCTGAACACAGGTGTGGCTGTGCCAGGCTCACTGGGCTCACTGCTCACACAGCCACACAGAGTAGATGCTGCTGTTGCAGTGCTTGCCTTGGGCAATCTAGGGACAGGTTTGCAGGAGTGCAGGGAGCAGAGAGACAAGTGAGAGATGTGGGTACCTGCTTGCTCTGAAAATCAGGTTTTGCTGTTCTCAGACAAGTTGGTTGTGTAAATATTGACCTTGCCAGTTTTGGTGCCTTGTCCTGGTACAGGAGTGCTTGGAGATGCTCCTGTGAGAAGGACATTTCTTCTTGGTTTTGTAATTTTTTAATGAAAATCTCCTCCCTCCCCTTCCCCCAAAGTGTATTCTCTTGTCTCCATAAGGAGTGCACATAGCCTTGACTGGTGGGTCACCTCTTTATCGCCCCTGGGACGTTAACCTGTGACAAAACTCCACTGACGCAGAGCTCAGGAAAATTGTGTGGCGGACCCTGAATGAGAAGATGTCTAAAAGTCAACGCCAAGGTAAAGCAAATCCTTTCAAATCCCCTTCTTGGCAGGCGAGAGTCTGAGTAGTAGCCAGATAGACAGGAACAGTCTCTGGGGGTGGCTCTCAGTGCCGTACTGGCACCACACAATGCACCAGGGTGACTCTCCTGAGGGCTGGTGGTGACAGCAGGGACTAAGCTGGCTCACAGTGGGGAGTCAGGAATTTTGTTACGAAGTATTTATGCAGGCGAGTGTCAGGTATATGGTGCTGCAGCTGTGTCTCACACCCTGAAGTCTGCATCACCCATCTTCCTGAGGGATAAACCCCCATCACAGCTGCCAGCAGCTCTGTGTTCCCATTTAATGGGCAGTGTCTCTGCACTGTTGATTGCAATGAAGAACTTCTGGAGGACTGTGGAAGCAGAAATGCTAGGGTGGAAGTAGGCTCCCCAGCTGAACTTTCACCCTGTCTCCTGAAACAGAAATCACTGTAACCTCTGTGATAAACCAGTTCCTGTGCTGAAGAAAGAATCCAGACTGGCCATGAGTGGTCTTGCGGCCCTGTGTGTGTAACAGAGGTGTACAATTCATACCCCACTATTGGTGTTTTGCACAGCACCTCTGAGGGAATGTAAACCTTCTATCCTCTCTGCAAACAGTGCTCACAGCAGCAGAACCTGCTTCTCTCCCGTAGCTTTTGTAAATCAATGGCTGCTCTCCTGACCTGACCCAGATTTGTACTCCAGTTATTCCCTGGTGGAGCCAGCAGCTTGTTCTGTGTTTGAACATTGTACACATCCTAAAATACCTGAGATATGATGCTCTGTACACGGGCGGCTGTGTCAGAGATGGGGTTTGTGCAAACTGCTTTTCAGTACCTGTGAGGCTGTGCTTTGGAAATCAGACATTTCACTGGATTACCTGCAGTGTGAGCAGAAAGGTCATTTAATTGTTTGTTGAGCAAGTGGCAGCACTGCAGGGAAAGACCAAGATGGTCTGGGCTTGATGATGTAGCCTGGAAAGACAATGAAGAGTGACCAGACCCAGTTCTCTGAGGTTACCTTTGGATGCTCATCTTTCTCTCCATCATTATTTCAGCTTAGAAAATACTTCCCTCCTGGCAGCCAATGTTATTTTACCACTACTTTTGCCATTTATGTTGGCTAGAGAAACACAACTAGTATGAGAAGTCATTTAATTTATTGTTAGTCTACTTAAAAGTTGTACCAGTGTGCTCAGAGAGTACTCATCAATTACAATGATTCTAAAAATGATAAACAATATTACCTAGAATATTGGAGAGAAAGGGTCAAAACTAACACACAAGAGCATTTTAGCTGCTGCAGCTTTTCCCAGGCTTTGCTCAGCCCTCCACTCCCAGGGCACCAGATTCAGAGGTGCTCTCTGTCCCCCAGGAGAAGGGGGAGGGCTGCAGGTGTCATGGGCCCAACAAGTCCTTTGCTCCAGCAGCACAGTGACAGTGGTGGGATGGTGGTCAGGGTGATTCTGCCTCCTCCTCCTCTGCTGGAGTCCACCGGGGGCTGCTTCTGTCCTATCTTTAGGGCTGCCCTTGCAGTGCTCCTTGGTCCCCAGGGCTGGGTGTGTTGCAGTGACTCTTCAGCAGTGCACACCTTGCAGAGCTGCTCCTGGCCCTCCCTGCTGTTGTGAGCGATGTTTCCCAGCCCAAGGTCACGTCCCTCTGTTGGTGCAGCGGCTGCCCTTGGGGGAGTCGTTCATCGCGCCGGGGCTGCTGGGTCCCTGCATGTCCCAACCAAAGCAAGGTTCACAAACCTCTCTCTCAGGTTTTGCAGCATTAGTAAACGGCCTGTGGCCTGTTTCTGGCAGTGGCCAGGCTGTGTTTCATGGGCTACAGGCAAACAGACCCCTTCTCCCAGCCCATGGGCATGAGCTGTCACACACGAGTCCAGCAAGGACATTGCAAACCCTCCCGTGGCTCAAGGCTCCTCACCAGGACCGAGCAGCTGATCTTCTTGGAGGCATTTGCTCTTTCCTACCTGGTCTTGCCTCGTGTGGGTCTGAGAGTGGCCTGTAGCTCTTGACTTTGGTGCGTGCTTTTGGTGCTACTTGGTTTACGTAATATTTTATTTTATAGTCAGTTTAACAGTTTGCACAATTAACCGAATTCTTGCAATTCCTAGAATTACACTTCTAGACTTGACAGCCTAGTTTAAAATTTCAGTAGCTGATGGGAGTGCCAACAAGGAAGGATTTACACCAAGTATGATGGCCAGCATCTTTTATTGTTGTTGTAGTAAGAGCAACTTGCTCACTCTTGTCACATACTGCAAACCTTGCTTTGGTGCCTGTGAGACTGCTGAAGTTACAAGTGGATGCTGTAATCTGCAACAACTGATTAAAACCTAGCCCAAATGTACAGAGTTCAAAAGTTTCTTTGTTCAGTATACAGTTAAAAAGCTTCTAGCAATTTTAGTGTCACTTCTAAAAGCATTGTGTCATTAAAATCATACATTTAAAGTTACATTAAATGCTTATGTATTACGAGACAACTTGGACATGCAGAGGTGATTTCTGGATGCTGGATATACACAAGAACACAGCTGGATCCCATATAAGCGATTACATTCCCACTGGAAACCAAAGGATATATTTCATAGTCACCTCTGGCTACACCCAGTTCTAAACTGATTTTCTTTCTGTAAGCAATTTGCAGGTGTAAGTGCTTCTTGCTTGCTGGTGTCCCTCCAGGGAGGCAGCTGGGAGCATTCCACCTTGCTGGGCTGCTTGACATGGCCACTGTGCAGCTCTCATCTCAGGAAACCTCCTGCTGTCAGTGTCTAAAGTCATCTCCTCATCTCCTCCATAACAAAATAAAATTTTTCATCAGACCACTACATGTAATCATCCATGTAGGCAGTGATTTGATATCCCCATCACTGGGGACCTTTAGTTCTTTACCTATCCCAGCACCATCAATTTATGCATAGGTGCTCTAAACTAAACACAAATCTGTGCTGTGTGGTTGCCCTAGTATTGCAAAGCTACACTAACTATATATATTTTTAGAATATAAGTCACCCTACTAGAAATTTCTATGCTTAATTTGTTCATCTTTGCTTCTCATGGTATTTCAAAATAGTATGTTTTTCAGCTGTGTGTTTCCTGTGTTACATGCACAGGTGCTCTATCTATCAAGATCACTATCAATAACAGGAGGTATGTCCATACTCATCAAGGGAAACTAGATTTCTCTTATTTGGAGATGGTGACCCCTTTAAAATGGATTCACCTTTTCCTTGTCACCACAGTTTGTTAAGTTTTTCTCTTATGTGAGTTTCAGCAGCAGTAACTGTTCTAAAAAACAAGATTATATTTTTCCACACATCTATGCGTATATGATAGTGAAGCAAAATAAAAGCAAGCATGAAAGCACTAAGCATCATACAATTAATAATATCCATAATTTGGAATTGTTACTTATTCTTCTCTGCTACCTATGGAAGACAAAACAGCAAAGATTGTTATGAACAGTTATCTTAGTTAACCAAGGTAGAAAACATTTACCCTCACAAAACTTTAAGGATCTAATAAACTGCATCTTCACATATTTTAATACAATTTATTAGCTTATGTTCTTAAACAGTTGCTCACCAATCCTCTATCATAATTATTTCAGTTGGTTCCATCTTATCTCTGTAAGAGAAGAACTTTACATTTTAATTTTAAAATATTACATTAATGTGTATATTTTACCATGATAGGTCTTTTTTAATTCTTTTTTTTTAATGTCACTTTTTCTCCACGCTAAGAAAAAATGCTGGTGTTAGCATATCAACTACAATCATGCATCACAGACTTTTTTCTCTCAGAGTGAATTCTATCCCAAGTCAATTAGAATATTTTATCATTGATAACCATCCCCTCAAACCTTTATAGGTACATGCATAATCTGCCCCATTTCCAGCTTGTAACTTTTTAAGCATTGGTAACAATTAGTTCACATTCCTCTGTTTCAATCCTTTTTTCCTTTTTTTTTTTTGATACCACTCCTAAATTTCTTTGCTGTACATACTTCCACATGCTTATGTGAGAACACACTACTGAATTTAACAATCCTAATGCTAAACATGAGCTGCTTCACTGTGTTGGTACCTCTCGAGTTTTCTCTGCTTGCACCTCTTGATTTCTCTGCTTTGCTTCTGACAACAGGCAGGTATTATTTTTTTAAATGGTGGGGGTTTTTTTCTGTTTGTAAGTCCAAACCCTTTTGGATTGCCTACAGAAGACCCAGAAAGAGGTGTTAGTCTTTACTCCTTGCTTCGCCCTCAGGGTTTATACCATGCTTCGGACTCTTGTAACCTTGTTTGCACAGCCCTTCATTCCCAGAGCTCATTCCCAGTCCCACTGCTGCACATCGCTGCTCACAAACGCTGCAGCCCAGCTGATATCACAGCTCTGGTGTTTTATCTGTCCTAAAAGCCCTTTTTTTTTCCCAAAGCAGCTTCTGCTACCTTGGCCTGAGCAGCATTTGCTACCCCTGCCCGGACTCAGTGCAGCAAAGCGGGTGCCAGGGTGCCAGAGCTCAAGCAGCCTCTGCTTTACTGCAGAGTTGTTCCAGCTGGAAAAATCAACTTCTCCCTTTGTGTTTCTCCCGTAAAAATAAGCAAACACAAAACCCCTTAACACTTCATTCTTCCTGCTTTCTCTCATCAGAAGAGCCTTCTCAATTTGCACCAGATAAATCCTGGTGCCCCAGCTTTATATGTGACATGGATGATGCCTCGAGGATTCTCCTTCCCGTCTCGCAGTGCTCCCAGCGTGGGAGCCTTCCCCAGTGGTCTGGTTTTGGTCTGACCAGGAGCCTGGGGAAGAGGGGGACTGTCTGTCCTAGGCTAAGACAGGGAGAGCAGGAGCTCCGGGCTCGCTTCCCTCTCTTCTCCCGCTGATCTCCAGCAGGCGATCCAACAAAACCCTGGTGGGAGCATTATCCCAGCGGGACATATCCTCCCCCTGCTTCCGAAGCGCCCTCCATATGTCCACTCGCATCGTGCTTAACTCCTTCCTGGGCATGGCATTTTGTACCACAAAGCGGGGGGCTGCACCGTGCTGCCACTCTCTCTTGCCCTGCCACCTTCCTTTCCTCCTCCCCTTTCCCACGAAGGGGCTCTGGGGGGTCACACCAGCAGCGGCAGTGGTCTGCAGCACCTCTGGGTCCCGCGTGTCCCTGGAGATTTCCCTTCCTCTGCTGCCCCTTCCTCTCCCGGGTCCCCCTCTGTCCTCCCTTGCCCAGACACTCCCTGCCGACTGCTCTCTCCTTCCCTGGGTGCTCCTGGGTTTGAACTGGCGAGGAGCTGGGTCAGTGGTGGTTGTTCCCTCTGTGATCACTTGTTCTGCCTGTGGCTGCACATTTCTCTCACTTCCCTGCTCTGCTACTCCTCTCTCCCTTTTCCCAGCCACTGGAGCACAAGTAAGTGAAACAGGATTTGATTTAAATCTTTCTGGCATCTCAAAAACTAGTGGCAGTGGGCTTGCAGGCTTGCACTCCTCTGTGGAGGGTCTGCCATCAGAGTTAACCCATCTTTTTCCATCCCAGTTCTCACCATTCCTCTGGTGGGGTGTTTCTGTAGGGGCCGTGACAGCCCCGTGCTTCGCCTCTAACGCGGCTTTTAACTTTTCCATCTTGACCTCACAGGCCCGGTGGTCTGTGCCCCTCTCCTTTAGGATCTGTATTTTTTGCTCCAGTAATCGGATTGTTCCTTGTGCCTCCTCTACAGCTTTTGTACTGATGGCTACTTTTTCCTTCAGTGCCTGATTTTCATTCAAAATGGCCTTTTTTTGTTCACACACCTCTTGATACTGGAGAACACTTCGCACTTGTTCCATGGCCACAGCTCCTTCTCGAGTTATACCCTCCTCTAGTTTAAGCTGCTGCGCCTTTATTTCTTCTTTCAGTTTCTTGTTTTCCTCCCTTAGGTTTTGAATTTCTACCTGGGCTGCCTGTTTTTCTTCAGCTAAGCTTTTGGCAACTAACCACACAGCCCACGCTGCTGCACATTTTAAGGATTTTCGGGAGAAGAGTTTAGACTTGGTCATCTCTTTTAATTTGGCAAACTCTAGGTCAGCCTGCTGGATACTTCTGCAAGAGTTTGGACCCCAGGGGTTTGGTCCCCACTGAATAACCCAATTTGCCAGCTCTGACATCTTTTTGTCTCTTCTAAAAGTATTTTTGACTTTACAGAAAGATCTGTTTACAAACTATAGGTCAAGCAGGCTGAGAGAAGATAGCACAGCCTCACCCAAATGTGGATTTGCTCCTCTGTTGTTTTTTTTAGTGTACTTCTTCCCTCCAGAAGGTTTTCTCAACCAAGAAATCCCCTAAGCAGGGATTTCTAATTTATCTCTTCTCACAGACAAGGCAGAGAGTTTTCGTTCCTCTGTCGAAGGATGGTTAGAGACATCCCTTGAGCATTTCTCCTCCCTGGGCAGAAGGAAGAAGGCTTTCAAACCTGCTGGATTTCCCACTTCAGTATTTTCAACAAGTCTGTGTTGCCCCCAAAACTGGATGCTATGCTTTCAGCGAGTCACTTGAGGCTATATGAACACAGAGCAGCCTTGTTGCTGGTTGTCCCTGACTGCCACAGGACGGCAGCCAAAAAAAGGCTCTCCCAGAAGGGCTACTCACAGAAATGCCATGAGGACTCCCCAGAGGGCTGCTGCCTTCTCTGCTGGTTCTGTGCACCACAGCTTGTGCCTTTATGTGGGCTGGAGAAACACACCTTGCACGGGAGAATCTGCTGTTAGACGCTTCAGAGTTCTAACAGCCTGATCAAAGAGTGTTAATCAATCCACTTACAGTGCTGCATGATATTATCTAGACTATTAGAGAGAAAGGAGATAAAAGGGAAAACTAACACCTTTTTAGTAGCAAATCCACCCCCTCCCTTGTCTGCTGTGCCTTTCCCCGGTTCGTGCTCACCCTTCCGCTGCCCAAGGATGGCTGCAGGAGTTCTGACACGAGTCCTTCACCTCCAAGGAGCACGATGCTGACGATGGAACCCCTCTGCCTCTCCAGGGTGCTGGTGGTGGTGGGATTCTGCTTCCTCCTCCTCTGCTGGAGTTCACCCGGGGCTGTGTGCCACCCCTAAGGCTCCCCTTGCCCTGCTCCTCGGCCCCCAGATGCGGTGATGTCGGCTCTGACCCTCCAGACAGAGCTGTGCACACCTTGCAGAACTGCTCCTTGCCCTCCCTGCTGCCCCTGAGTGCAGTTTCCCAGCCCCAAGGCCGTGTTCCCGTCGCTGCAGCAGCTGCCCACGGGGGAGTAGCTCACAGCGCTGGGGCTGCTGCTATCGCTCTGTGCCAGAGGTTTCAAGGCCCCACTGCCCTCCCCTACCTGTGATTTTCCTCCTGGCTCAGGGCAAGATTGCTCTGCTCCTCCTGCACTGCAAAGATACAGTCAAGCCATGCTCCTGGAGACCTTTTGGCACCGTTTGGACCAGGGGAAGCAAAACAGATGGGTCAGGTCCCCAAGTCCTTAGACAAAGCTCTCCAGGAGCTCCCCGCATGGCAAGTCCCAATCAAAACAAGGTTGGCCAACCTCATGGCCAAACTCTGGCAGTGGCAAGGCCATAGTCTGTGGGTCATGGGCATGCACTGCACCACCATCCCTCTACTGCGTTCCCCAAGAGCCCCGTGCTTTGCTGCAACAGCCACAGAAATTGAGAGGCAAAGGCCTTCTGCTTTGCCCTGGCCAAAAAGACCAACACTGATGCTCCTCAGCATTTTCACCAGGAGCTGCAAGGAAAGCAGTGGGTCTTTGGGGGCTCAATGGGACCATGGGTGATGGCCTGACCTGCCCTATGGCCAAAGAAACCCATCAGGCAGTGCTGGCAGCAAGGCTGATAATCCTACATAGAAACAATCCCTCAAATAAGCAAAACCAGAGAAATGTTTGAAGTTCAGCAGTTATTAAAACATAAATCCCTGCTCATAAACCCCACCGTCCCCACAGATCAATGCTTTGAGAGACATCTGAAGCTTTGTAAACTAGAAGAGGTAATAGGATTAAAGCTGCAATGTGACAAGACAGCTAATTTTTAATTATTTCTAACGCCTTTCTAATTTCTACTTCATCCTGAATATTTAAAAACCTTTCCAAATGTATTTCACAAGTTTCAATAACAACCTAGTAACTGGATGTGGCATTATAGCAATTTATAATCACCTCCCAAAATGGGGATCTAAATTAATCTTTCTACATCTCATTAGTTTAGCTATCAGAGATCTTTTACAAGATAATTGGCTTTCAGTGGCTTTAATTTAATTTAATTTATTAATATCTTACATTTATATTTCATAGATGCTGTTTTAATTATTGAACTGATACATCTCGGAAACATAATTCTTTTATACAGCATCAAACTTTTGCTTTTAGGGCTCTAGAGCCTTTTAAGATGTTTTAATGATAAATAATAAGTCCTTGTTTGTGTTCATCTTTAGAGTGGATATCCATTTACTTTTGCCTTCGGTTCTCACAGAGGAAAATTAGATCTTATTTTGGAACATCCTGTTCTGCAGATGAGGCTGCCTTTATTGTTAAACCAAAGCTTGTTCCAACTTTGTAATGCTACAAAAGCACAAACAAGGGGAGGCAGAAGGAGCAGAAAGAATGTGGAATAAGGAGCCAATTCATACCTGGCAGGTATTTGTGTGAATTATTCAGCAGGCAGCAGAGTCAGGGGAGCTTAATCTCCCATGGTGTTGTGTCCCATGGCTGAGCTCCCCAGTGCTGGTGGCAAAACTGCCCTGCCTGAAGCTTCTCTTGCACCCATCAGGTGCTTGCTCTTCCTGCACCCACACCACTAGCTGGGTCTGGGGACTCCCCACCATCCCCTTGGCTAATTAACCTGCAGCAACATAGCAGTTTGGAGATTTCCAGCCTGTCAAAAACTTTGGCTGAAATGTCCTCACCAAATCGGTGAGGACAGACAGACAAGCAGACTGCACAACTGACCGCAAGAACATCCTTCCTTCGGAAACCAGCCTAAAAATATGATCCCTCCTAGAGCAGAATAGCAACATTGAAACATCTGACAGTAAATGTGATGATGATAATTGATGCTTAATGAATAATCCAGGGTAGTTTTAATATTTAACTTCATAGAATACCTTTCATCCCCAGGAGCTAAACCAATTTATAAAAGGTGTACTCTTTCCCCTGCAGGGCCTTCTTTCACCATTAAATCCACCGTTTCAGGGGGACCAGCTACACAACTGGCTGGCAATGGGCAGGTTGCACAGCACTACAGCAGAGATGGCTTTTGTCCCTCTGTCCTGCCAAGGGACCTGTTTGGAGTGGGGCCATCTGCAACACCTGGGTTGGGGCAATCCCAGACGTGAGTGCAGATAGGGAGAAGAACTCCCTGAGAGCAGCCCTGATGAGGACTTAGGGATTCTCATGGGCGCATCACAAGCAGCAGTACCAGCAGGTCGAGGGAGGGGATCCTGCCCCTCTGCTCTGCCCTTGTGAGACTCCACATGGAGTGCTGTGCCCAGCTCTGGGGTGCAGCAGAAGAAAGACATGGACCTCTTAGAGCTGGTTCAGTGGAGGGTCAGAAAGATGCTCAGATGGCTAAAGCACCTCTCCTGTGATGACAGGCTGAGAGAGTTGGGGCTGTTCAGCCTGGAGAAGAGAAGGCTCCAAAGAGACCCTAGAGCACCTTCCAATACTTAAAGGCAGCTTATTAAAAAGAGGGAGAGTGACTTTTTAAATGGGCACATTGGGATAGGACAAGGGGGAATGGTTGTAAACTAAAAGAGGAGAGATTTAGATTAGATGTTGGAAACAGTTCCTTGCTTTGAGGGTGGTGAGGTACTGGCACAGGTTGCCCATAGAGGCTGTGGATGTCCCATCCCTGGAAGTGTTCAAGGCCAGGATGGATGGGGCTTGGAGCAGCCTGGTCTGTGAAAGGTGTCCCTGCCCCTGACAGGAATTTGGAACTAGATGACTTTTAAGGCTCCCTCCAACCCAACCCATTCTACGGTTCTATGAATTAACCTCGGGCCTGTGACTGTCAGAGGCTGCGATCCAAGGCCCCACAGAGCTGAGCACTTCTTCTCTGGTAGCAATGAATTTCACCCCTCACCCAGCTCACCAGGGGCCACTTTCCAGGTGTGAGTTGTGCTCCTGAGCGCTGCCCACGGAGGGGCTTTACTCTGACACGGCACGGGAGCAGCCGAGGGGCTGCAGAACCTGTCGGGTCAAGACCCCCGTCTCCCACACAAAACCTGGAGATGAGGAGGGGGCAAGAAGCCCTTGCAGAGCCCCCACCCCTGCGTTTCACCGCGCACCCCTCCGGCACACGACAGGAGCCGACGCCCAGCCGGTGCCCTGCGGGACGGCCTGAGGGGCCCGCGGTGGCTCCGCTGGGGGTGCCGCTGGCCTGGCGGGCTCCGCACGGGATGCAGGAAAAGCGGCCGGGCTGCGGAGCGCAGGGCCCGGGGGTGCCGCACGGGATGCAGGAAAAGCGGCCCAACACCCCCCTCTGCTGTCGGCAAACTCCGCGGCACCGGCTCCCGCACCGCCGGTGCCTCGCAAAAACCCGCGGCAAGTCACCCCCACAGCCGGCCGGGATCATTTGTCCGGCTAAAGCATCAAACAAGTGTATGTCAGAGGAGAGGAGCAACCATCAGCAGCGTCTGCTGGTGTCAAGTAACACCTGAAGCCTCTGGCCCTCGGGTAAATCCTGGTCTGGGTTTAGACACACATGGATTAAAGTCCTGACATTTTTTAGTTAATAACATTCCTGCCTCCCAGTCCCCACAAGAAACAAGCTGTTTCTCTACAAAGTTACTCTGCAATGCAGCTTCTGCCAAATTTGCTCTTGCAGGTCGTGACTTCTTTGGACACAGGACTGGTCGTCTGCTGTTGGGCTTTGTATGCTAGGTGTGGAGTGCAGGAGGCCATAAAACAAGGCAGATGGGTTCCTGGTTTATTCTCATGTTGGTTTTAACCAGTTCTACATAGTGGCCTTTTTTATTTTAGATACATTTCAACATTTTAAAATAACTTTATTCGTGAAAGAATGCTGCAAGGCTTTCTTCTTTCTATCCCCACTCCAAGTGCCCCACGGTGACTTTGCTCTTTCTTGTAAAACTTGCTGCAATTAGGAGTTTTTGATAATGCAGCCATTCTTGGCAGCACCCTAAGCTATGAGGGGTATCTTCCAGCTTCAATATTCAGGGCCTGAGAGATGGCACCTCAGTGAGTCTTGAGGAGATCCACTGAGCGCTCATGGCGCTGCAGCTGCTGCAGGTCAGGCTGGGACAATTTTCCCTTCTCCAGGAGGCTCCCGACATGTCTCACCCACAGTTCAGGGCTTCTCCTTGATGGCTTGTTATTAAAACTGTACAAATATGAAATTCTTCCTCCTATTAATCAAATCAGAAGGAAGGTCAACCGGATTCATTTTAGATCAATCTGAAGCGAACATTTCTGGTAGTTTGGTTTTCTCAGCAAAATGAAAGAACTTCCCTGAAAGAAGTCTGAAGCCAGCCAGGGCTTCTTTGTACTTGGATTTAATCCTGCTGTCTGAAGCACTGGTGTGACTGTCTGCTGACTTGGGGTGACATTTGCAAACATTCTCCTTTAGTCCAAACCAACCTTTTTTTAGTGAGTAAATGATTGGTCCTGCCATGCCGCCGAGCTCTATTCCTATACTAGCCAGAGATGCCCAAGTGTCACCCAGGGTCAGCTCGTGACTTTGGCATCATGTGCTCTTGCCCCAGACAGGCAGAAAGGCAAGTGTATGATTTCTAGACAGCTAGGAGAGTTCTCTTCCAAAAATACATGAAGAAATCCTCAGCTGCCACCCAGGTCTAGCTGTTCAGGAGAAGACACGAGCAAGATGTCCAGAATGTGAGCCAAGGTCTGGATCTGCCCTTCTATGCTTCCACCACTGTAATGTGAGCATTTTTGTCTGTCCTGCCAAGAGGCAGGGCAGAGAGTGTTCCTCATTGATTAAAAAAGGCAAATCAAGGTCCCATTAGATGCACACCAGTTAGGGACTGGGACAGTGATGTCACTACCTTTCGAAGGTGAGATACATGAAATAAAACAAAAAAAATCTTCTTCCTAACAGGCTGTTCTGGTTCCTCTCTACTAATTATATTTCCTGCAGCCAGACCTGAGTTCTGCATCCCATGACTCCTGCTTCAGGGATCTTAAAATTCCTGTTGATTTCAGTGGCACTGAGTTCAAGCTGCCAGACCAGCTCCCCACTGGAGCAGGGAGCTGGTCCCTGGGTGGCTGCTGTCCCTGTGTGCTGCAGCAGGGCTCCCCAGCCCCCAGGACAGCTTATTCCTGGCTGTACCAGAGCAGAGTACATCGTGTTTCGTCCTTGCAAAAGGTTGTAATAAATGGTTTCATTTCAAGGGAGCTCAATTAAATCTGGGAACTCTTGCAACAAGTTCACTCCTAATTGTGGCTCTGAGACTTTGCAATAGTCAAAAGACAAGCGGATGGTGAGGAAAAAAGCCAACAACAGCAGGTATTTCCATGGTGTCCTCTTTGCTGCTTATTAGCTGTGCCCTGTCACGTACTGAGTACTTCGAGTACTTCACCTGTCACTTCCAAGACTGTCACATTTCTCTTCCTAAGTTTCCATGTCTTTTAAGGAAGAAGCTGAGTGCACTACCTGCCAAAGGGACTGTCCCATTGCCTTTGGGAGATAAGAAATTTTGAAAATGGACATTGCTGCACCTGAAACTGATCTGCAGCTTTTGAGCTCCTTCTTCAGACCACAGGAGATCAGTCCTCACCGATGACTTCTAGCTAAGCACAGTGATGAAACCCTCAGGACATCAGTCTGGCAGATGCTCTTTAATGGGACCTGATTGTCCTGAGTCCTGAGAGTGGCCTGGTTTCTTGGGGATTACAGCTGGCCTTCTTTCAACTTTTATCTCAGCTGAACGTGATCACTGAAGTCAGGTCAGTTCTCGGAGTGGGTGGTCTCTGTACAAGCCAGTCCTCACAGGGAGGGAGCAGGTTGCTCCCTTCTCCCAGTGCTGGTGCCGGCCCTGGGACTGCCTTTCTGCAAATCAAGTAAGACCTTTACTTTCCTTTTCCCATTTTCCCCAGCTATAAAAATACACCTGTGGATGGGATTATCATAAACAATGTCATTAAATTGTGCCTTGCTGCTTCATTTGCAGTGACTCATACAATTCTTGCAAGTATGGGTCAAACAGGAGCCAGCATTCAGCAACCACAGTCCTGGCTCTTCCCCATCCTAAATGCTGACCCCCTCAAGGCAGCAGGAAGGACTCTCCTGTTGATGACGCAGAGATGTGGGGTCCCTGAGCATCTCCTCCTTCCAGTTCAAGCAACAGCAAACTGGCTGCTGGTTCCCTGCCACCTTTAAGCAGTGGGTTTTGCCCTTTGGGAAGAGTCCCATGTCCTGTTTCAGCAGCCTTGGTGCAGGGGCAAGGCTGGGCCAAGTAAGGAGCTGGGCTGGTTTCCTCCCTCCTTGTCTTCCAAGCCCCTGTGCCCCCGCGCTCACGTGTTGTGTCTGGGAGGGGGTGACAGCTCACATAATGCAGACTGGCAGGTGACCACGGGAAATGCAGCACGGGTCACGTCTCTGCAAGCCAGGCTCAGCCTAAGTCTCCCAAGATGCGTCACTAAGACTCTTAGGGCTAAATCCCTCCCTGCCTAAGTGCAGCCAGCAGCAGCCCTGCAGCAGGGATGCGCTCGGCCCCCGCTCGTGCCCAGATGTGGCCACTGCTCTCTGCGTTGGTGGCACAACTTGTCAAACTGCTTGTTCGTGAGCTCTCCTTAGCCAGGAACCTCCCAGGAGCCCAGCACAATGGAAGAGATTTTACCTTTCTGTACCTGAGAGCAAGGTGTGCAGCTGAGGAGTGAGACCCTGTCAGGCTCCCATTGTCAGGAGGTTGTGACCATCCAGCAGCTTTGGGGGGGCCATGATCTGGGGAGTTTCACTTGGAAAAAACAGCTCTTGCACAGCAGGGCTTCACACCCCCTGGAAGCAGCTAAGCACTTGTCTCTGCCTCTTACAGGCAGGGAAAGGGACAAGAGATGGGAATCTAGCTGGCCCTTTGGCAGAGAGGGAGTACAGTCTGCCTCCTCCCTGCATGGGTGCCTTTGCAGGGAGAAAGGCTGACCTTTGGGTGGCCATTCCCCATGGCAACTCTTTTACAAAAACAATCAGCACTATCCAGGCTTCTCTTCCACAACTGTCAGCCCCGTGTATACCCAGCCCTGTCCTAACTCCACAGCTCTTATTTCTTGCCAGTCAGGTCCCAGCCACCCAACCATCTTGCATTCGTCTCTCCCTATCCCTGTCTTTCCTTCTGCCCTCCTCTCCTGGGATCATGCATCTACTAAACTGGTCTCACCAGTCTCCATCTGGATTTCCTGCTGGTTGGAGGCAGGTCCTCACACATGTCCTGGGCAGGCCTATTTCTGCCTCATTCCCTTGCTCTCACACCAGAATGCCTTACACCCTCCCAGAGCAGAGGCAGGACACCCCACTGTCTGACAAGGCAAGTCACAGCACCTCTCTTACCACAGTGAGAGGAAGGCCTTATCCTTTCTTTTCCTGTGAGAAAAAGGTGGGAATACCATGCACACCCCCTCCAGACTGAGCAGACACCCTCGCAGTACCACCCTGTAATGAAGGGCCTCCTTTCACACAGACAGCAGCTTCAGAAACATTTAGAAATTAGTGCCAGAGACAGCAAAGCTGAGAGCATTCCTGAAACTGCTCATTAAATCCCCAGTTCCTTGGAGTCAAGCAGCTGCCTGATGGCTTCCCATGCAGGGCAGGGGCAGGCAGAGGGGCAGGCTGCCCCAGCTCCCTGCCTGACCTCCTGCCCACACCCCGAGCACCACGCTCAGCCCTCCACCCTGCAGCGGGGTGACCTGTCCCTCACTCCGAGGAGCTGTGTCCTTTCAGGCTGGAGATGGCCATGTGGTCAGTGCCCAGCAGCTGCAGCATCTCCGGCTGGGTGGGTGCTGGGCTCTGTTCCCTCTCCTCCTCGAGGATTTCTGCAGTGGTGGGGATTGTGCCCAGACCCAGCGCCCTGTGGCTTTGTGACAAGGCAGGTGTGTTTGTGGGGTGGCCTGGAGATTGTACGGGAAGATGTGACAGAAGCCATGCTTACTTTTCTCCTGAAGGCTCTGCTGTTACACAGCTGCTCTGCTCAGTCACAGCTTCATTTCTGGGCACACACAGATCGGGGCTGGAGCACAAGAGGCCATTTGCCTCTATGAAAAGGTTCACGCAAATGTTCTTTAATTATCTGGGGAAATAAGTGATCAAAGCCATCCTTCAGAAGTTATAGTTGTAGGACACTGACAAGGTGCCTGTGCTTGAGACCAGCTGGATGAGTATTATTGCTGAGGACATTGTTTTAAGTTGCTTGGAGGTGGGTTGGTCCCATCTGGAGAGGAAGAAGCAAAGAGGGGGATCTGGGTACTGTCATCCACCACCTATGGGGGGCTGGTGAGAAGGTGGGGCCACACCCTTCTTGGAGGGACATGGCAAGAGGCAACAGGCACAAATTGCAGAGGGAAGTTCTTGTTAGAGAGAAAGAAAAATGTTCACCATGGGGATAGCGAGGCCCTGAGTCTGGTGCCTGGGGAGGCAGTGGGATCTCTGCTCTGGGAAACACTTACAGCTCACCTGGACTGGCCCTCAGGTACCTGCTCAACTTTGCAGGTCAGCTCGGCTCCAAGCAGGGGCTGGACAGGAGGCCCTGGACCAGTCCTTTCTGCCCAGAGCTGCTTTGTGATTCTGTTATCCATGTCATCCACATCCATGAGATATTTCTGCAATTAACCCAAGAGTTTACTGATGCACCACATCGCCAAGTGCTTCAGCACTCATTCCAACAGGGCAGTGTTGGGTCAATCCCCTAAAGCAATGCCTTAAACCAGCCTCAGGATCTCAGCCTCCCCCACCTCCATGAGTTCCCCAGGCAGCCACAGTTCAGAGCAGACCTGGATTTATTAACCTGGGGAAATCATGGGAGTTTCAGGCAAAAAGTTTTGGTCCATCTCACAGGTAGATTTGTCAGCCAAGGTGTCTGACTCTTGAATTGTGTGGAGGAGATGACAGCAGAGGATGGTTTGGGGACTTTGCAGTCTTGTTTCTGTGACACGGATGAATATGAGCAACTGAAAGACAGGTGCTGTGCAGTGCTGGGCCCAGCTGCGTACAAAAATACACTGTTCCATCCGTCTCCACATAATAAACACATTAAAAAGGAACAAGGTGTGTCTCCAAGGCTTTACATGGGCCAAGCTACGTTTTTTTTAACCTTTTTACAACAAATGGAAGTAGAGCAGTGGGTTGGTTTCAGGGGAGAGAAAGGAGTGGGAGGTAGAATATCACATCCTATTTCCTCTTTTAAATACTTGGCAAGGGAGACAACTTTCCATTCCCATCTGGCACAAGCAGACTAAACACAGGTTCCTTTCTGATAGCCATCTGCACTCCTCTGCTACCTTTTCCCATCAGTCTTCTGCAGGCAAAAATGCAAACCCGCACACTATTTAAAGATTCTCGAATTTAGGGAGTGTAACAAAACGATCCCTTTTAGTTACCTTCTTTCCAAGTCACCGGGCTTCTAGTGCCAAGCCAAACAATAACCCAGTTAATCAACAGGCTCAGGACATGAAAGCAGCTCCATTTCCTATTTGTGAATGCACAGATGTTGTTTATCTTGGCTCTCCCCTTGTTGGTCCCCCAGGATTAAATCACAGGCCTTTAGGTGGAGCATGAGTGATTGCTTTTCTATGGAAGCAGCTCACAGCAAGGCTTGGCCAGCCCTGCTGCTGTATCATCCTCCTTCCCATCTCCCTAACGCTGGGTCTCTCTGCTGGTCCAAGGGCTCCCCACGGGAAGTGGGGTGTGTCGTGGTGCTTGGGGGCATGGCTCCAGACACATTTGCTGACACAGAGCCGGGTTATCTCTGCAAGGACCTGCCCCAGGCACACCCTCAGGATGGTAGGGCTGATAGTTCCCGAGACCCAGGGGAGGCTGGGTCAACAATGGCACTGATACAGGAGTTGAGCTTCCTTGCAGACACAGATGTGGGGCCTGATTCCTGTGCAGCTCCATGTTCAGCCAGCCAGCCCCACCTTGCAAGCCCGGCGTGGTTTTGGCCAGGTCAGGGAACACTGTATTTCAAATGAGGCACAGTTTTTGGTGTGGTGCAGTAGCTGATACTGCTATGAGAAAGGCATTCCTGCTTAGGCCTCTATGCCGTTCCTTGTTTCCAGGCACTGCAGCTGAGCTGCAGGTTTTGACTTTGTCCAACATAACCCAGGGAATCTATTGGTTCCCTCTGTGAGCAGGCTTGGCCTCCACGTGTCCTGTGGTGGCGAGACCCTGTGGTCTACAGTCAGGTGAGTGGGATGATTCCTCCTTCATACAATCCAAGATGCTCCGAAGGTCCAGGGACATTTGCTACCTGATGCCAGGTCCAGCCACCTCGCTCAGCCCTGGCAGGGGTTGTTAGTTCTCCTGCCTGATAATGTAGCCTTTAATTTCAAGTGGAGAAGGCCATCCTCATCCTTCCCCATGCCTGTCAAACTGCTGCAGGGCCTGGCTGGCGTGGCCTCATCTGCAAACCCTCCTATAGGGTTGGCTGCACCATGGAGGTGTCAGCGATGCTCGTGCGCAGGGTCCATGGAGCATTTGGAGAGGCTTCCTGTAGGACGAGTGCCACTTCTTGCAGCACCGGTTGTGACTGCACTCACAACCTGCTTCCCCGGCTGCCAAGTGCTCTTTGGGAGAGGGGGGAGCCATGGTGATAGTTTTCCATATTGCAGAAACACCCGGCTGCAAGACTAAGCTGGTGGTGGCTGTGTTTGGAGACACCTTCCCACCCACAAACCCTCTGCTGCCGTCTGCCTGCTGAACGGGAGTGCCCCCCCCCACCCCGCAAACCCGGCAGGCAGGCTTGCTCCGCAGCTGCGAAACTCGGAGCAGCCCCGCTCGGCGCCCGGCGTGGCTCGCCCGTGTGTGCCGCACCGAGGGCGGAGGGGTGCGCAGCTCCCGGGGCGCTCCCGCAGAGCCGCGGCGCGGGGATGCTGCAGCATCCGCACGCTCCGGCAGGGAGCGTGTCCCGCACGCCGCGGGAGCGCGACGAGGAGGAGCGGGGGAGGACAGCGGGGTGGAGAGCCGTGGATGGAGACCTCGGCAGCCGGCCGCCTTCCCTGCTGCCCCAGGCACGCTCCGGCGTGCCTGACAGCGGTCCAGAACGACTCGGAGACCTGGACGAGCACCAGCTCGTGCCGCCGGTTCACGCTCCGGACGCAGTTTTCTCCTGAGATGATTTCTGCGGGAATTTCAGTGCCCGGGTTTCAGTGGCAGGCGGGGGGCCGCGCCCACCTGTGGGCACGGGGTGGGATGGGGACACCGCGTGTCCTGGGTGCCCTCAGCAGCCGGGAGCGGTCCCCGCAGCGGGGCTAAAGGGGGTGGGTTTTCTCCTGGTTCAGTTGCACTGAAGTCCGTAGAAGTAGAGGTAGGTGAGCAGAGAATTTGTCTCTACTGGCATGACTGAGCTGTCCGATTACAAGTGTTCAACAGCAGTGACAGGTTTAAGATAAAGCCCATCCCTTCCCCTGCGGGCTGGCCAGACAATGCAGCTGCCAGAGGGCAGGAGCCACCAGGCTGCTTCCTACCATGGGAAGTACCTGGAGCTGTGAAAGACAAACCGCAGTGACTCTTCCTGGGGGCCTTGCTGGATGAAGGGGTTGCATAGTGAAGACTGTGTCCCACTGCCATGTGTGTAACAGTATGGGATGTGACGAGCTGGGACCAGGATCCTTTCTCTGCTGCTTTAGGAATGGTAGGAGTAGTGGTGGGTGAGGAGAGGGAGGAACTATACTGCCACATTATTTTTCTGGGCAGTGGATCACAAAACAGGGATTGAGAAGTCTCACCAAGAGCAGGAACACAAATCCCCACTGGGGCCATGTTGCAGCCTTTAGAAAGGGAGGGAAGAGCTGCCACTGAGTAGGCACAGGACTTCAGAGCTGAGCTACTTTAGCTATTCATTCCTCGAGTCCCCAAAGAAGCAATTACTGCATCGATCCCTGTCTTAGAGGGCTCTCGGAGCAGAAGGCAAAAGGATAACTAGCCTCCACTCTTAAGTAGGAAGCTGAGGATTTTATGGGATTACTTCTTGCTCCTTGACAGATGTACGTCCTCTTAGGTCAGAGTTAAGGTCAGTTCTGAGCATCATGGTTTGAGTCAATAGGCACCAGTAAGAAACTTCCATCAGGACAGGGATGGGGCAGGCCAGTGATGACAAGGGACAGTGCTGGCTCTTGCACACCTGCACACGCAGGACAGAGTGTGGAGGTGAGCATTGCCGAGACCCACATGGTCACAGTCCCTCTCTCCCGAGTGCCTGGATTTGCTCCCCAAGCCTGGACCTACCACAAACCCAGAGGAGCTGGATGCCTGCCAGGAGCCAGACCACCCAGCACATCCTGGTTCAAGTTGTCCTCTGCCCCTCATCTGCAGTGTGGCCGTAGCTCTTGCTAAGGCTGGCTTTCATCCAACAAGTAGAAGAGCCTGGGGCTCTTCTGGGTAAGCAGCTATCCTCCTAACTTCAGTACTAAGCTTTCAGCACTAATTTTCTGCCCTTGGTCCTTTCAACTCTTTTTAACAAAGCTGACCCTGCTGGGGAAACTTCAGCATCCATTCAGCCTCTCCCATGCTTTGTGGAGGGGACTCAATGATTTACCTGTCCTTACAGCAGCCAAAGCTAGAGCACTGGCTCAGTTCCATTGAGACAGATGTGCCTGACATCGAGAATGTTAGTCCTCCTTTGGTGCAAAAATAGTATTACCAGTGTAAAAGCTGCTCTGTGCTGTGATAGCAGCGGTCACGGCGTTAATTACAGCGCCAGAGCCAAACAAGTACAACAGCACAGATGAGATACTACAGAAGTGATAAATTCCCCCAGTCAGCTCCTGTGTTTTGGTGCCTTCTTCATGCTTGGATTTCCATGTTGCCTCTCTTCCTCCTAGGCAGAGGACTTATCTTCGTGTTTCTCATGCTCCCACTGTCTCCCTGAAGCTTGCAAGTGACCTGCCAGAAACTGGGAAGGGGTGATGTTGCCTCTAGGGTCAGCTCTTCTCAGGGAACTACTCATCTGACCAACAGATTTAAAAATGGAAATAAATATCAGTGTTAAAAAAAATAAACTCTGTTAAAAAAATATGCTGTTAAAAAAACATACCCTGTTAAAAAAAATAAACCCTTCAATAAATAAAACTCTAGGACGATAAAAAGCGGAAATGCAGTGATTGAGTAAAGGATTCAATTTTTTAAATGAAAATGTCTTCCATACACCGATTCCAGCCAAAAGGCATTTCTGTTCCCTTGACAGAATATAAATATTAACCCAGACACTCGTTGTTCTCAATGTGTCCTTTTGTATTGGCGTGATCTGGAGCCGCATTGAGAGCTCACATCTTCTGCTGGCTTCCTTGAGGATGCAGGGTGCTCGCTACAACTCCAGAGAGCCCAGCAAGGACATGTCCTCCTGCCCTGGACATGGGGCTCTGCTGCTTATCCATGCTTTATCGGAGTGGATCTCCTGCAGGTGCCATCAGGGTTCAGCAGGAGGATGGAGAAGACACCTCCTTTTGTAGGAACCTGAAGCGGATGCTGGTGAGGCACCTACACCATGTAAGGTCCACATCAAACCCCCCTTCCCTGGGGTTTTGAGCCCAATTCTCTCCTGCTTTGTGGAATTTTACCTTATGGCAAAATGGCTCTGAAATTCTGCCCCTCTGGTGAGAGCGGTGGGCTACAGAGAGGGAAGAGTCACTGAGACCAGCCACGAGTGACAGGCGTGCCCAGGAAGACTGCCGCCTACGTGGGGACATGTCCCAGGCAGGGCTGGGTGAAACGAGGAGCAGGCATTGGATGAAACACTGGCCAGGAAGGACATGGGGCTAATGAGCTGTGCCACCTCTAGCAGCAGAGAGGAAAAGAGAGGAAAACCATGAAGAAACCAAAGATATCATATTTTAAGTTTCTTAAGAGAGAGAAGCCATGTCTTCTGACCTTTCCTCCTATCGCCAGCCCTTCCACTCTCCTCCTGGTTGTCTACAGGAGCTGCCACCATGCAAGGAAAGGCCCCAGTTCAGGAAAGTCCTTAAGCATAAACCTAATTATCTGGACAAGATTAAGGTCTTTGCTGAAGCAGGCCTGCAGAGCTGGATGGAAACCAGCTGAGCCACCCCAAGCCAACCTCACCAGAGGCTCCAGACTCGGCTCCAGCACAGCCCTTTCCTTCCTGGGGGGTCAGTGTAAAATAAAACCAGAGGCAACCTTGCAAAAGCAGATCCAATTCCCAGGCTCTTAGCAGCCCATCTGGGTCCATAAGATCAAACTCCTCTACTCTGCCAGCTGTATCCATCCTTCTTGCTTTTCAACACAGAGTATGAATCCCATTTTTCCTCTCTGCTCTCCAACCCCTTTCACAATCAGGCACACAGAGCAGGATGGCCAAACGTTGAGTGGCCTTTTCTTCTCAATCATTCTCTGAAAGTCACTGTGAAATGCGATGCTATGTGGAAAGTGGCTGGAAAGAATGACACTGTGAGAGCCTGTTTTTTTCCAAGGAAATAAATAGACCATGTGCCATGAGCCCAGAGAGGACAGGGTTTGTGCCAGGTCATGCACAGGTAGGGCCATGCAGGGACAGCCCGCAGTTTGTTTGAGCTGCAGTCACCACCTCTTAGAGCAATTTTTCTGGGCAGAGGCACATGGGACAGTCTCTGGTGGTGCCACCAAGGTGGCAGCCTGCAGGTGGCAACTGTTTCAGCTCGTTTGCAGCATCCCTGGGCATCCAAACTATTTGCAAGGGGGTCATGAAACATGGTGAAGCAAAACAGGCTACTGCACACTGTGTGTGTAGGAACCAGAACTGGGGAGAGGCTGACCACCTCTCAGCTGAGGAGGGGGGATTTAATGCCCAAGGTGCTGGAGGGATGTCAGGCAAGCCGGAGCTCGAGGCCTGGCTCCAACATGGTTGCGGTGATGGCCTGGATTCAACTATTTCAAAGGGCACCGGATGGTCAAATCAAGCCCCAAATTTAAATTTGTTAAAATAACTTTTTGCAAAACATTAGGACGCAGAGAAATGTTTCCATGGTTTTGTTTTTAAATTCCAAGTGGGAAGAGTTTATTTTTTCACTAGGAAACTTTCCCCGTAGGATTCGCAACGCTGGCCCGGAGACAAGAACCAGCGAGCTCCGCTCCCGAATGGAGGTGACCCTAAGGGTGACCCTGTGCTGGTCACGTCGCCTCGTGCAGCCTCAGTTACCCCTTGGAAAAGGGAGGTGGCTGCAGAGGGGCTGGGATGCCAGCGTGGCCGGCTATCATGCTGTCAGTCCGTGCCGAGTGGGATCTAAATCCAGACATGTAGTGTCTTATATTTGGTTGGAGGCAAATGCAGTGAAAACTCCCACATTGCAAGCAGGCTAGGGGGAAATATGGGGAATTTCCCGACCTCCTTGGCTCTGCTTATGCACAAGTGTCTTCTGTGGGGATAGCGATGGTCTGTCTTTCACCATCGCTCTGCTCCTGATGGATTGCTGCTGATTCCGAATGTACGAGCTACCACTTGTTTGGCATCTGTTGGTTTATGCTGTCCCAAAAAGCAAAATATTATAGAGATTTATAAAACTAACTGAAGGCAATAAAAAAGGCACAGGGGCTCATCTGGTTTCGCTCAGCTCAGTGCCCTGGAAAGCCCTTTACTCCCACTGAGAGTCCACGTGCTGCTGTTCCTGCCCCCAGGTAAGGGGGGATCCCCCAGTGTTTAATGCAAAAACACACAGCAGTGAAACGGGGACTTGGTGAACACTTGAGATGAGGGAACAAGGGGAAATCAGAGCAGGTTGAGCTCCATTAACTAGAACTGGCTGAAAACAAAAAACAAAACCAATTTGAAGTGCTTGTATCTTGCTCCTATCAAGGGAGCAAGAGCACAGGGGCTCATTCTCATTTGCAGTCAAAGATTTTGAGCTGATCCCATTTTATTCTCTACTGTCATGTACTGCTCTGTGGCTCTGGGGCCACGGATGGCAGGAAACTCCTCTTGCTTTGCTCTCTGAGAGAAGTGAGGACTTGGCATTTTAGGATCTGGGATGGAATGAAAACTGATTGCTTGGACATGTGGTTTCCAAGGCGGCAGCTCAGCAGCTCAAGGGTTAATTGGGCTCCCTCACTTTCAGCCTAGACATTGCTATAAAGGCTTATCCAAAGGGGAAAGCTTGTTCTTAGCAAGGTGAGAGATGCAGGTACAACAGCCCCGCCTGCTCCCCTCTGCAGCCCCAGCTTCTCACACCTGGCTGGGACAAGCAAAGCAGAAGGAGGCACAGCAGCTACAGGACAACTGCCCTGCATGGAGAATGCCCCCTCCAGCCTTATAACACATCTCCCACCCCTGGGATACCCGGATACCTTCAGCAAGGCTTCCCCCAAGGCTAGGGCCAAAGGTGCAGCGCTCCTGGCACACAGCTCACCCGCGGAACATCGCGCTGGTGGCGATGGGCGGTCGAGCCACCCGTGATGCAGGGGAGCAGCCAAGTGCGGCTGATGGGAATCACGGGAGGTGTGCCTTCGCTTTCAAAAGGACTATTAACGTGCTTATGGTTAATCACACGAATAAATCTCGCCGTGGCCTGGAGCCAAAGCGAGCAATAAAGGCGCCGATCCCCAGGCCTCCCGATGGGAATTGGCCGGGGCCAGGACCCACGTTCTCACTGAGTCGTTGGGAAGTGATCTGCGTACTCAGCACATAGACACCCAGGGATTTTATTCTGTGTCTGAAAGGCAGCTATCCAGGTGGAAACTCGAAACTATCTTCCCATGCCAACCAAGATGGCAAGACAGTGTCCAGAGGACACAGGCAAAGGGCTGATCTGAGCTTCTTCTTCTCAGTGGTGGCTGCAGGAGCCATGGGAGGGTAGATGGAGGGGAAGGTGAGCACCAGTTCTGTCCCCTGACAGAACCTTGACCTCCTTCAGAGACCTAGAGGTATCAAATATTATATACTTAAAAGAATGAGCTTCCCAAGGAAGGCAAAACTTTGAACTTCAAGCCCTGCTGAGTGTAAGAAGGCATTTAGAGAGACAAATCAGTGTGCCTGGTGCAAGAGGGACTTGGGGTTTTTCATTGGCTTTTACTATGTACAGACAACACCAGGAAATCCATAGCAGGTGTGAGTATGTATGAGGGACACAGGCAGGGTTGCTTGTGATAAAAGAACCCAGGGAACTGAGCTATGGCCCCATCTCATGTCCCATGTTTTAGCTGGACACGGTGAGAGGTGAAGGCATTTGGGGCAGGCTATAAAGTTAATTTTAAGGGACTTGACTGAAGCAGCACTCTGTCTCTCTCCTTCTCCCTGAGTGGTCTCCCAGCCCCTGTGTGTACCACCAGGCACTGACTTGGGCTGTTCAGCTTCAAAAAAGTGTTTTATAAGTCAAGTCTTTGTGTTCTCTTTGTGCAGAATTCAACAAAGACAGTCAAGGTGAATGTGTGTCTCCCAGGGTACACAGCAGGGAAAGGGGGTCCAAGTGGTGGACAGGCCAGCAAAACACTGGGAAGCTGTTTCCCAAGACTTTGGAGCCTTGGTTGTCTTCTTACTGCTCTCTCTGGCTCCAGACCTCGTTATCAAGAGGCTCAAGGAGGGCAAAGGGCCTCGTGCACCCAGTCCCCTCTGCTGCCTCCCTGCCATTAACCTTGCGGAAGGTGACTGGTGGCCCTTTGCAGGGAGCTCACTCGCACCCACCTGAATTTCCACACGCTTGCAGGGGCTCGATCAGCTCCTTGTGATTCATTTTAATCTGGCACAAAGCGGCAGCTTGCTGAAGCCTGATGTGAAACACCCACATACGCTCACATTATATAATATGAATCTAAGAAGATTAAATTATCCAGTCTGAGGAAACGCATGCACGTATGGATGTACACATTTATACACAGTCTGGAGGGGAGCTGAGTGGAGCTGAGGGCAAAGCTTCCCTTCAGACACACTGAACTTGTGCTTTTTTAGCTCTTAAAAAATGGGGCAAATAGTGTGTGTGAAGACACGTGTGTGAAGCAGGGCAGCAGCTGTGTGTTCTGCGTTTGAAGGAAACACGAGAAGCGTTTGTAACTGTGCTTGGTTATCCACTTTGCTGGCAAAGTCCGAGCAGCAGCGTGGAGCAACAGGTGGAATCCAGACAGTCCTGGCACTGAACTTCACCTGTCAGCGTACAGCGAGATACTACTCCCTGGGAAAGCAAAAGGAGGGGGGAACTGTCCCCAAAAGCCCTGAGCTTTGCTCAGCAGCCTTGGAGAGTCCAGCCCATCCTGTGGCCAAGAGCCCTGCCCTGCAGACATCTGCCTCAGGGTACAGCCCGTTTCTCAGGCTGCACGAACACGAGCAGATTGACGCACAAAGTCGGGACCCACGATAAGTTCGGGGCGCCTAGGCCTTTTGCCCAGAGATGCACTTTGCCTTCCAGAAGTTTCGTGTTGGGAAGGGAATGCAGGAAATGTGCTTCACCTACGGCTGCCCACGGCGCTCACGCTGCCCGGGCAGTGAATGGATTCGCCTCTCTCTCTCCTCCTGCGCCTTCCCGTCATTGATTCACATTGTTTTGCTAAATATAGCCTGGCCCCGCGAAGCTGCTCACTCAGCTTTTACTCCAGCCAGAGGTGCGGGGCACGGAAGGTGCTGGCAGGAGAGCAGGGCTGGGCGGCACCTGCCGTCCCTGGCCGCGTCCCCGGCCACCCCCCGCCACCACCACAGTGAAGAGGCTGGGTTTAAGACACCCTTCGTGAGACCCAGCCCCGGCGATGCTCGGGGTGACGCCGGTGCGTCCCTCCGCGGCCGGCAGCGGAGCCGGGGCAGGGGGGCGTACCCCAGCTCGGCCCGGACTGAAACAGCGGGCCGGGCTGGGGTCGCCACTGCCACCCGCTCGTGGAGCCATAGGAACGCCGGGACATGGGGACAAAGAGACATGGGGACAAAGAGACATGGGGACAGAGGGACATGGGGACACGCACGCTCCCCCGCACCTCCCCCCGCAGGCGGCGCGCGCCGAGACCATTCATGAAAAAGTTGACGTCAGGCGGAGTGGGCGGGGCTCGGTATGGCCACGCCCCCTCCCGGGACCATTTAAGGCGGCGCGGCGGCGGGCGCCAGGCTCAGAGCAGAGGCGGTGGCCGTGGCGTGAGGGGTTCGGTCGGTCGGTGCCGGGCAGCGCCGCGCATTTCGTCCCGCCCTGTCCCGCAGCGCCTGGGTGCCCCTCCCGCCACCCTCCCGCCCCGGGGCAGCCTCCGCCGGGACTTCATGTCTGTGCTGTGTCCCCTGCCCTGGTGAGTGGGCGCTTCCCGCGGGGGGCGGGCGGGGGGACGGCGGCGCTGCGGTCGCGAGGTGCTGCCGGGGCCGGGGGGCGCTTGAGGCCGAGCCCCTTTCAGCTCCCCCGGGAGGAGGCGAGGCGGCGGGACGGCGAGGGGTCCCGGGGAGCGGGTGAGGGCCGGTGGCGGCGGTTCCCGGGGCGGGCGGTGCGAGCCGGGCCGTAGCGGGATGAGCCGCGGCGGAGGAACTGCGAGCTGTGCGAGTTTGCTTCGCTTTTCTGGCGCTGGAAATTCCATTAAGGCGGCAAGAGCCGAGCTGGAATTGGCGCCGCGCGCTCCGCTGGTGTGGAAGTCCCCGAGGTTGTAAAATAAGTCAGCGGGATCTAAAGCACACCGGCTCGAAAAATAAAAACAGAAAAAGAAAAACCAAAAGCCCTGCGCTTGCACTTTATTTATTGCGGTTTACTTTCCCCCTCCCGCCCCCCGCGGGGCAGAGCTGGAGGAAGCGGAGTTAAAAGCGAAGCGCTGCTGCCGGAGCAGCGTCCCCGGGTGTGCTTGAGCTGGGCTCTTGCGGGGAGAGTCGGGGAGGTGCTCCGAGGGCATTGGATGCAGCTCCGGCTTACGAGGTACAGAGCTTTTTCCGCTGCCTTCCAAGGGGGGGCAGGAAGGAAGGGACCAGAAATAGACTGCCTACAGCCTCTGCTGCTCGCTTCACCGCTTGAGTTGTGCTCGGTCCTCCCGGAGCCCCTCAGATCACTGGAATGCTGTCTTTTGTCTCTAGCTCTGATTATCTGAGATCCGCTGAAATGACTGAAGTGATGATGAACACCCCAGCCATGGATGAGATCGGACTAAGCCCCCGCAAGGATGGGCTGTCGTATCAGGTAAGTGCTCTGCTGGCAGTTGAGGCATTAATCCCATGTGGAATTGCCTGGGCTGGACTGTAAGCTTGGTCTAGTGTACCTTTCCATAGCCTGACCTAATAGCAGGTCTTGCAGTAGTGAGAACTAGTCAACAGACTGGAATGTTTGCTTGGCAGGAGATGGTTGTCTAAAATATCGCGCGCTATCAGTGCAGACTGGCAGTGGATTCGGTTGTTTTGAAGTGACCGAGCCCCCACTCATTCAGCATTCCCGAGTCTCAGAGGGAGACAGGTTGAAGGAGGATTCATGCCACTCACTGGGCTGAGAGGGCTCTTGAGACCTTTGTAACACAGCAGGCAGTTGATCTGGTGAGAGCAGCAGGATGCTGTTTATACGGCATCCACATCTTTTGGATCTAGTTCTTGATTTTCCTGACTGATGTGCCTATTTGAGAGGGTTAACAGTCTTCTGTAAGACACAGTGAGGCCAGATACAGCCTAAATGAGCCTTGAAATGTCACTGGACATATCTGTACCTGGAGGCATGGGTTGCATTCATTCTGAAAGTTCTGAACAATGTAGTTAGCTATTAATCTCTAGATCAATGGCTGGGATGAAGAAGTGGTCTTCACTAGATCGAGCCTTAATCCTTTAGTCTCAATATCCCTTTCATTTCATAGCCTGTAGTCAATCAAAGCACAAGTTAGGCACCTTAGCCTCCTAGGTCCATAGTTTTCTTCACTTCCAGGAGACTTGTTGATGGGATCTGACACAGATGCTGAATGCTGGCAGATGATTTGCATCTGCTCTGTGCATCGGGTGACTCTTACCGGCAGATCCAGATGCAGGGTTTGTCCTTTGCAGATGTTACACAACCTGCACAGAACACACTTGCTCGAAGTGTGCATTCAGATGAGGAGCTCTATGTTTGCATATTTATGTCTGAAAAGGGAGCTACGAGGCAGCAGCAGTGCACTGGAGCATGAAATCGACTGAACATAGGGCCACGGCTGAGGCCTCCAGCAGAAGCCAAAGCGATGTGGAGGAAAAGGGGATGCATTCCTTCTTTCAGTCAGGATTCTGGCTCTGGATAATGCAAATTGTGCGGTTTATAGCTGTCCTTCAGTACTTGAGCTAGTGGGGAGTATATGGCCTCCCTTTCCTCTCTTACAGGCAGAGTGCAGAGGAAGGAGAGTGGTTAGACCTGTAGCAATCAAACTAACCTGCATGGGATGTCTTTATGGGTCACTTTGTGAAGAGGCTTAACCCAGTCAGGTCAAAGGCCTCTATTTATCAATCCAAATTCCCAGGGAGAGGCAGAATCTAGGTGCCCTGCTTGTTCTAATGATCACTTCAGTGAGATTCTTCCCCAAGTGCTAATGACCTTGATAAGGCTGCTTGGACCAACTGGGGAACAGGCCTGTTTGGTTTTGAGTGGATCACCTGAACATGTGAGTCATAAACGCTCATGACTCCTATCTGTACAGGGCTTTTGCATCCTAGATCTGTTCTCTTTAGTGGTCTAGTCATAGATGGGTTTTTTCAAATGCCTGCAAGGAGCTTCACCTTGATGTGAAGCAGACTGATGGGAGCAAGAGTAGAGGAGTTGAAATGGAAGACCCTTACGGCACTAGCAGTGTGTGGGCTGTATATGAGGTCTACCTCTAAATCAGGTTAGTGTAAAGAGGATTGGGGAGCAGAATCCAGCCTTCCTTCTCTGGCTGCTAGGCTAAGAATGTCACAGTGTAAGTCAAGATAAGTTGAAAGCATCATTTAAGGGTTGAAATGAAAAGTCAGCTGAGACCAGCAAGGGCAAATCTGACGCAAAGAGCACCACGAACTTTCTGTTCTACCTCAGACTTTGGCACTTGGTGCCTCTTCTTGCTGATGGAGAGAGTTTGGTACATGGAAAATTGTATGCTTGTCTGAGAGCTGTAGTGCAATAACTTAAAACCAGACAGGCCTAATGGAGCATGACTGCTCCTACACTGAGGCTTGTTGTTCTAAGCTGCAGCATCTTCCTCCACTCATCTGCAGAGTCAGGCACTCACAGTGTAACAGCCCTTGGCTGGCTATGACAGGCAAAAAATAAAAAGTGGAGCCAGAAGTGGGAGAGGAGAGCTTTTAGCTTCAAAAACTTCTCTTGTTCCTTCAGTAGAACTTGAATTTATTTTACTACAGAGATGACCTCAAATTGTGGTTCAAAATTTCCCCTTTCGAGCTGTGTAGAGCAGGGACTGCCTGGGAGTTGGTCTCTGGGATGCTGCCTGTGAGACTGGGGGCTGCTTCTGCCACCAAAGGCAGGCATGAAACTGTCTGGACCAGAGGAGGTGGTACAGCACAGCAGCACTGCTGGAATTTCAGAGCACATCAGTACCTGCTGCAGACAGACTTGTCTTACCAAGAGTACTGTTCCAAAGTCTTTTTGCCTTTACTTGGAAGCAAACTGAGGAAGCAAGCTCATAGACTGAGTATAAACTTCAGCAATCTGATTCCTCTGTCTTGTAGAGTTCGCTGAATTTCTTGACTCCTCTCTGTCTCGGTGGTTATGAAGGGAACTTGGGTTGTCGACTTTTTCCTTCTGCATCTTCCACCCCCTGGGGTGTCTGTCTGTCCTAGACATCACCTGAAGGTCTGCACTTCCTTCCCTGGTGAAGCACTTTGTCCTTTGCTGGGCTGGTCATTGCTGCTCAGTGGTGTGAAAACTCAGACTTCAGAAGTAATACCAGTATTAACTGAGTTGCCTCCATAGGCTTAAGCAAAATATGCTTTCTCAGTATAGCAATGCCTTTTTTTCCAGTTAATATGCAAAATGCTTGTAAGCCAGCGTGCTAGCTTCAAAATCTTTCTCTGTAAGACAGCTTTCATTACTGTATTTGTGACAGCAAGCTGCTGTCTGAACCCCCTGAAGATGGTTCAGCCAACAGATTTCAAGGGCTTGAGCAGAAGTGAGTGGTAAATTTGGGGCATGAGTCTCAGAACAGGGCAGCACAGACAAAACAGAAGATGTGACTGAAGAGATGATGTCATGCTGGGTCTTGTGCCTGCAGTGAGAAGCTATTTCTGGATCTTTAATAGATGTCCCATAATTCCCATGGGACTTACTAAACAAAAAACTCATTGAAATGCAGCTGATGGCTCAAGTTGCCCCTGCTGCAAACAGATGTGGCTATGGAGGGCTTCATGCACTTCCTGCCTGGCAGTCTCCAGCGAGCCGGGGCCGTTTCTGCTGCCAGCCAGAGCTAATGCACTGTTTGCTGTTTCCCAGCCCTAGAAATGCCCATTCTTTGAAGAGCCTCATCAGCACTCTGCCAGCTTGTCCTCTGCTGCTGTCTCCCAGCGGCACGAACAATGCCACTGAAACCGAGGCTGAATTAATCATTCCGTGGAGCTGTTGTCAAAACAGTGCCTTGACCGGAATCCTACCTTGCTTCTTGGAAGCGGAGCGGGCTCTGAGCACAACTGAAAACGCTTTAATATGCCCAAAGTGCGTGTTGTGAGCAAAGGCAGTGTCCTGAGTTGAGTGTTCTGCTTTGCTGCAGGCTGGCTGGTGACTTGCTGGTCCTTTAGGCTCCCGTGTAGGAGACTGGCCTGCGGAGGCTGAGCTTTCCTCACGCCATCAGCTGAGGTTTGGTTGTCATGGGGAGCTTGAGCTCTTTAAGTCATGATCGCATCATGCTGGGATCTGTCTAGGTTAATCACAGCCACGGCTCGCTGAGAATCACGTCAGAGTGGCTGAATCTGGGTAAATAGGCTTAAGGCTCTATCCAGTGGCTGTGCCAAAGAGCTTGGTCTTGGGGAAGTCATTTCTGGTGAGTGCAACACCTCTTCACCAGTCCTGGGGAAGCACTGGCTTTCCCAGGGAGCTGAGGGGCTTGAGCTGTGTCTTCTGGATCCCTCCAATTAAACTGGACCACCAGTATGTCACTGACCCAAGGGCTGTTGGCTCAATGGAAATTGAACTTCCTCTGTAATTCTTTTCTTGTGAGGTGCTTCATGTCTGTGCAGCCTTGATTTGTGCAGGGGAAGTCCTTCAGCAGAGCTGCTCTGGAAGGTTTTGAGACCAGGCTGCAAAAAGGTGGTGATAGCAAGCATAGCCGCTAGACAAAATTAGTAGGCAGAGCCAATATGTATTCCAGGGTCTGGGACCTAAATGAAGACAGAAGCAGGATATGGCATAAACAGATCCAAAAGTAATCATGTTTGCAGCTATGCTGTGCACAAGTGTTCCACTGAAATCCGAACTGAGGACAGCAGCTCATCGGAACACCTCAGAGCATATTTTTCCTCCGTACTTTCATGCCTTGTTACTCTGAGGGAAAATGGTTAGATGTAGGAAGTTTCCCTGACATCATGCCCTGAGACAGGGCAGTATTTCTGTGGCTGGGGAGTTGTGGTTCATCAGCTTGAGTCACGGCTGCTGTGTACACACTTCGAGCTCATTCTCGAGTCATGACTACTGTGTGAGTAAATGTATGCATTGTAGCTGGAGAAGTCCTCCAAAGAGGACACTGAGAGATGACTGAAATATTTCCTGAAATGAGCTTGCCATGCTTCTGAATGGCAGTAAAGTTTTATTTTTGGAATGTAAATGCTGATTTGGGATTTGGAATATTGGCTTGATACCGCTGAAGAGGCACAAGATTCAGCTCTTCAGTCCAGGGAGGATGAGTGAGATGTGTCCATCAGGGGTGTATCCTGTACCTGGGTAGTGGGATGTCTCCCAGTATGGACTTTGCAGCCTTGTATAGTGCTATCACAACGAAGCAAAGCTTTCCCCCAAACCAGTAACTTAATTTGGAAAGATGTCATTGCTTTAGTCTCCCTGTAATACAATTTAAGTAGTTTAGAGCCCCATGGGAGGGGAGACAAGTTTTAACTGTGGGTGTTGGTATGGAGTGCACATGTGGAAGTTGTTTTGCATTTACAAGTGTCACTTGGATTATGGCAGTGCTGAGCTAATCATCTCAATTGTCTGACATCTGTCCTGCTTTTAGTCTTTCTCCATCCCTGTGAATGCTGAGAGAGGGTATGAGCCTCCCGAGGGCAATGAAAACTTTCCGTTCTTGTTGCCAAGACTTCATCCAAGGATAGTAGGGCTAGATCGTCTGAAACAGAGGCAAACATTATCTTCCTAAAATAATTTCAAGCTTTTGTTTCAAGTTCTGATTTTCCCTGCCCTTTCCAGCTGCAAGGCAGGGGTTTGGTTGATTTGTATGTGATCTGGATAAGTTCATGAGGAGAGCAGTTCCCTAGACATAAATTCAGAGGGGCCTGTAAAAACCAGTCTTGCTGTTAGCAAGAAGCTGTGTTGAGTAGTGTAAGAAGCAACATACATGTCCTCTGTGGTTCTAGAGGTGTTGGATGTGTCTGTCCATGGCTGGGATTTGGGGCTCAGCTACAGGGGGAGGCTCTGTGGAAGCAGCTGCAGCCCCTTGTGATGCACTGTGCAAGTGAAGGGGTGGAAGATACCTTTGAATTGCTGCTAAATTTGCTATTAGGCAGCCAAGTTAGGGAGGTTTTTTCCTCTCCGTTGTGTAAATCTGGAGCGGGACCAGATTAGTCCTACGGAACCAACAAATGTAGCACAGCACTATGGGAGTGGGACAGAGCTGGTGCTTGCTTTTTTTTT
>VZTJ01003254.1:2528842-2623584 GCA_013397795.1 Orthonyx spaldingii | reverse complement strand
TTTTTTTTTTTTAATAAAGAGGAGTGGGAAGGCTGGTTGGGGTAAGCTTTTCACTTGGCTTCCTCAGATGTACAGTTAGTCTTTATTTGCAGCCCTTTTTCCTTGAGCCTTGGTGCTTGGCCTGCTGTCACTCTGCCCATCACATTGGAGGAAATCTGCCTTTCTGTATTTTTTCCACTGACTGTCCACACCCCTTCAAAGTGCAGTTGCAACATCTCCCTTCATGCTGCCTCAACGATTAAAAAGCATGACTTAGTGGAAAAAATCCTGACCTTCTTGGGTTCGGCCTGTCCTGCAGCTGTTTGAGATAAGATTGTGCTAGGATTTTTTTTTATTAAAAAAGCTGCACACCACATTTTGTGGATATTTGTTTGTAAGGAAATGACTACTACTTAGTTTCTGGAAAAAAAAATCTGGCAGGCTATTTTCAAAGAAATTGCTCCAATTTGACCTAATGTGCTTAAAATAATAGCAGCCAAAGGTTAGTTTAATTATTATACTGCTATTTTTCTTGCATAGGAGGCTATTTTCATGACATCATCAGCTTATGTAACCTCTTGAACCACACTTTTTTTTCCATTGCAACCTTCTAAACGATGTAATATCAAGGGTATTTTTTTTCCTATCCCAGATTTAGATAACTTGATGCTTAAGAGCCATTGACTGTACTTTCAGTAATGCACTGTGTGCATGAAACTACCTTTGTTTGGCCAAACAGAAGCCACAAAGCTCCAAGAAACAGTTGCTGTCTCACTGGTGCCGGGAGTGACTAATAGCAAGTAGCTCACACTGCAGTGCCCAGGTTGACGTGGCTGTGTTCAAAAAGCCTCAGCTGCTCTTGTGCACCTGAAAAACGTGGGTGGTGGGAGCTGGACTCTTGCACCACTGTCTCCAGGACCAGAGGATCACGTGCAAACAGCCCCTGATTTGTGCATTACCTTCTGTTACCTTGCCTGACTTTGCATTCGGTAGCAGCCCGATGGCATTCTCAATCTGGTTGCCACAAAGCATTGGATGTGAAGGAGAAATGAGGCTGAAACAGGAGAAGACTGATTATTGCCAAGGAGGTGATGCTGTAGTTAATAGTTGCTAGGCTGAAGAACGAGTTGATAGGGTGTTATTTCACTTTTTGTGGCCAGGGCTGCCCAAGGTGGCGGGTACCCACATGATTGGCACAAGGAGAATGAGGCTTCATGGTTAATGGTCAGGGCTGCTGGACGGGGAGCTGCTTTTGTAACTGGAACCACAAAGATCAAAGCAGATCAGATCTTGCTCTCAGACTGAGGCCGAGGCTGGCAGTGTTGCTCCCTGCGAGGATGCTCTTGCAGCTCACTTGAATGCAGATGATGTTCAAAGAAAAGTACAGCCACATGACTTCTCACCTGGCCTACAACCTCAAGGGGAAAATGTAGCTTGTTACTTTCTTCTTTGGGGTGTTTAAATGCAACTCTAATGTGAAATGGGCACTCCGATCGAATTGTTTGAAATAGCAGGTGGTAGTTGTTTAATCTTCTGGTTACTAACCAGGAGATCTGATGTAGCAAGTGGTTTTTATCACCCGACAGTTCCCTTCTGGATGAGATAGGATTTGAAGCTGTTCCCCTAGCAAGTTACCCATAAGTAACACAACCTTTTCTGTTCACATTGCAATCTAGTCATGCAAAGCTGCTGCCAACACTGCACCAGCAGTTTTCTTTCCTGTACTCATGTTTTGCCTCAGTTCCTAGTAGGATCCAAGTGTGCATCCCAGTGGCACTACCAGCGAGTGTGGGCCCTGGTGCTGCTGCACTGCACGAGCTTGTGCATCCATGTGGGAGGGAATGGGTAAGGTAATGGTCTGTGCACCTTGAGGGGCTGGAGATCAAGGAGAAACACAGTGCATAACTGCTGGCTATGCCACAGGTACCTCTTTCCTGAAGAAACATGGTCCAGTCCCCAGCCCTTCCATAAAATGAGTGTCCTGCTGAGTTTCACTGCTGATGTGTGATAGCTGTAGTGTGCAGAATACTGCCAAAATTATCTCTAAAATGCAGCTGAGCTATTTCAGACTGGCACTGTGGTCCTGGAGTGATACCAGATGCATGCCCTTGCTTCAAGGGTCTGGGCTGCTCCAGCCTTAGGTTGCCATGAGCCTCCTGCCTTCCAGCAGCCGAGCCTGGAGAACCAGCCTGTTCTCATGTGCAGCCTGACCAGCAGCAGGAAATGAGATCTCAGATTCTCTGATCGAGATAGCCCCATGTGCAAACTCAAGAGCGTTAATGCAAAAGCAGGGGTGGTGGGGCGAGGCATTTGGATAAATATCCAAAAGGGCAGATACCTATTTGCTGAGCACTGTCCAAGCAAGCGCGTGCTTCGGAGGCCTCTTGGGCTCTGCTCATTTCCATCACTTGGAGACTTGAAAAGGTTAGTTACAAGTTCAAGAGTATTCCCATCACTCAGTGGTTGACTCTGTGTCCAGACTGGTCTGCCCTGGAGACTTAAGTGTCTCGAGCTGGGTTTTGGCTGAGGCTGTGTGAACGCAGCCCCTCTCACAGACTGTTCCTTGGCTCTTTGCAGATCTTCCCCGACCCCTCAGACTTCGATCGCTACGGTAAGCTGAAGGACCGCCTGCCCTCCATCGTGGTGGAGCCCACGGAGGGTGACGTGGAGAGCGGGGAGCTGAGATGGCCGCCCGAAGAGTTCCTCGTGCAGGAGGAGGACGAGGAAGAGGAGGAGGAGGAAAACTGTGAAGACGCAAAGAAGGACAACAAGGAGCAATAAATGGCATCTGAGGAAAGGCAAGGGACTGCACCCTTCTGAAGGAAGAGCCACACTTTTTTTGAAAGTCTTTTTAAAAAGACAAGTTCAATTTTGCACCTGCGAGATCTTAGTTTTTTTGTATTCTCTGTATTGAGAACTGAAGCCCTCGGTGTCACCAGACCTCCTGAGGAAGGAAGGAAGTAACGCAGAGAAATGTTTGCTGTTCTCGAGATCATTATCTGTATTTTTCCGAGGCGGAGGCAGCAGTGAAATTCCAAGCACATGGCAGAGGGTGACCACACGAGGACTGCTGGAGGGGGGAGCTCGGGAAGGGGGAGGAAAGTTGGAGGTGGCAGCGTTTGGCTGGGAGCTGCCTCTGGCTAGAAGCATGAGAACAGAGCCGAAATATCTCAGATTTGCCTTTCTTACAGCTTCCGTTTTGTGTGTCGGGGGGGTGGAAGAGTGTCCATAGCGAAGCATGGCTAAATGATCTAGTGACAAGGGGCCTGTAGCTCTCCCTGGTTCGGCACCTCCTAGGGTAAGGTGAGCGTCCATAGGAGTAGTCTGGTTTCTTGCTCTCGCTGTTGAGCCTGTTTTCCAGCCACTTTTCCCAAAGTTCCTTTCTGCCCCTTTGTTTGCCTTTAGACTCTCCAATGCTGAGCAGCTGTGTTTGCAGGATAGCGTTAGGCTGCTGCTTGTCATCTCTCCTGTGACGCCCTAGTTTGTCTTGCAGGTGGTGAGCATGAGGTGATGTGCATCGGATGTAAAAAGGTGCTTCTGTCTGCAGTAAGAGCTCTCATGTAGGTTTGAACACCACAGATTTTTCTTTCCTATTTGCTGAGGCTGCTGTAGAAGGTCTCATCTTGTACGGCGCCCCAAGCCCAAGGGTGGAGATTTTTGCCTCCTTATCCTGGTGTCCTTGAGGTTGTAGGGTGTTGTGTCTCTTAACTTGCTGGTCAATGGGCTTGAGAGGGCTGGGGTGGGGGGGTTCTCCTTCAGCTTTGCACTGCAGGGCCTCCTCAGTGCAGGACAGGCTGGTGGGGAGTGTTGTAGGGAGGGCTGCCAGACCTGGGGGTCATCCAAAGACGAAACACCGGATCTAGTGTGGATCACCAGTGGGGTTTGCAGGATGGGGTCTACTGGGAGAGGATTAGCCTGGGTGTCCTGAGACGAGATGTGTTCCTCCTGCTTTGTAAGGGTGAAACGTTCATGGTTGTTTTAATGAAGTGCAGACTGGCTTGGGGAGTCTGTGGTTGTCCTCTCTTCACCATATCCTGCCTCAAGGAGAAGGCCAGTCTGCTGCCAGACAGGGTAGCCTGCTGCTTTCCTGGAGAAGGGATGATCTTGCTGCTTTGGGGACCAGCTTGGGAGCCAGTCATGGGATAGGATGAGAGCAGTTACCACCTAAACCAAATCTGGGGTCATGGAGGAGAAAAATGTCAAGGCCTTAACCAAACTTCCATAATAAGCCCAATGCCACCCCCCTTTGCTTATAACTGGTTCCATTTTTAAAAACTATTTGGACATGTGTGTATTTGTATTTTTAATACCTCATGAGTAGTTAAACGCTGGTGGGGTTTGGGAACTGCTTTTAACATATTGGCAGGATTGTTTTAGTCTTGTCTTGCTTGTGTTTCAACATAATGGCAATAATTTATCAGCTCTGTGTAACTATTTTTGGACAGATCGGAGCTTGGAGATGAGTTAGCACAAAGCAGGAGAAATTCAGTGTTCCTACACTGCAGCTGGCCTCTGATCCAGCCACACAGACCCAGTCAGACACTCTCCCTGCCCACCTTGGTGGAAGGTTGATCACCGAATGGCCATGGTGTGGTGATACCATTTTCTCTAGCGATGGATTCAGCTGTTGTGTCTGTAACACTTGTTCTAGTCTTGCTGTCTTACTGGAATGAGCTTGTACACCTGCATACCAGCCAGTCGTCTTCTTTCTAAGTGTTACTCTATTGGTCTCTACCATCTGTACCACCAAGTCAAAGCTGTATATCAAAGATATTACCATGTGGGCAGCAGTGAGATGGCAATCCTTGGACTTCAGACCTGCTGTCTGCCCTAAAGACTTGCATATTTCTGTCTGCATCCTTTTTTTGGAAGTATTGTGTATATTTCTATTTGTTGTTGAACGTATCTAAAGAACAAAGCACTCCAGTAAAAACTCCTCCTGTTGTATGATATACATTCTATATTTCTGTAATTCTTTTTTGAGCCTCAGGGAGAAGCTAGCATTTTTTTCAAACTACATTTTTGTCACTGTGACAGTTGTAAATAAAGTTTGAAAATGCTTTCCAAACACACTGGCTTTGTTTTGACTGCAAAAGTGGGTTGGGATGGTCAACCTTCCAGATCATGGCTATCAGTTGAGCCTGGAGATGCTGGTTTCATGCTTGTGGGTGGCCTCAAATCATGCCCTATGGCATGGAAACCTAAGTCAACTCAGAGTGAGGGGCAGCACCTTTGCCTTCCATCTCCCTGTGGTTGCTCATTGCTGTGTGAAAGGCTGCAGCAAACTGCTGCTCCAGCCTATTTGTTCCTGAAAAAAATCTGTATTTATATCTGTAATCTACATCTACCCCCTTACCTAACCTCACAGAACATGAAGTAATGGAGAGTGGAAACTTTTCATAGCTGCTGTTAGTCATGTTGCCTGTGCATGCTCTTCCCTGCCCTGAGCAGCACCGATGAAGACAAGTCTTGCCTTGCTGTGTGCTTGTAGGGTCTCAGCTGAGCTACCCAGGGTTGTCTGTGTTGCCCATTTTGGGTCAGGAGGTCAGCTCTTCCTGAGTGGCTGTCTGTGTCTTGTCACACCCCAAAGGCTCTGTGCTGCAGCTCGTGGTGCTGCTGGAGGAAATGGCATTTCTGAGTGTGAGTCTGAGCTGCTTTGGTACCAGTGCACTGTTCTGGGTGTAGAAGTCTGACCACACCAGGATTCTGTAATTCAAATTGTGTACTTAATGGGATTAAATTTTCCACTAAAACCAGGTGATAAGAAGCAGATACCCTGGAATACCCGTATCTTTAAGGTACATGGCTAGAAGTTCCTGTGATTTGGTAGCTGACACTTTAATCTAACCTAGGCAAACAAGCTCAGGTGAAGCTGGAGTGTTATGTTTACATAAGACTAGTTTAAATACACTAACTAATGACCCTTTCATTTAATGCTTGAACTGAGGGCATGCTCAATGTGAGCCCCACAGTTCAAAGATGAATTGTATTGTGCTCAGTCCTCATGGACGTTTTCTGCCACGGAAACAAATGCAATATTAAAGCTGACCTCTCCTTTTCTTCAGTCAGCCTCTAGCAGAGGTGCTTTGATTTCTTCCTGTCCTTGGGCATGGAGTTGCTTGCCTTGTAGAAGCTGCTGCAGCATTTCCAAGATGACCAGATGTGCTGGTCTTAAATCAGTGAAGATGTTTACTCTTGATTCAGAATGTTTTTGTCTAAAGTACAGAACTGGTGAGGGAAACTGCAAATGTATTGAACATGTCTGTTACTTCCATGTGCTTCACACCGACAGGTTTTTCAGGCTCACGTCAGAATGAAGAATGAATCCTGATGGATCATCCTGTTTTGGGGTGAGACCAGCAGCGTTGGCCTCTGAATGGAGCTTGCTGAGCCAGGGGGTTTGCCTTGTGTCAGCCTGCAGCAGTGCTGGTGGGAAGGAGGCTCTTTCCTGCTCCTTGACTCCAGTTCTTGTGGCCAAACTGGAACTTGGATCATCAAATGAAAACAGGCTTGCTGCTGACTGGGTGAGCCTTAGTCATCCCAAAAAACTGATGGGTGGCATAAGGACCTTTCTTTGCACACAGAGCCATGTTTCTCCTGGCTCACATTTAAACCCGAGGCATTTGTCCTCCTCAAAGCCTTGCCCTGTAGTTGAAACTGATGACACAGCAGGCTGTGCAGTGCTGTCCTGCTTCGTTCAGCCTGTGTCCACTCTCACAGATATTTCATTTGTAGTGTTCAGGGTGCATCCACTTCTGTTTGCCTTCATCAAAGCCCACAGTTGCTTGAACGTCTGCACATGAACTGCTGGCATCTGACTTTGCCTACATTTGGGTGCAGACAGGAAAAATTCTTGCTCTGTGGGAGTGCAAAGATAATTCATCAGCACTGCTTGTGAGGAGCAGCCACTCCTAAGATGCAAGTCCCCTTGGTGCAGGTTGAAGCCATGCTCTGGTGTAGCCACACTCTTTATCATTGCAAGCAACAGGAGAAGCTGAATTTTCTTTCAGGTGAGCTGTTTCATTCCAATTTTAATCCCAGTAGGAAGTTCCCAGCAGATGAGGACATGGAGTTTTCATCTTTGTGATGTTGATCTGCTTGGAGATGGCTTGAAGCACAAGCAAAACTAAAACAAAATCCTCCACGTCTAGTCACCTGGAACAAACCAAGGGATGTGAGGAGCAACAGCCTGTAATGCACATTCTCTAAGCTCTCGAAAAGCAATCCCAAGCACCAAGCATCTCTATACAAACAAGAGGAATTACTAGCCCTAAATCCTTACTTGATGAGAAAAGCTCTGGGTAACACAATCCAAGTGATGCCCTTCTGCTTAAGTTTGGGCAGAAAAGCAAGGATCTGTGTCTGGATCTGGGAGGAGCACAGCAGAGTTTAGTTCTGCACCTGCCTGGTGCTCCCACGCTCAGCAGCGTCTGTGTCAATGTCTCTGCAGCAGGAGGGCAGCGTGTGGGACATTCCTTGGGTCATGGCTCATCCCAGGCTTTCCTGGAGGCCAGCAGTGTCAGTAGCACAGTGACACTGGCTTTGAGCCACTTGGGTTAAAAATGTGTCACTTTCTACAGCTCCAGTGATCATCCACCTGCAGAAAGGGCTGTGCAAGCCTGGTTGGAGAGCAGCTCTGCTGAACTAAGCTCAAACCCATCCTTACACAAAGGAAAGCTTATGAGTGCTGTTTTCAGGAGGAGGAGGGAAGAGGCTTCATGCCTATCACCTGGGGAGGAACTGAGTGCAGAGAAACCTGCTTCACCCAGGAAATGCCTGGGACTGGGAGTGTGGGTGTTTATGTGATGATGAGCAGAGATGGAGAGAACAGGAGCTGCTGTACAGAGAGGGAGGGCACTGTGGGTGGGGTTGTTAGGTGTGATAGTGGGGAGCTGCTCTGCCAGAGGTCCTTTGTGGCTTCATGGTTCCATGCCTGAAGGGCTGGAAATGCTGGCAGGACATACCCTGGGACATGCATTGACCTCTGCAGCTCCCAGCTTTTGCTCAGTGGAAGTTCACCCGGAGAAAAAGATGAGTGGGGCTCAACTGTGTCATGCTATGCTGATGGCCACGGCATGAGCTGAAAGCCTGGGGTAGCAGGCTGGGGCAGTTTGGGTGCCAGGACTGGAAATAGAGCAGAAGAGATTCCTTTATTTCTGGTCCCACCTTCCATATAACAGCCAAAAGAGGAAGGATTGGGCTTCAAGCAAGAGAAGTAGTTGTTTTTGTCATTGTTTCAAATCATACCTTTTCCTGTCAGTGAAGGGCTTTATTTCTCACATCAAGTTATCAACTCTGTGAGAGTTGTCTTGTGCTTTTTCCATATTAAAACAAAAACCTCCAGCCCCATGCTTGGGGTCAGAGACCTGTGCATTGCCCACTGCAGACAGCAAAGACAGGCCAAGAAGAGATGGAAGACAGCAGTGGCTGGTGGGCAAGGGAACAGAGCCTGGAGGGGTGAACCTCCGCCCATCACAACAGGCAGCAGAGGCAGAACAAAGTCAGACCCACTGTTCTGAGAGCCCTGAGGGGTGGGAAGACTACACGGGGAGAGAAGCCACAAAGGAAGCATGCACTGAACACTGGTTCCCTGCCAGAGCTGTAACCACACAGGGTTACCGTAGCAGCGACCATCAGCTTCATCTGATAAAAATAAGCAAGGAAGTCAAGTGTATGAGAGGGAGAGGATGTCAGAAGCCAAGCATGAAAATGTCACAGCAGCTTTGCTTTCATTTTCAGTGCTTTCTTCTTTATTCCGCCCTCAGCCAGTTCAGGAGCCCAGGTATTTCCTGCCCCATCTGTCCCAGAGCGTGTCCTGCCTCTCTCCCAAACACCCCCTGGCCCAGGGATGCTCGTGGCCACATGCTGTGTGCACGGTGCCCTGCCAGAGATGCTGGGAGCCTCATGCACACAGCCTGCAGCTCTGCTGCAAGCTGCAGGGATGGAGCAGCAGCCAGAGCCTCGTCCAGCTATGGCCAGGCAGCTGCCCACCTCCTCCAGGGTCACACTGGCCCGTGCCTTCGGCTCTGGAATGCAAAGGTGAGAATCAGCACAAGGGAAAACACAGGAATGAAATCCCAATGTGATCACTGCCATATAACAGCCTGCTGCTGCTGTTCTCCATGCTGGGGACAGCTCAGCTGGGGTGAGGAGATGGCTCAGGTCTGCAGCTTTCTCCAGCTGCACCGGAGCAGGGAGAAAGGGTGCTTGTAATACAGGGGTTTGAGCTCTTCCCCACAGGTTCTCTGCGTTCAGAGGTATGAGCCGGGCAGGTTACAATCAGCTCAACAAATATTTGTCAAGCACGAGCCTTCCTGAGCGGTGCTTGACAACTCTTTTCCACTGCGGTTGTTGCCAGCACTGTCGAGCCTGCCGTGGATGCTGCCTGCAGGGATGAGGACTGACCCCTGCTGCTGCCACGGGAGCTGCAGCCACGCTTCCCCTGCTTTCGGTGGCCGGGTGACAACAACCCTGGGTCCCAGGGGGTGGAGGTGAACTGGCTGAGGGTGGGTGGCGGGGCAAGCGGCAGAGGTGGAGCTGCTTTCCATGTTCCCTCGAGTGGGAAAACCCTTTCCAGTGCACCAAAGAGGGCTCTGTGTGTGTGTGTGCTTGTGGGATTTGCATCTCAGTCCCCTGCCCTCCCCTGCTCCTGTGCCCGCAGCTTGCTTTACCCTCTGCTCAGCCTACTGAGTAATTGGCACATTCTGACATTGGTTTGGTGGGTTTAACCCAGGAACGTTCCAGCTGGTGGGATTTGGGATACCTTCACAAGAGGGGAAGAGAGGGGCACCTTTAGAGCAGGGTCTCGTGCGTAAACTTGCTCTGACAATAGGACCAGGGGGAGGCTTTGCAGGGGCTCTTCAGTCCCTGCCAGGCTCAGCTGATCGTGCTGGGGGTATTATCCCCTGCACCCAGGGACAAAGGGACTTTGTAGTGTGCAGTCTCATGACCTGTCTCCATCCATGGGGCTCTCAGCTGAGCCAAAATGTGATTTGCCCAAATCTGCAGCACTCGGATGTGGATTCCTGGCTGGGTCTGCTGGGAGTGCCTGTGTGTGGAAGAGGGAAGAGCCTGTGGGAATTCATACAGGGCAAGTGAAAGCTGTGCTGCATGCCCCTGTGCACCCCATTGGTGCTCCCAGATGGACTCCTGAGCTGTCCTGGCCTATTCCAAGGCCTTTCTTTCCTACCTGTTTGCTGCAGCACGTTTCACTGCATTCCTCTGTGTGCTCCCTTCCATACAGAATCCTTTCTACTTTTTCTCAGTAGCAGCCCGAGATTTCTCCAGGGCTTCCTATCTCTGCCTCGCTTGATCTCAGCAACTAAACCTCTGTAACTATTCCTGACCTCTGTAAAATAGGATTGGCCACAGTATGCACAAAGTATAATATTTAACTTGAGTATTTTGTTCTTTATAGGGACCTGCCATCAGTGACTTTCCATACCTGTCTCTTCCAACAAACCTTAGACATTTTTCTGACAAGGAAGGTTCCTGCTGTGATTCAGCAGCAGTCACTTTTGAGGAAACCTGGTGAGAAGAAATCTCCAGAGCCACTGCTGTCAGAAGAGATGGTTTCTTCGGCTGAGTTTTACCCAGAGAGCCGGCTAAACTCCAGACTCCGGAAAAAAGGACCCCAAAAGCTGCAGACGCTGTGATGCCACCTCCCACCCTGGCACTAGGCTAAGCCGCCTCCATCGTAATTAAAATTTGTGTGCTTAGTCTGAGGTAGTTGTTAGGTCTCCTCCTGTACTCTGTGGAAGGAGGTAAACACCTCCAGAAGGTGAATCATTTTAACAGCCTATCTGGAAAGAATGTCCTCAGGCCAGCAAGAGGACGGAGATAACCATATAGTTGATTAGAGGGGTGGAGCACCTCTCCGACGAGGAAAGGCTGAGAGAATTGGGATTGTTCAGCCTGGAAAAGAGAAGGCTTTGGGGTAACCTAATTGAAGCCTTCCAGTACCTGAAGGGAGCCTACTGCAAGAAAGGTGGAGAGGAGCTATTTAGAAGGGCCTATAGAGACAGGAATGGCGTAATGGCTTCAAACTGAAAGAGAATAGGTTTCGATTAGCTATTAGGAGAAATTCCTTACTGTGAGGGTGGTGAGGCACTGGCACAGGTTGCCCAGAGAAGTCGTGGATGTCCCATCCCCGGAAATGTTCAAGGCCAGATTGAATCAAGCTCTGAGCAACCTGGTTTAGTGGAAGATGTCCTTGTCCATGGCAAGGGGCTGGAACTAGATGATCTTTAAGGTGCCCTCCAACCCAAACCATTCTATGTTCTTATGACTTTGCATGCCCAGCTTTCAAGCAGCTGAATCCAGATGAGCTGAACCTCACCCCCAGTTTGTTTTGTGCTTTCACCTCGTTGGGTTTGCCCCTTAACATATCAATGCCCCCATTTTTATAGTGTAAAAAGATTTATGCATCCATTCGGTGTGCATTCAGTGGACTGAATTTGCTGGAAAAATCACATTTCTTAATAAATAATCCCAAAACAGCAGGACATCACTCACATGAAGTGACACAACAGGGTGGAAAAAACCCCAGTGAGGAATGGGAAGAATGAGGAAAACATGGCAAGACTGCAATGACGACCATGGAGGTGGAAAGGGAGGTGTCAGGGAAAAAGCTCATGCAGCTAGTTCACAAACTCTTGATGAGGTTCATCCCACCAGAGCTGAGGAAAAGATCAAGAAGGTTAAATAGGCTCCCTGTCTTTTGTCTCCAGCCCAGCTCTAGGGCCTGATCCTGTTTGCTGCCTTGCTCCCACAGCAAAAACCTCTGGTTGTAGATGGGTCTTGCACAGTACCGCATCTTTCTGTGTGTGTCAGAGATTCACCATAACAAAAGGCAGAGAATCACAATCTACTTGCCAGGAATCACGTCAGTTTCTCAGGCAAAGTTGTTATTTCCACTCTAATTTTTCATATTAAAATGTTGTGGACTTAAGTCTTTCTCTTGAGCTTTTTTCTGTTCGCACACACATCAGTCCAAGTACTATCAGTGGTGGCTCACATGTGCAGGTTGGCTGGTCAGGAGTCTCCCCACAGATTTCAGGGGGATGCTGTTCCTTCAGCCTCCTCTGCCGGGGTCTCACCACCAGGAAAGAAAATACAGGGACCAACAGCGTGCCAGAGGGAACAGCTGCTTCCCCTGCCCCTCACAAAGCACAGGCGCTGTAGCACCCTTGGAAACATTTCATAGAAAGGCAGATCTCCCATCAGCAGTGGAAAGCAGCAGCCTGCCATCCGTGCAGATGCAGCAGTATGTGACAGTGGATGGGTAGTAAAGGCAGCTGTGAGCAGCACAGATGAAAGGCACCGCAAAAAACGCCGTAGGAGAAGCACAGCAACGAGAGGACAGTATTTTCACTTTCCATCTCTTGATGCCTGCCTAGTGGTAACTCGAAGGAGAAGTGAGAAAATGATGCCTCCAAAGTTTTATTTTATGTCTTACCTGCTATTGACTGTGTTACATAAAGGCCCAGTCTAGAGCTACTTCAATGTTCAAATGCTTACAACGAAGATGTGTGGAAGGGCTTCAGGTTTAGCACCTATTTTCTTCACTTGGCTGCCCTGGTCCTCTGGACAAAAGCAAGTCTTGGGAAATGACTGCCAAAGCTTTGCCTGTGACCAAAACACAGTTGGAGGACTGGCAGGAGGACGAGTAACCGACGGGAGCTGATAACAAGTTGACTTTGCTAATTACTGTTTTTAAAGTCCAAAGTCACTGGAAAAAATGAGTAAAGTTAGATTTCGCACACTAACGACAAGAAGAAAGTGCACTGGAATGTCTGAGTCACCGCTCTGAGCACTCGTAATTATACAGAGAAACAGTTTTCATACGCTGTGTTACATATTACAAATGTGTGCAGACGCTTGGAGCAGCCTGGTGTCTGTCATTATGTGCGTTGTTTACCAGAAGCTTTGAGGCTGGGTGAGATGATCCAGTGGGCTGCACTTAGAGGGGTGGGTTTTTTGTAGGTGATTTTATTTGTTTTACACAAAATTGGAGCAAAGTCTGGAACCGGCAAACTGAAATAGCAGGTCACGAGTTTCTGGCAAACGTAGGAGCTGGGTTTTTACCCACCCAGCTACTTTGTGCAAGCACACACTCAACATGCAATGTGTCCTTCACCCTGCATCTGCACAGTGCCCGGCTCGGAACCCGCCACGGTGCTGGGTCTCTTGGGAGTTCCTCTAACACAGGTAACAGGTTTGCTCCGTGTGTGTGTGTGTGCCAGCCCCTTGCTGGCAGCCTAAGGGGCATTTGGAAACCAACTCTGGTCCAAACTTCACAGTCCAAATTGAGATGATTGCACAGGGCAGGGCAGGGCTGGTTCCTGCTGAGGGTGAGCCCTCGGTGAGGGGCAGTGGACCTGGGGAGGTCTGTCTGGTGTCCTGGTGTGTCTGGATGGAGCAAGGCTCGAGCTACATCTGCAAGAGGATGCTGCTCTGGTAGCTCCTGGACCAAACCTGCCAGCCCTGGGTAGGAGCCTCAGGCACCCAAAGGCATCTCAGAAGGCAGAGGGTACCTATGCACAGGCTCACACATTCCTCCTCGGCCATCACATGGGTTTCCCAGGTAATCCCAGGGCAGCCAGCACGTGGGCCCTGTTAGGAGATGAGTTTCCTACGGGGCACGTGGACCATCAGCTGCAGAGCCAACCCCAGTCCGCCCTGCAAGGTGTAAAGATGCTCTTTCACCTGAGTACCCTCCTGGGATGCCAGTCCCAAGGCTGGGGGCAGAGCTCAATTCCACAGGCAGTGTCAGCCCCCGGAATAGGGCACACTGATAGTACTTTTCCTGGATTACCCTCGCACTCACGTGACTAAGCTTTCCCAATGAAGTAGGCAAGCAATCAAGGAGCTGAGGCCTCATTAAAGAAACCAAGCGCACCACAGGGCTTGTGACAGGTAGCTGGTGTCTCCAGCACAATTACCTGATAAGAGTAAGGCTTTGGAAAAATCCAGCGTGGAAAGAGTTAGGAGCTCAGTTGCGTAATTCCTTTAATAAGTTGTTTTGTCATAAACCATATGATAAACAGGCAGGAGTGGGGGCAGGAGGACGGGAAGGAGGAGGAGGAGGAGGGTGAGGAGGATGGAAGGCTCCTCATAGCCCCCGCAGGCTGTGGAGGCTGTAGGTCGTTAACTGGCGGTGACTAATATTGTTATCTATTTTTTTAATCCCTTTGAAGTGGTAATGTTTCATCTGTGGTTTGGCCTCTTTATCCTTTTGTTCAAAACAAGCTTTGCTTGCCTTTTCCTTCTTATCCCCCATTGTTCCCCTCCCATGAGATGAGAGGGATGGGCGGAGAGGCTCACGGGTTCCCTGAGGGTGAGGATGTGCAGCCCCACACAGCAGACTGGAGGTGAGGGGGAAAAAAGGGCAGTTTAGGAGTTTTGGACTCCAGGTTTGTATCCTGTCCAGAAGAGCTGGCATCCTCTGCAGCAAGGACCTCCACCCATCAGGCTGCACTGCCACCAACATTTCCCCAGCCTACGAGCAGATGAGAGAGAGGCCACCATTGCACTACAATGAGGGGTTTTTTTAAATAATTTAACCATGAAAATAATTCCTGTTGGCTTTGTGCTAGCCCAGATTCCCAGGAAACAAAGTGATGGGGTCCGCTTGCCTCCCCACTCCCGGGGCAGGGGGCAGCTGATGACCAGAGCCAGGTAATTGCTGCAGGAAGCTGAAGACACAGGCAATCGTGTGGTTGTGCCCACGGAACCTGTTAGGTGAGCTGGTGTCCCAGGCTGCTTGGTTTAATCCCCCTGGGCCTGGCCTTCCACAGGGTTTTTTTAGCACATTTATTATATTTTCCATCGTATGCTGGGGATGGTGGCTGCTCATCAGTGTCACCATTGCCCCAAGGGGGGCAGATGCCCTCTGGCACGATGCACCAGCAGGAGAGTTGGAGGTGCCTTACCTGCTTTCCAGCAAAGTCCTGGGAGAGCAAAAGGGGCTGGGCAGCATTGCTGGGCAGCAATTCTGTGTGCTGGGATGTGCCCCAGCATGTTGGAGCACCTCAGCCTCTCCTGATTGCACACACATGGCCGCACACGTGGGTGTGGATGTTCAGCTCCCTGTGAGACCAGGTCTTCCCCGTGGTGACAGTGCTGGGAGGGTGTGTGAGCACGTGTGTGGGGTCACTGGCTCTTCCTCCTGCCCCCCAGGATGTGCCAGAGTAAGGCAGGTCTGGCTTCTTTTGGGGAAAAAACCTAACCAGCTTGAATGGCATAAGAAATGACCTGAAATGTAGAGCTGACAGACAGTAAAGCATGAAAAATATAATAGGAGCTTTCTGGTAATGGCAGCCTGGGGTGTTTTATGGTGGCAGGTCAGTGTCACGAGATGGGCAAGGGGAGGGGGGCCCTCTCCCAGCTCATGTCTACTTTCTCCCTTTTGGAAAGGTGTTGTTTTTATATTTGACATCCAAACACTTTTCTCCCAGCTGCTAAATGAAGCTCTGGGTGTTTAACCCTTCTTTTTGAAGGGGTCAGGGAGGGGGCTGAACGGTGAGCCAGGATGCAAAGGTGCAAATTCAGCCTCAGCATCACAGACTGCACTGAAGGAGCCACAGCTCCTCCCGCTTCTGGAGGGATAATTAATCCCCTGAGGTGGCTGCTGGCTGCTGTTTTGGGAAACCAGTTTGCAAGTCAGGGACTAGAGCATTAGGGACCAGCTATTAGAGGCAGCTGAGGGTGCAGAAAGGGAAGAACAGCTGATTTAAACAATAATTTTAAGCCTGGGGGCAGAGTGGCTATGCTTGTGAGAGCGGAATGGAGTGGGATCTAATTTTTAAATAAGTGCCACCTCACCTCTGCCTCGTGCCAGCCTCCCCCAACCCCTCCCCAGTAACAGGTTCTTTACCACGATGCAGAAGGAACAACAACAAAAAAGAATAAAAAGAGAACAGGGAAATTCTTGAGATTCTTTCCGATGGAAAAAATGTCTCCACTTATCACTCAGTGTCAACAGCAGCAGACACCTGTGCTTAAACACCCAACACCGGGGGCAAGCCGAAAGGTGACCTAAAGCCTCTGCTTCTGCCTCCCCACGGGCACGCAAGCAGGACAATGGATTTGGAGACCTCTCCATCACCCGGTGGGGCTACAAAGCTGTGTGAAGGCAAGCTTTGAGGTGGCAGAGCTGGCAGCATCCCGCGGCCAGGAAATGCCTGCAGCCCGGCGGCTGGAGCCAGACGTTATCACGCGGTCCTTAATTAGACTGTCACCTACTTATCCCTCCCTCCTCCCCATCCTCCCTCCAGCTCTTGCTTCATCACGTGCAGCAGTAAAGCTGCGGCACTCGCTGCGTTCCCATCCGGCCAGCCTGTGTGGGAAGCTCGGGAAGGGGGTGGAGGGACATGGAATAGTGTGGTAGGTGGGCACTGGGAAACCTGGCACACGGCTTGGGGAAGCACGGAGTCTGTACCCCTGGGCAAGGTGATGCTCTGCGAGTGACAGGGTTATTGGCTCTCGTGGAACCACAGCAGGGCTCCTCTTGCTGGCACACCTGAGCCACGGGCTGCCCATTTTCACCTGCTGGGGGTGCCAGGCCCTTCCGGTGCTGCTACTTTTGGGGATTTCTTGGTCAACCCATCAAAGCTCCTTCTCTTCCCGCTGCCTCGTCCATCACTCTCACTGATACCCAACAGCCAGATTTTCCTCATTCCCTTCCCACCTTTCGTAAAGTTCTTGTCCATGGAAAATATCACCGTTTTGGGGAAGAGGACCTCCAAACATTACAGCAGCCTTGTGTTTTACGGGTCCTATGCAATGCCAAGCTGTTGGTAGGAAGCCACTACAACCTGAGAGTCTGGTCAGGGGAACACCTGCTTGCCATCCCTCACTCCTCACCCATTTCCTGTGTGATGTTGAGCAAGCTGCTGATTTTCTGCATTAATTTCTGCATTAATTTAATTAATGCAAACATTTCAGCCTGCCCGTGAAGAATGGAAATAATGATAATACTACTGCTACTACTAATAATAGTAATAATAATAACTACTAATAATGAAGCCCATTCATAGAACGTGCAGAAACACCCTGCACATGAAGACATAGAGATGGTCAATGATTAATGAACATATAATCATAGAATGGTTTGGGCCAGAAGAGACCTTTAAAGGTCATCTGTCCAACCTCCTGCAATGAACATACATCACCACACATGTATCCATCGTGTTTCTTTCCTTAATTTTACTGCTGCTGCTTTCCTCTTGGCTTGGTCAGTGATGATGCTATGGAGATGTTTTCTAAATAGAAAAAAATTATCCCTCGCAGTCAACAGGATTTAATTTATCCTGCTAGGAAGATGCATCTTGGTTAAGATCCATGCATCCCACAGCACCTGAGCCACCAGAATGGAACACTGGCTCACACCTGCCTCCAAGACCTGGTACATGCTGACTGATTCTTGTTAACTGAAGTGCTTGGATTTGGTGTTTAGTCCTTTCCCAGTTCAGATTTAACTGTTTAACTGTTTAATCCCGTATTCTTTTGCTGATAGGCTTCAAAACAGTGAGAGTTTTATTAGCATTGCTTTATCAGTTGGAGAGCTGACATTTTTCTCCTGTTATCCAGCGTTTTTTCCCCAAATCCAGCCACTAAGCAGCGTCCCTGTTAATTGCTGCATAATTCAGCATCATTTGGTGCCTGTAATTCTACAATTACTCTTCAAGGCTCATTTGCCTCAAGGTCTTCAGGCTGTAAAGTTATGGGAGTGTGGTTAGTTGATTTTCAGGAATGTCTACTCTCTGGCAGGGGCTGGAGAAGGAAAGAACTGAAAAGAAATGCATGCAAATTCAATGACATAGCAGGAACTTTAGAGGCATTTCAACACAGCAATACCCACAGGCAAAGGAATTGTAATCGTGCAGGGGAAATACGGCCTCGCCAACTCCTACGATTTTATCAGGAGTCTGGTAATTTCCAGAGTGTCCTTAAAAGCCCAGCTGCTGGAGTCATCTCATTGTTAGGGAGTCTCAGCTTCCTTTTAAATGAAAAGGAGCATTTCCAGTCATTTTTTTTCCCCAGAGAAAATCTTTAGAAACTAAAGTCAGCTGAAGGTTCATGGAAGGCAAAGAGAACCCAGGTCATACCAAAACTTAACAGAAAATTAATGCAAAGATCCATGAGCAAAGCCATGCTTATTCAGTGGGGTTTTCTGGTTTTGGAAAGACTCAATGCGAAAATAAAACCTATCACCGTTTTTATCTGAACATCTGATTTGCAGTCACTTGTGCTTGGCTGTCCCAGCCTTCAGTCCTTGCTTGGAAAAGCCTTTGGTGGCTCCAAGGTGGGGCAGGAGGAGATGCTGAGGCTCTACCCTTGCTGTTTTTCTTTCTCCTCTCCTCTCCTCATTTTCACCTGTGACCTGCAGTTCTCCAGCTCTTGTGGCCCTAGAAGTGTTTGCAGGGCAGCTGGGCCCTTAATGGGATGAGTCCCAAGGAGTATAGGCTCTGGGACCAGCTAAAGTCTCCACGTGGACATGGCGGTGGAGAGGGAAGGGAAGGAAAAATGCAGCTGAGCAGAGGGCAAGGGGAGGAGGAGAGGGGTCTTCCTTGACCAGAGCACATCCCCTGCCTTTCCAGGGAGGGTGGTTATACAGACCTGAGGTGGGATGGGTTCCCAAACAGAAAGCGAAAAGACTTCGCTTTTTTAAACAATGCACCTTTCCCTCAGAAAACGGCTTTTTGCTAGAAATGCCTTTTTGTTTTACAGCACCTTTCAGTAGTACCATAAGTCTGTCCCCTCCTTCCTCAGAGGGGTCACTCGAGCAGGGCTGGAAATAAATACAGTCAGAGATGAGAAAACTTCATGTTTTTAGAAGCTTCACTTAGTACTGGGTCAACATCCAGAGGTTTCAGCACTTATTTTGAGTGTGTTTGGACTGAACTGGGCCTCCTGGCTCCTGGAGGCGAAAACTGAGCTCTGTCACATCATGTGTCTGGTTTTAGCAGGCCCGTGGCAATGCAGGCACAGAGCCAATTGCCTCCAGCCCTCTGGAACAGCCCTCGGGCTACCCAAGACACTTCCCCAGCTGGTGACTGTAATCTGCTCCCAGCGAGCTGTCGCCTCTCACACAGGAGGTGCACGTACAGTGCTCCCTCCACAGCTTTGCTCTTGGTCCAAAATCCAAACCCCAAACTTCCAGAGTGGGTTTTGGGGGGTTTTTTGTGTGAATTCTGCAGGACATTTATGGAAGTGCAGCCACTGTGATGTGAGAAACTGTTCTACGTGAAAAGCAGGTGGAGCAGTCTGAGCCCCTTCCTGCAGTGCCTTTGTGCCAACAGCGAGCCCTGCGTGGGAAGGACTCCTGCACACTCAGTGCGGCACTGAGCTCTGATCCCCTTTGCTCTTCATATTCCCACCAAGTCCCTCTCTCTGTCTCACTGCCTGTGCGGTTCTGCCAAAGGTTTGGGTTCATCATGCTGCCAAAATGTCTTGCTGAAACCTAAGAGTGAAAATATTTCTGTTTCTGAAAGGTCCCACGTTGCTGCTGACAAGGAGTGAACTCTTTCTTTCCATAGACAAAACCCTAAATGTCAGTTCTGGCTCTAGCAGACATTAACTTCAGCCTAAGGAAAACAGCAACAAATCAGGAAAGCCAAGTTTCCTGCAGAAAGCCCAGTGTTTGGCCAGCCGGTAACTGAGTGCTAATTCCAGGAATAAAACAGCTGCTATCCTTGCACACAGGCAGCTGTCTTGGAATTTGAAGAGGAAATAAAATGGGGAAGGGAAACAACAACAAAAAATTCTTAAAACATCATGTATAAAACCATGCCAAAGGTATAGAGCAGCAGCAGTTCTTGTTCAATGAATTGCTTGATAGCTCAGCAAATACTGCAGGTGAAATTCTGGGTCCTCTGAAGCTGACTGTCAAAACTGGAGGCTGGGTCTTTCTCACAGACCAGGCAGTGCATGTGTACCTCATTTTGCCTAAAATGATTGCAATCTGGTTTTGTGCTGTTCATGGGAAATGCTGAGTCCCAATCCATTGAAAAACAGACTGAGATGCCACCTGCATCAAGTGAACGTGGTCCCTCCAATACAGGTTCAGAGATCTAGCTTTAAAATCTAGGAAAAAGTAGTGACCAAACAATTTCCACTGCTGATTGAGTTGAAACAGAGAATTTTGCCTAGGTGGGAGCTTGCACAACCCCCATCACTTTATCATCTTGGTGCTTTATCCTCTTTATTGCCTTCATTCTTGTGCAGCACCAGGAGGTGCAAGTCTCTCCTAGCACAGGTGAAGAATGTAAGCAGAGAGATTTACTGAAGTCTCTTAACCTGGCTCTCTTGCCTATAAAAGGCTTTTGTCTTCAGCTGTGGCTTAGTACTGATGCAGGATCTTTTTCTGGTGCACCTCTCTTTTGTGTCTGCCCCTTCCTCCCATCAAGAGCAAAATGGCTTCCTCTGTTTTTAGTAGAGGTGCTGTGCAACACTGAAGAGCAACATCCTGAGGTAAGCCCCAAAATAGCTTTTATTCGTGCTGTGCTGCTTCTTACTGAGGGCTCCTATGTGCACAGGAGCTATTTCTAGTTTCCATTTGCCACATCTGCTTTACCCTCCTGTCTTGTATTCCTGTCTACTCCCCGAATTCCTTCTGTGAGACTCTCATTTTCTTCTGTCTCCTGATTCTTTGCTGTCCATCCCCCCTGCTGAGTGTGGCCTGGGTGGGGTGGGCTGGTGGGCTCTGCTGCCTCTTCCTGAGGCCCCTCGGGGCCCTGCTGGTGTCCCCTCCCTTTGAAGGAGGCTCCTGTCCTTGCCCAGGCAGAAGGCACTGGGCGTCTTTGTGGCATGACAAAGATGTGGTCCTTGTGCATCAGAAAATGGGATAGCTCAGGACCAGCTGAGAAGCTGACATCCCTCAAAAGCCTTTGAAGCTCCTGTGATTTCGTCTCCAAGGACTTTGGAGTGTGTTTATAGATGCAATATTATAGATTGCCAGAGGGGAAAAAAAAATATTCCCCTGTCCTTTTTGCCTTTTCCAGTATCAGAAGACACCTGGGGAGGGAAAAGCTGTGCTCCCAGCATCTGACTGCCTTATCTGTGCTGCACCATGGCAGGAGGTGGGAAATCATCGCCATCACTGTGCTGTTTGCTTTGCCTCCCTGCAAAGTGCCACTGCTGGCAGGGAGCCACAACTGGGGCAGCCTGCTGAGGTGCTTTGCTCCCTCTTCCTCTCTCCCCAGCAGCCTCTTGACTTCATGGGAACAATGGGATGATGTGACTGGAGCCTTATAAATACTGACTCCCCTTTGAGGCTGTCACACCAAACAGGAAGCACGAACGGCCCCAGAATAGAAATCCAGTCCTCGCTGTGCTGCTGGGCAGAGGCTGCTCCCAGGGAATGCTGCCTGCCACACCCCTCCTCGTGTGGCTGAGCTGCTCTGCGCCACACTGTGTTCCCCAGGCTTGGTGCTTTGACTGGACCATGGTCACCAGGAGGTTGTCTCCTACCTGGCACTGGCAGGCAGGTGGATTTTGGGATGTGCCTTGCCCTGGCAGGACTGGGCCTGGCAAGTGATGTTTCCCACGAGGCTGGAGATATGTTGGGAGGGTGGCAGGAGCCTTAGGAAGGTGGACAAGGAGGTGACCCTGGTTTTGAGGTCAGATCACAGGACAGGCTGTGCTGTGCCTACTCCTGTTACCCCTGCTCCGAGGTGTCCCTGCTTGCTGCCAAAACTGCAAATATCCCATTGACCTGCTAATAACCTACCCTCTCCAAACTCATTTTCCCTTTTGCACCAAACAGTGGGACATTAACACATGAACTTGCAGTTGCTACCAGGGAGTTGTTCCCTCTCGAACACAGTTACTGGGACATCTGTTGAAATTAACAGAGCATTAGGAAGTACCCTGTAAGGGTGTTGATCCAAGTGAGGATGCACGCCAGGCGGAGAGTTTGGATGTGTCAGCCAGATTGCAGGACCTCTACTAAAGCAAAACTTTCACGCCTGCTTGCTTTAAACTGCTCTGAGCATCCCGAGTAATCCCCTTGCTCCCTCTGCTCGTCCTTCATACTTGGTGTGTTTTCAGCTCCAGAGAGTGGGCATGCAGCATTTAAATGAGGCTCCAGTCACTGAGACCTGCTGCTCCTTCTCCTGCAGCCCAGGAGTCATGTGACAGTGCTGGATTTTGCATGTCAGAAGATTAATTTGCGCCGGGTGCGTGCTGCTCGGTGGTGCAGAGACAGCACAGTGTGGGTCAGTGGTGCTGAGCAGGCACGAAACTGTGGTGGTGCAGCGTGGTATCACGTGGTATTGAGGACAGCCATAGCCTTCCCAGGAAAATCCTGTTGTCCCCCAGGCTTTGACTGGCTTCCTGTATGAAAGAGGATTGTGGAGCTCTACCTACTAGACTGAGCTCTTTGCAGCAAGTGCCATCTCCCAGTCTTTGTGCTGTCATAAATGTCTTTACGCTGGAAGTGAGGTATTACCTGCAGCACTGGCCTCTGGTGTAAAGGCAGGAACGATGTTGTGGTCAGAGCTACATTTTTGATGTTGACTTTACTAGAAAGCGTCTGGGCTGGGAAGGGGCTCAATAGAGATGCTTAGAAAAGACAATTCCAAGAGAGGTGTCCCAGTGTGCATGGCTGAGTTTCCCCTCTGGGTGAAAAGGGATGCAAAGATGCTTTCCTGGAGCACATAGGTTGACTTCCTAGCTCAGGGACCCGTCAAACCTCAAAATTTCCCTTAAGACCCATGCACATCCAGACTCTGGGCATGCTAATGGACTATGGAGTTGTAGTCATGTCTTTACCTGCCAGCACGGCACATCATGCTTCTACCCCAGTGTCTGAATTGCTTTAGGCTTTGCCAGGTTGGGAGAAGAGTTCAGAGAGCTCGGGATAGGCAAACATGTTCCTCCCTTTGTGATATTGACATGTTTTAGCACAGTTTTAGCTTGTATTTCCTGAAGTTTGCCCTAAACAGCCAAATCTAAGTAAAAATGGAAAATTTCACATGGAGGAAGAAACCAGCTTTGTAAGCCCCAGCCTGGCATCTTGGATGCTTCTAGGCAGCCCTTTAAAGACCCATTTCTAGGGGCTTTCACTGACGATGCGGACATCCTGACCTGAGTTGGTTACAGCAGACAAAACCTTGCTTCACTTTCCTGACTGTCTTCCATGCTTCTGTCTCATTTTCATTGCTATTCTTTAACCTCAGCCTTGCAAGTCTCCAAAAAGTGCAGTAGTGGTGATAACATGCTGCTTTCACCTGCAAATCATGCTGGTATCTATTGGTGGAAACACCCATAAGATGCCACTGTGCTGCTGGTAGGGGAAAGGTGTCAGGCCACTCCTCAAATCCTCTGTTCAGTTTTTGGGCCCCTCACCCCAAGAAAGACATTGAGGTGCTGGAGTGTGTCCAGGCCAGGAGGAAATGACTTCAAGTTGCACCAGAGGAGGTTTAGATTGGATATTAGAGAAAATTTCTTCCCCAAAATGGTTGTCAAACCCTGTACAGGCCGCCCAGGAAAGTGGTCACTCACCATCCCTAGAGGCATTTAAAAGTTATGTAGCTGTGGCACTGAGGGACATGGCTTAGTGCTGGATTTGGCAGTGCTGGTTTAATGGTTGGACTGGATCATGTTAAAGGTCTTTTCTAACCTAAATGATTTTATAATTTGTTGCCTTGGCACTCAGGACCTGCCAGGCTTCCCTTGCATGTGTAGGTAGCCAGGAGGGTCGCCAACCTTGCAAAGTTTTAAGATGGCAGCAAGACTTTCTGACATTTCCAATAACCTTCTCTGATCATTATTTTAACTGGGGGAGAAGGGCTTGAACTTGTAACTTGTGTGAGACTGAAGGTGTATCTGGTGTTTAGCAGGCAGTTTGTACGATAGTGACCCTCTGGGAGTTAGGCTGAGACAAAGGAACACATCACTGCACCTTCCTGTGGCTGTGTCTGAAGTTTCCAAGTTACAACACTACTTATTCTCAGCTTCATGCCCCACTGCTACTGATAATTCATATTTCCAGCTTCTATCATGCACAAGGTTAAACATGACATCTCCTGAAATGCTGAGTGTCTTCTTCCCTGCACCTCAAGGTGATGGGCTAGGAGCAGATATGCTGAGAAGGAAATAAAAAAAAAATAAGACCACTTGAAGATGAGGAAATGTGTTTTCACACTCTGTTTGCAAGCTGAGATTGAAGAAGAAAAAGAGCAGGGACTGAGCTTCTGTGTGTCAGCTGGGAGCTGCATGGCTCAGGAGGCTGGGTAATGGGCTATGAAAGTCCTTCACCTCTGGGTTCACAGTGTTCATCCAGGCCAGCAGTGGGGGAATGTTGTTGCTCTGGCAGAGCTCCTCAGTGGTTTCTGTCAAATTAAAAGGACTTGATTCCTCTCTGAGAAGCTCTATTCCTGCTGCAGACCTATTCCTGCTTAGGGAACCAAGAGCTGGTTTTCGCAAGACTGTTGTTGCCCCATTGGAAATTACCAGGCTGCAATCAGACCAGCTGATACAGGTGTGCACTCGTGACCTGGGCACACAGATGTCTTCTCATCTGCTTGGTGCCAGGTGAGAAAATGCATGTGCTCAGCTCAAAAGAACCGAAGGGATGGCCTGGATATCAAAATGCGGTAACTGGCTGGACTGGCAAGACAAGAAGTGAATGAGAGTGCATTCACATGGGCAGATCAATCCTTGGTGGTGGTAGCTGGGAGCCTGGAGAACCATCCAAGATTACAACCTGACCGTCCCTTCCTGGGAAAAGGGTGGCTTCACATGTAGATGCAAACCATTACACACTTGTTATCAATACCTTATCGAAATGTGGCTGTGTCAGACCCTGGAGAAATTTGCATTCAAGATTAGAGGATTTCTGGCTGAAGAACCAGTTGTATGAAATTCAGGAAGGGAGAAGTATGAAAAGCACTTGCTATTCAGGAGGGGGCTGGGGAGGTGGCATATGCTTTTGGTGACTTTGCAGGCGTCAGCAGTGACAAAGTGTAAACTTCCCAAGTCAGGCTGCACTCGGCTGGAGGTGGTGGAAATGCTAAAAGGTGGGTGCAAACTGTGACTGCCTCAGCGGCTCTGGGCAAGGAGTGAAATAATTGGCTTGACCTCGGGATAGGTGTCAGACAGGCTGTGCTTGAACACTGGCTTGTTTCAAGAGACATCAAGAAAAAATGTTCAAAACAACCACTGATAGAAAATCTACAGGAGGGAGCTTTGGAGCCCTCAGGAGATGGGAGAGCAGTTAACTGTGTGCTTCACTGCTGAGACTGGAACTAACAGAGCTTTTGCAAGAAGATTGATGAAAACTTTTGGGAAAAAGGTTCAGGAAGAGGAAGTGTTATATCCAGATCTGCATTCTCCTGTGCAGATCTTGAGAGACTGCAATCCTTTACCCATCCGATGTGTTTTAGGCATCTTGACAAGGAACTTTAAGCATTGCCTCAGAATCTGGTATCAGGCTGGATGCTTGATCCTGCTCTAGCTAAACTCCCCTCCTTTTAGAACAGATCACCATGCTACAATGTGCTGTAAAATTAAACTGGTGGTGCCTTCAGGATGCTTTTACTGTGTGTGACAGGCATGGGGGAAACCTGGCATTCAGAAACTTGCTGAACTGGCAAGATAAAAGGTGGCAAAGCACTAAGCCCATGCAAAGCACGGCTGTAGCCAGGACTCACAGCAGTACCAGTGGCGATGGATGTTGGGGTGTGTGGGTTGAGGGATAAAGGGCTGTAGCCAGAGTGGGATAATGGGGCTGGCAGCTGCTGAGCAGGACACCCTGGCAATGCTGTGACCCGGCTGAAGGGCCTGGAACACACAGGGATGGTAGAGGATTTGAGGAGATGGCTGACCACTGAATTCCGTGTGTGTGTGTGTGCTGCTGGGGGTGCCGCTACCCGGCAGTGCTGCACGGGACAAGGCAGGAGGGAAGGGATGCCGACCCAGTGTGTGGGTGCAGGCAGCAGTCACATCCCTGGTGCTGGGGTTGGGAGGGCTGTGAGCCGATGTCAGGGGCTGAAATCCTTCTGTCAGCGATCACAGGAAGGGTCGGGGCCCTTAGGTTTGCCTTAACATCTGATGCCAGCTCCCCCGAGCTCCTTGGGGCTTCCTGAGCCTGTGCATCGCATTATTGCAGTGACCTTTCTCGGATTGCTTTGGGCTCCGTGTCTGCACAGTCTACCCCCGTCTATATTGAAAATAGGATTATTTTTTACTTTCTACCTCAAGAGGCGAATTCAAATCCATAGAGCAGGATTTAAGCCGTTAAGGCATTCCTATTAATTAGTCTCCTGAAAGTGGAAAAGGCAGAGGTAAGATGCAAAGCCCCTCGTCTCTGGGGTGGGCTGTGCCCACGGTCATTGGGGGCTCTTTTGTTTGCTCTGTTTCTGAGGTAAGTGTGCTCACTGATGTCCCGTGGGGGAGAGCAGGGTTTAGCAAACAAAGCCCTGTGAAAAGGGAGAGCCAGAAATAGAAAGGCTGTGAATATAGAAGCCCCAGGCAGTGTCTTCCTCTGCCTGGAAGAAGCTTTCCTTATTACAAAAGCCACCCTCTGACTGGGTCTCTGATGGCCCCAAGCAGTCAGGGGAAAACAAGGCCGTCAGAGAGGCAATTTTTTTTTTTTTTTTTTTTTGAGGCACAGTAAAGACATATCCATAAAAGACTCAGCAGGAGGGAAGGTGGGAAAGGGAGGAGAAAGAGGGAAACAAAGGGAAGTTTCAGCCAGACCTTTCACTGTCTGAAAACAGTCTTGGTGTTAACCCTTCAACAGTGTTTTGAGCGTCCTCAAGTCCTGAAAATCTGCTAATTAATCCACAAGCTTGTACAAAGGTGAAAACTTTGCACCAGCCCAACTTGAACTATATTTTGCTGCAGAAATGCTCTGCTTGTGCTTGATTCTTGTAAAGAGAAGTGTTGGGACCAAGGAAACAGTTCCTGGGACTTAACTGTGAGTGGCTGAAAGGCAATGAATTGCTGGGAAGGAAGGCTAGGGAAGATCTGGCAGGATAAAGGTAATGTGTGTGATGCCCATGTTAAGGGTATGGACATGAAGTGCTCCCTGGAGAGCGTGCCAAGGTTAAAAAGGATCACAAGGCAGAAGGAGTTCTGGCCTTTCCAAAATGATGCTTGGCCATACTTAAGTGGTTCCCACTGAAGACAACATTCTGTAATGTTCCTCTGTTAATCCACATCTCAGGGATTTTTAAAGAAATGTTTTGTATTTGGAGGGAGTAATGGAAATCCACAGAAAACATGAAAAAACTCCAACTGATTTCCAGGAATTTTGCTAGTAACTGGTTTTGATTTTGCAGGTAGCAGTAGTCAGACACAGCATGAAGGTGCTTTGTAACATCCCAGTACTTTCTCTGTTAATACCTGTCAGATAAATTATGTCTTAAAAGGGTTACTATGTCTGTTTAAAGGGTTGCAACCATGCTTTTTGTGTCCCACCTGGCTTCAGAGGGACTGCCCCACACCAGCAGCAATAACTGTTATTCCCAGGAGAAGGATTTGCAGGGATCCACCTGGGAACTGCAAGCTCCAAACACAATTCTTCTGCTTCCACTGTCCCCTTCTCAACTCTTGTGGCCCTGCTGTGTCTGAAGCAGAAGCTGTGCTGGTGTCTTTATTCTCTTTGTGTACAACTCCAATGGGGAATATTGCATGTGAGAAGGAGCAGGTGTGGGGCAAACAAACCAATCAGAAAGAAATCCTGCAGAAAGCTCCAAGGGGGTGTGGATCCCGTTCCTTGTGGGCAAGTGACTCGCTCCATAGGTTTGATCCATGGATGTTACATTTCTTGTTGATGATCTCCAACAGAAATTCACTGGGTAATTCAAGACCTTAAATAAGGGAAATCTGAAAGGCGTAAGGACACACACCTGTCTGTTGGGGGGCCACGTATGTTGCTCATCTGAATTACTTTCCCCTGAAGCACATCAGAAATGTGTACGGCAGCTAAATACAGTCAGAGCGTCTCAGGGTGATGAGGCTGCTGAGGAAGGGTTAAGTAGAAACAATGGGATAAACTGGGCGAGGGGAAATGTAGGTTGAATACCAGGAAAGCATTTCTTCACACTAAGGTCACTTGGGCTAGGAGAGACGGAAGTGGCAGCACAGCCAGCTGCCTTCTCCAGGCGCGGGCTGGCTGTGGGGTTGGGGATGCTGGGAGAGGAGGGATCGGGTTCTGCAGAGACGCTCCCTGGCAGTGCTTTCTGCCTCCGAGTGCTCCTGAGCGGCTGGAGAGGGGAAGTGTCCTAATGCTTCTGTGCCCCCTGAGGGTTTTCACATCGGCCCAGCAGCAGGGATGGGATCTGAAATAAGTACGAAGGAAAAACAGGGATTAAGTAAGGAAAAGGAGTGGCCTTAAAAGAATTCATTGGAAACCTTTACCTGAATAGCCAACAATCACTGCCCAGAAATATCTGCGAAGAGAAGCGTGACCCTGTCCTGGTCAGGTCAGCACATCTGGAGAAAATCCTGCCTCTGCAGCCTGGTTTTCTGCCGAGCTGGAAGTAAAACATTTTGGTCTAAATGACAGGCTGCCGTGTGGGTGTGTGAAGGTGAACTGTTGTGTGCAGGTATGAAGGAGTCTCTCTGTCTGAGGAGAAAGTAGATTTAGATATAAAATGAAAAGGATAAATGTGGAATCATGGAAGAATTATTTTTTTCATTTAGCTTTTGGGAATATTCAGCCCTTTGTGCTGAAGACAGTTTACAGCATATGAGTAACAGGAAATGAGGCTCCAATGAGACACTGAAATATTCCCTTGCTTTTCTGTATTGTACCTTGCTACAAAAAAAAAACAAACCCAAAAACAACAAACAAACAAAAAACCCCACAAACAACCCACATTTGGAAAACTGATTTGCCTCTTGTTCCTAAAGATTATGAAGGATATTTTTGGATCAAGCTTTTCATTGTCTGAGCAGAGATGGACTTCATATGTCGAAGCGTGATTCCACCTTCTGAAAGGTTACTGTCACAGCACAGAACAGAGATGGGACACAAAAATTAATTCTGCAATAGTTCACCTGCCAGTCAGCCAGCTCAGCCATGTCCCTAGCGTATGTGGCACCCCAGCTACTAGAAATCCTTTTAAATTCTTCTTAATTTTTAGTTGCTAATTCAGATGTCATCTGAAGCTTCAACAGAAGAAAACACAAAGACTATCACCCGTTTCTTACAGAAATTAGTTGGGAGAACTGCTCAAGGTGTATTTGTACATGTGGGCAGTGTGAATAAAGCCACTGAACTATTACCATTACCAGGACAACTGTAACCAGGAAACTTCAGAAAGACATCAAATTATTTCAGTCCTTCTCGGAAGTCCTCAGAAGAAGAGATCAGGTGGGGAAGGAATTTATCATGGAATCTGAAGAGATTGGCATCTGGTTTCCTTCTGGTCTGGGGACAAAATGTCTGAGTTAGTATTTGAAAGTTACTTTGCTGCATGGAATTGTGTGGTGGAGACTTGGTCTCATCCCACTCTGTAGGCTAACAAGCCTCCTTGAATGTAGCTTAAGTAAAGATAGATGTTGCTGCCTGAAAAGGTGTTGGGGGGAAGTCAGGCCTCCTTCCTCTCTGCAGAGTCAGGCAACCGGCTGGGGTTGTTCACTCCCAGGATTACTTGAGGCATCATTTCCACACGGTGTGTGCGACATGGTTGTTCAGTCACTCCTTGGCTTGGCCTTCTCAACAGTAGTCTCAACACCTGGATGTTCCCAGCTGGTGATGGGGCATCTCCTGGGTGACACTGACTGCTGGCCATGGGTGACAAGCATGCCTTTTGTTAAAGACCCTTTACCAGCACTGAGAAATACAAAGTGAGTGCCACTGGCAGGCTAAAATGTGACACTTCCGTATGGATGTGCTGGCACTGCTGCAATGCCCCTGCAGGGGTGTGAGCCAGGAACAACAAAACCCATATTAGAAGGGATTGCACTGCCTGGGAAAGCATTGGGGCAAATGTAGGTTTCACATTTTCTGCCTCTAGTGACACCAAGGCAACAATTTGAGTGGCAAGGCATTGGGTAGAGTCTGCCCAACCTGCTAGACCCTCCTGCCTCCCCAGGACTCCCTCAGGAACCCACGATGACTTCAGGCAGTGACTGAAAAGAAGTGATGCAGTTAATGAACAGGAGAAAATCAAGATGGTGAGAGATACCAGTCATCTTAGCTGGTGGCAGGGTGTGGATAAGTGATGGTGGGGTGAAACCATCACGATAGTTTGGGGTGGCCCTGGCTGAAGCCACAGACTGGGTTCTGGGGCAGCCATGGGGAGCAGGCAGTGTTTGCTGGGTGCTGCATCATCATTGCTGTGCTTCCTTGCTGGAAACCTTTCCCCTGCTTGAAGGTCCTCTCTGCCTCCCTTGTTTTTCTTCTCCACGTTGCAGTAATTCTGCTTGGGTGAGATGGAACTTGTTTTGCTTTTAGCAGCAGAGGAAATCCAGCAAACACCCCTGAAATTGGGATGAAATATTCTTGTTCTATAAGGCTGAGTGGGTGACTGTGAGACACTCGGCTGCCTGGAGATGCTTCAGATGGGTAAACAGGGGTAGGAAGTCCTTACCCAAACAGAACTCAGAGCAGAGATCCAAACTGTGGTTGTAAGATGAGTGAGTACAGAAAAGCTGGTTTGATATCGCATGAAGTTTAAAGTTTTGGCTTCATCTTTGTGGGGTGAGAGAATGCTAGGAAGGAGAGATGAACCAACTATCCAACAGGACAGGAAGTTCTCATGCCCCACGAGACCAGCTAACTGGTGGAAACAATCTCCAGTGCCCTGTCAACTGGGGAAAGCAGCCCACTGCAGAAGGAAAAGTAGAGACTGTGAGATTTGCAAAAGAATGGCACCATTTTATTTTATTTCTCTTTCCTTTTAAAATCAAAGCTAAGTTATTCCATCCTCCTCAAACCACCAGACTGAAGTTCCAGTCTAGTTTGCACCCACAAAACCACATTGCCTTCAGTATGTGAGCTGAATCCAGCCTTTGGCCCTAACCCCCACAGAACTCGAGACACCTCAGTTCTGGGTTTGGCCAGATCATGTGAATGTACACTCACAGTGCAGCCCTGGAAACCGGGGGAGTTTTCTGTTTGATTTCTGATATCTACTTTCCCACCAAGCTGGTGCATGGAAAGCTTGGTGCCTGCAGCAGAGTGGGCACGGGCACTCGTTTCCAGAGCCAGCTCTGGCTGGGAGCAGCCCTGAGTTTCCTGCATGGTGTGGTGAAGGAGCCCAGCTAAAAGTATCCTGTGGCCCTGACAATAGGGAATTAACCAGAGGAGCCAAGTGGCAGTGGCCTCTCTGGAACATTTGCTGCCACCATAAAGATCAAAAAGCTGTGGTCCGTTTTCCACTTCCCGGTGTGGTAGGTGGTGTTGAGCAAGGAAAACTAAACTCAGGCAAGGATTATATTCAGGCATCTGGTGAAAAGGTTTTGAAAATCACAGTTTATAACTGATAAAACGGATATTTTGTTGGCCTGATTTTTTTCAGAGATATGTATGTGTGGCCCGTGTTACTGAACTTGTAGCATGGGCATTTGCCCTCTGAAGATCAGGGCATGGATGTGTTGGGCTAAGAGCCTGGACACCAAGGAACCTACCCTGAAATCCTTCCCATGAGAACTCAAAGCATAAAACTAGAGAAGGGAAGAAAACCAACTATTTTCAATCCTGTTCTCTGTTTTGGTTTTTCGACCTTTGAAGGAGTCTGTGAAACTCTGAGAGCAAGGGAGTCAGGACCTCTGAGTGACCAATACTCAACATATTCTCCATGCTGGCATAAGGCCTTCAAGAGTCTTTGGGTAACTGGGTCAAGGAAATACAGAGTTCTTGCACTGTGAGAAGGATGGACTGACAGGTTTTGGTGGAGTACTAGGTTTGATTGGGAGCTTGGGTTGGACTGAAGTGTCCCCTCTACCACATAGAACCACTTGATTTCTGGCCCTTCTTAGTGCAGTGACAGAACTCTGACTTCAACAGGATGGGAATTCAGCTAAATGGTTTAAAAGTTACTATTTATTTGATGATTCCTTGCAGGAAGTGGCATCACTGGTTGGATCTGAGGTCTATACAAGCTTGTGTCTGATGCTGGGCAGCAGTGAGAGGCCGGGTACAAGGACGATCACCCTTTTTTCCCCTCCCTAACACGCTATTGTCTTGGCAACTCCAGCATTTGAGTAATTCTGTTCTTTCTGTCCCATGTTGGTTATCTCTTTGCTGATGGTGAGATGATTTGATATGCAGCAAGGCCAGTGCACTATTTCAAGGCTCCTTACCCCTGCCTGCCTTCCTCCCAGCCTGGTGAGCAGAGTTATCACCTTTTCCCAGACTTTGAAGAGGGTGCTTTCAGAACAAGCCCCGAGTACCTGGGCATATTTAAAGCAGCACACATGAGGGCTGGGTTTTTCTTTTTTTAGCTCTGCATTGACATTCCTGTGTTATCGACCCCTAGACCTTGTTGCTTTCGCAGGAACGAGAGCTATGAATGGTCCAGGAATGTGATGTTCCACTCAACCCTATATCTTATCAGCACACATAAGGCTGCTGTGTCTTGTGGAGAGCTTTTCCATTTCCATTAGCAGCTCATTTCTTCTCCTAAATTTGCTTTTCATTTTATATATATATCCTGCCTGTTCCCCTCCCTGAAGTACCCATCTATCTGAAACGGCAGCCACCTCATTTCCTTTGAAATCCCTTCAGCCCTGCCTGCTCCTGCAAGCCCAGGGCAGGCTATTCCAGCTTGCTCTGGGGACACTTAAGAGATGTCTCTCCCCACCTACTCATTTTGGAAAGAGCCTTCTCTGAGGCAATGGCAGTCTTGTGCTTCAGAGGAGGCTGATGGGCAGGGGAACTGGTGCAGGGAGCAGTTCCCTGCAGCCAAAAACCAGTCCCAGGTGTACCCCCTTAGCATGGTGATGGGTGAAATTATATCTGCAATAAGCAGGTATAAATGTATAGGTAGAAAGCTGTAGGGAATGATGTCTTTACAAGCCTTGCCAAGGGCACTCCAAGGGCCAGACTTTGCCTTGAGCATCAGTTGCAGCTCAATTACCACAGTGGGCATGTGGCGGTACTTGGAGAACCTGACCCCAGAAGGAGTCTTTTAGAGAGACTGATAAAGACAACCAGGCCATAAAAAAAGAGATAAAAATAAAATAATTTTTTTTTTTAAAAGCCCTTTGGTATTTGTTTAAGAGATAAGCTGACAAAAATGCAGAAGACAATTGTTTACACACGCACACAGACACATACACCAGGAAGAAAATTCTTTTCCAAAAATAGCTACTGACTTTTTATTTATAGACTTTTTTTTCTCCCCTTTCTTCTGACATGAAGCAGAGCATTTACATAAGGGGCAAAGAGATCTGATGATGAATAACTGTTTCTTGAGCAGACCAAAGTCCTCATTAGACTTGCCAACAGGGACAGATGTCTGGGCCCAGGGATAGCACCAGAATTAGCAAGTATCATTTAACTGTCTGAAGTCTTCAACTAACAGTCGACAATCTGCCCGAAGTTCAGTGGAATTTTTTTCAAAGCATCAAAATTATGGCAGGCCTGATTTGTTCAGTTTAAAAAGTTTCATGGGGTGGAATAAAAGGCTTCGTTTGTGTCTGAGTTACACCTTATTCATTTTGGCTTCTGCTTCCAGGCCCTTGACCACCTCCTGGCCAGCAAGAAATGTATAATTTTGATACTGGGGGAAGTGGGGCTATGCTGCCATCTGAATCTTGCAGAGGGAGGAACAAAGGCAAGCTGACTTTTACTGTTTGGCCATCTCCCAAAGGTCTTCCTGCAGACCTCTGTGGATCTGTCCCTAAGACACTGACTCAAGATCATTCAGGAAGTTTTGGGCAGAGAAGAGAAGCCACAGTGCTGCATTGTCAGGTTGTCTATAGTGCTGCTCTGAGACTGGAGTACGGACTTGTGGGGGACTTGCTTCCTTCTAGCACTGACTTCTGTTAAAATGAAGCAGCTCTCAGCCGTGTAGCTGCCTTTCCTCTCCCAGGAGCTCACAGCCTCCTGTGCTGCTCTCACCTGCCTGGCAGAACAATCTTCTTCCTCCTAAACTGGGGGTAATAATCCAATGGCTTTGCCAAAAGGACTTTGCAGCTGGCAGGTAAGGGCTGCCCCAGGTGCTGAACACATCTGGCCTCAGAGCTGCAGCAGTTGCCTGTGGGCAACTTAAGGCAGTCTAGTTTTCTGCTCCAGCATTGTGGCCACATATCCTCATGGTGGAAGTCTTTGTTGAGTGTGGAGTTTCAGACTGTGGGCTCAGGGGATGATGCAGGCAGAGGAGGAGGAGGTTACAAAGGAGAAGTCTCTCACTTTGCAGTGCACATGATGCCACCACCGTGAAGAGGATGACGGGAGCAGGGGCAGGGAGAAACACGTACTTTAGCTTTGTGTTGCGTGTATTTTTAGTCTCGCAGAGTACAGAACCAAACTTTGGACAAAAATAGCTATCCACTTACATAACATCCCTGCTTACAGAACTCCCCCCACTGAAGCTCTGGGAGGCTCCTGGAGCAGGGGGCTGTCAGTCACAGCGCAGCCGTGACTCAGCGCGGATGCACACCCCGGCACTGCAAAGTCAAGATTTGCAGTGTTTACATTGCATGAGGCGTGTGACAGCAGGTGCAGAGCAACAGCCCAGCTCCATGGTCCCAAGGATAGGGCAAGGTGTTGACCTGGGCACAGAGATGCAGATGGGGCAGTTCTTCCTCTTTTTTCCCATTTGCCCATGAAAAAATGTGCAGGATGAAGGAAGGATGAGGGAAGGGTTTTCATTCTATGGGTTCCTGGTTTTGCTTTGTTAGATTTTCTTGAACAGTAGGCAGTCTAGACACTGAGCCCTTGCTCTCCGTTGTCTTGCAGTGGGAGTTGCTGGTCTGACACAGCCCAGTTTTAGTATCCCTGTATCCCTGCCACTGCTGTGATTGACTTCTCAGAAGTGAGATTCCAGCTCAGAAGCTCTGGAGCTGAAGAGGTTTGGAGCCACAGTTCACCCTTTGACCCTTTCCTTAGGACAGAGACATACTTACGCTCAGGGGAAAGTTGCCCGGTCACATCCAGGGTTCCAGTTATTCCGGTGATAAACAGGGGAGTGTGGTGTCAAGGGTGCTCATTCTTTCCATTTGCACTTTGAACATGCGTGGTTAGAGATTAGTAATGTGTCATCCTTTCTTCATCCTGTTTTCCCTTGGCAGCGGTGCTGTAAGTGGATGAGCCCGGGCAAGTAGGTGATACTGGTTTGTTTGCCAAAAGCAACATTACACGGTGATAGCACTCGTTGGCTCTGAAGGACCAGTCCTGCTGAACGTGCTTGTTTTCCTGAGGCACCAAGGTGGAATGGGTTTTGGTTAAAAATAACTGACCTCCCCGTGCTGAGCCCGAGCATTTTTTCCTGGGAAGCCATTTTTAACCACAGATGGTCACCATGTGCAGTGGTTATCCAGGAGATCAAAGCTGGAAGCCCACCATGGGGAGGAATTGAATTCTTTCCTTTTGCTATCAGGCCTTCTCAAGTGGAACATCTTCCTGGTTATCCGCTGGTGTGAAGGGAAATGTTTGGGGGGACTATGTGGGAACCATCGGGTCAACGAGAGGCACGCAGTGGTGGGTGTGCGTGTGCATGCTTGGGAACAAACATTGACTGCTGATGGATTCTGAGAAAGCCAGGGCTGTCCACGGTGTCCCAAAATAGCTCATGTAAACAGGTGGCCTTACACTGCATCCATACTCTGAGATGGAGATGTACAGCCCTGAAATGTAATTTGTTATGCAATTTATCAAAATAGCTGTCCTCCAGGGGCTTTAGGGCCTTAGTGAGAAGAGACAAGGAAAAACTAGAGTCATGCTTGCTTTATTGAGATAAACAGTAAGTTGTTTTCTAATGCCTTGAAGTGATTTTATTTGGAGTCTCATGCGACATCAGAATATAGTGGTGCATTTATAGAAATGTTATTTTTATCTTAGCTATGTGGAGGGGTGGCACTAAAATATCCATATTGTTAGTGGCTGTGAAGAAAATATCTTCCAGCACCCTGTCTTTTCAACAGCATCAGCTTTGGGCGCTGTTGTAGGTCAGGTCCCTCTGTCATTCTCCCAGAGGCACACACACGTCACATGTAGGATGCAGAGGTGGTCTATGGGCGTGTATATTGGGGGGAAAGCACAGCCTGGCAGCTTGGGCACCAGACAGATCTGCTTTCTGCGCTGCTTTTCTTGGCTACATCACACCAGGTGTCCTGCTTGCCCACAGGCTCAATGCTCTGACTCCAAAATGTGGGATGCCCTTCCCTGTGTCTCAGCAGTGATGGCAGGATCCTCTGCAGCTCTGGAGGTGCTGGCAGGGGGTCCTTATCTCTCGTACAGCATGGCTGAGCTGGGATTCATGCAGGGACCATAATGTGCTTCCCGTCTGCTTCGGCCTCAGCCTGGCATCTCTCACCTTGGCAGATTCTACCTCCAGCTAAGTTTTTTATTCTTTTATTTAGAGACGTTCAGACATTTCCAAAAATAGAGGAAGCAAAAATCCAGTGTTTTCCCCCAGTTAAAATTCTGGTCAGCTTTTTCTAGAGTAGCTCTAACACTCATACTGCTGGGAATTATGAAATATGTGGGGACCTGGTCTGTTTGCCAGCCCAGTACCTCTAGGTTATGCCGTGTCAAACCTTGGAGGGCAGGAAAGTAATTTGCATATGCTCATATAGATTTTACAGAGAAATTCCCAGAAGATTTTATATGCTTTAAGCAAGTCCAAGCCAGGGACTGAGTAAGACTTTGGCAGCTGGCAAGTTTGTGTCCAAATACCTGAGTTGGAGGCAAGAAGAATTTCTTTCTGTGCTGTTAGTGCTCATCCTGTTAATATACAGACAAAGATCAAACAAAATCCCTGAGAATATGAACAGAAGTGTCTTCAGAGCAGAGCCCGAGTATGGCACGATGAAAAGGCACACAGAGGAGCATAAAATAAAATCCAGAATTCTCATTGAGTGAGTGATCATGATCCAGAACAGGAACTGAGTGTGGGAGACAGAGTCTGCAGTCATGTAGTTGGTGGCTGTGCAGTACTACCTGCACAGTGAGCTAAGGAGTTAATATCCCCAGAGACCTCAGTGCACATTTTTCTGTATCCCAGCAGTCTGTGTTGGATCTTGGTGGAGATCCTGATTTGTCCAAGCTCCACTGCAGTGTTTTAAATCCATCCTGCATGCTCCCTTGACACCTCATTGTTGGAGGAAGCAAGCCCTAAAGGCCTCTGGACGCTCCTGCTGAGCACTGATTCCTTTTCTCCTGGTCACTCTTTTCTAACTCTGGCTTTTTCTGCACAATTCGCTGTTCTCATGCCCTAGCATCAGTCCAGGGTTCAGGAGGGTTTTGCCATTGATTTTTACAGGACCAAGATGTTGCTGTAGGTGTTTCACATCACTGCTGTAGCTGTACAACCTGACATCTCTGCCTAGACAGGCTGTGGGAATTAAGTGAAGCATTTGCCCCAAAGGCTTTTCCCCACCCATCCGGCACTCACTGTGTCTGTGAGGACTTTCTGTCCCTGCACAATAGTCTTTGCTGGGATGTTCAAAGTACTAAAAGAGGGCAGGTTTTCATGCAAAAGCAAATCACAGGCAGACCTGATCCCTAGCTCTGCATTACAAACACGAGAACTAGCACGGAGATGTAATTTCCTTACCCTTGTTGAGTAATACCTTGAGTGCTTGCACAGGGCGGGCTACTCAGGGGACAGGTACCACCAAAAGTGGCACACCATGCATGACCAGCATCTCCTTAACATAAAGCCCCATGTACCCAAATGAGCTTTTTTCAGCAAAGGCAGATAGATACGTGCCGAGTCTCGTTTGTACCCACAATACCACGCACATATTCCTAACTTTTTATAGAAACACTCTTGGTTCTCTGGGTGTGCGTTGGTTTGGGTTTTTTTCATCTGTGGGGATTTGTCCCACGAGCTGGTCCAATCAGCTCCCAAAATGGAGTGATCATGGGAGGCTGTATAGTGAAAATAACTCGTGAGAACTGAAAAAGAAAAATGCTCAGGACATCCAGGCTATTAATAAAAGTGAGTGTTGCAGAGCCCCGTATAAGCTTGCTGCATCAAGGACACAGAAGTAGCTACCAAAACTATTTTGGCTCTTTCAGCCAACAGAGAACTTCCAGCTCACATTGAATTTTTGATATTTTGGTGTCCTTTCTGTGCAAGAGGAGCTGGTGCAAACCTGCCTTAGGGGCATGGGTACAGCACCATGTTGTGGAGCATCCCGTGGCACCCCTCCCGTGGAGGCAGCGGGCTCGCCAGTGATTTTGGCATGGCTACACCCACAGGTGGCTTTGGAGAACCTCAGCCTACAGCATGGCTGTGTTTCTTCCACTCTTACCCTCATGCACACTGCTTTAATCCAGTGCCAAGAGCTTCCTACTGCTTCATAAAGTCCTTGCAGCATCGATTTCCAGTCTTTGCGCTATGGGAGCAATAATTAACCGAGCTGTAATGTTTTCCATTGCATATTTAACTCTGTATGCATGGCGTGGCCTTGCCAGAGCTTGGATTTGCAATTCCACGGCCCGGGAAATGCACGCACGAGGTACATCTTTAGTGAAGGATCCCAGCCAAAGTGATGCCTTCTCCACCACAATTTCAAAGATCAGCGCACAAACAAATCGCTGCGCTTCCGACGGAGCGCTTCTATAAATATGGGAAGAGCTTGTTTGACTGTGATCCACATCTTCCAGGCAGATCTCAACCCCCACCCTCTGCTTCCCTCCGTATTGTGCTGATGCCAGATCAGCAAATGTTCAGAGAAACAGGATAGGCCACAGCTGTAAACCAGCGATGGCATCTTGCGTGTTGGGCTGTTGTTGTTTTTTTTTAGCGTGAAAGGCTGGAGTAGTGCAACACTGAAATTGCACTGGCTAAGATAATAAATGGATCAGACAAATATAGCTGGGCATATGCTGAGTGTCGGTATGGGTTTTTAATTTCCCTTCTTCAAACCAAGAGCTATAATAAGATGTTTCCTGGCTTGTGTGTGAGTGTTTTTAATAGCTTCATTTTTTTTTTCTTGCTGGATATTTCTGGACATGGCTGTACTAGCCAAGCCCTGCACAGCAGCTACAGTGAAAATTGTTTTACATCTCTGAGCTGAGAGTACAGTAGGTGCCATAAACTATTCTTCAAGTCTGTTCTGTCAACGGGTGAGCACATTAGCAGCCTATCTTTGCAAACTGAAGCAGCATCAGAGATGGCAGAGGAAAGAGGTTTTGTTTGCAGGAGAAAAGCACAATTCTCAGCTGGCTTATTGTCAGAGCAAGGGAGGGTGTGCTTTTGTTTTATCTGCCTCTGAAGTCACAACAGGCAGTGGATTTGCTCCTTGATCTTCTCCTTTGTCAATCCCAAATCCAGTCCAGTCTGGACTCCAACTCTTTTCTGAGGGCCAGCAAACCCCGCAGCCATGCAGCAACCACGAGATGCTGCAGGATTAAGGGGCAGGAGGAGCTGGTAAGCAGAAAGCTTCCCACAGTATCATGCACACACACAACACAGCAGCAGTTAGAACCATGGATTTGCATGAAACCAAGCTTCTCATAAGCTTTGTGGAGTTCATACTCTGCCCATCATCTCTTAAGCTGAGCTAATTCAGCTTTATATCCTCCATCCCTGTCCCACGTTACAAAGGCAGGATGCCCAGAGTGTCACCCTGGGCAGCAGCGTTTCTTCATCACTGCAAGAGCCGGGATGTCACCTGTGGATAAAGTAGGGCTTTGGGGCTGGAGTGAGTCATATGGTGACCACTCCTTGTGCTGGAGGCAGCTTATCAGAAGCCCTATGATATGTGTGTACTTGCTTAAAATCCCATTGTCAGATGTCATCTGAGTGATGAATCTCAGCTTTCACTCAAACAGAATGATCCCACATCCAGCTCTAGCAGCTGTGACCTAGGTGGCTCAGAAACCCGAAGGCGTATCCAAGGTATGCTCTTATTTTAACCAACTGGATTTATTTTTAAAGTCAGCATCATGGCTGGAAGAGGCCTGAACTGCGGGCGTCTTCATACTGGAGCCAGCTCCCAGATCTCAGGGAGGACATTTCTAAGCCTCCTGAATAATACTTGAACTTTAATTTGACGTGAGTCAGCATTGTAGTGATGTTATGGGAAAGGCAAACATTGGACTAAGGAAGCGTGTTCCACAAGAAAAGATCAAACTAACTCGACCTACTGAGACTGAGGGAAGGACATTTCTCCAGGGCACAACAAGCCAGCTGAGAGAGGGAGACAGGTTTCTGCTAAGACACGTGCATCCCACCTCTGTGGAATCAAGTACAGGGACATCCCTGACTGAAAAAGGAGACAATGGAGCAGTGGAGCATTAGCTCCTACTTTAAGACTTCAGTAGGGAAATACTTCTGTATCTCGTCTCCTCATCTCAGGAATGGGATCATCAGCATCATTCTGCCTTATGCATGTTAACAGAACAAGTAATCAGACCTTATCATTTCAGGGCCATGTCAGTCCCTCTGATAAGCAAATTTATAGCTCCAAGTGCGTGCAGAGTCAAGAGTCAGCAGTGGCTTCAGGAAAAAATGAGCATGAATGTGGGTTCTCCCATGGGTGGAGAAGGACACCACTCTCATCAGTTGTGGCTGTTTTCTTCTGCAGGCAATAATGCACATTCCTCCTGGACCTCTGAAGCAGTTAAAAGTGGGTAGGGGAGGAAAATAGGACCCAAACAAGCATTTCCATAGGAATGCAATTCACTCCTGTGTCTTAAATACCAGCTCCCACCATGATTTTGCCACTTCATTCCCGGTGTGACCCCAGCTCTGATGAGCTGAGCCCTAACAGGTCCTCTTCTCAGGGTGCACGTGTAGGGCAGCATGTCTGGAATCAGCTTCACAAAGGGGGTCTGTCCCTGCCTTTCCCCCTGTGTCCAGCTGGGCCATGCTCAGCTGCTGGGACAAGGAGTGCTGGGAGCAACTGCAGGGGCAGCTGCAGTGGCAAGGAGCACACCCCTCACACCCCTTCTGCTGGAATTGGAAAGGGGCTGTCCCGCTGCCGGTCCCACCACGGCTGTGCCACCATCCCCCAGGCTCCGGGCTCGGCTCCTCTTTGTCCAGACCTGCTGCAGACCCAGGGCTGGGGAAAATGCTGCTGCTGAAAAGGTGGCTCAGCAGTGGATGCTGAACAGGTTCTGCCTGGAGAGAGAGGAGTTTCTGTGAAAGCTGCCTGAGCTGGCTGATGCATGTGGTGTTTTACTGAGGGCTCTGCCCGGCTCAGCCTGCACTGCGGCCGCGGTTGCAACAGAGGCAAAACTCATATTATCCTGCAATACATTGAGAATTTGCCCCCGTTCCTTGGAGCTGCTGGGTACCAGGGCTACCTGGGCTTGTGTTTCACCTTTGGGCTGAAACATCCCATGGCCAGCTGTCAGAAGCATATTCTGTCTGCACTCAGCTCATTTATCACGACCTCAGCATTGCATCTGTCCTCATTTATTATCCTATATATATATACCAGGTGGAATGGCCAGGGTGTCTCATGGCAGGAGGGAATCCTGGGCTGCAGGTGCATCCTCATCCTGGTACAAAAGGCAGGAGACCCGTGGCCATGGCAGAGGCTCTGCTGGTGGTACCAGCATCCTCTGCCTGCAGGAAGAGCACGCACCTCACTGCCTCAGCAGGCACCCTACAAATGGGCTTTTGCTCCCAAACGTAGCCATGGTGTTTGTGTGCCCTCCCTCCAACAGTTCTCACTTTCCAGGCATTACCAACACATCCATGCATCCTTTTGCAACAGTAAACCAAGGCGCAGGGGGCCATGAGTGACATACAGAGGTCTGTGTGTCCATGCAGACTGTGCTTGGCCTGTCTCTTCCTATGTAGGAGGTGCAAACCAGGAGTTAAGATTGCGTGACACTTGCTAAACAACGCAGAGACACCTCTGCTTTGGGAGGGTGCTTAGGAAATTCTTCGTGTTGAAATCAACCGCAGCCGGCTGCTTTCCTCCTGTGCCGGCTTGTGCCGAGTGATCGCTTCCCATTTTCCTCAGATCCAGCTTTGCAGATGTGCGTGGACGCCTCCCCCCAGCCTGAGACTAAGCCATGCAATGAGACCTTTGTGTCTGAGACAGCCTGCACACGTAACATCTTATATAAACAATAATGGGCTTCGTGATTACTTCTGTTGCTGCCACGGCATCGTCCCTTCTCGGCACGTCAATCACCACCTTCCCCCAGGGAACATTCCGGTTTCCCAGGAGGTTGTGAAGCTTTGATCGCACGCCATGGCAGTGGGATGGAGCACATAACCATCCCTAAGCCCTTCCTACGCTGACACTGAGCAGGAGGACCCTGAAACTGGCTGGCAGTGGGACAGTGAGGCCCAGGGCAGGGTGCACTTCACGGTGCCTCGCATGCCCAAAAGGAGATGGGAGAGGTTTTCCCTGTCCTTGGAGCAAGTGAGGCTGGTAGCAACATCCTTCCTCTCAAGCCATGATGGGAGAAAGAGTTAATTCACCCCTGACACCAAATGCTGAAGCGTTTGTTCTGGCAGCCAGTGCCGGGCAGCAGGAATACACTTTTGACGAAGATATGTTAGGTAAAATGGAGCGGTGACCCAAGGAGGTGTAATTAGCTCTGCTGTCACATAGGAAAGGACATGTTTATACAGATTATTTCCAATTTCTAGCAACACCTGCTCACTTGCTTTAACCAGGTTTCTCAAAATAAGGACTAATTAGCACTTCCTTGGAAGGCCAGCTCTCTCCAGGCAATGGCTTTACCTTTCAATTGGTATTCCTTCTGCAGGAAGGCACATTAATTACTGTATCAGGAAAAGCTAATGGTAGCAGGAAACCATTTCCATGCCTAAAGCTAATACAAGGAGAAGGCAGAGCTCACTAGATCTGGACTTCCTTGCTCATGCCAGAGGTGAGGGCTGTGCAGTGAGTTTCCTCCTCTGCATCCTTGAATGAGAACAGTATTTTGCATCTGTATGATTTCTGTGTGGTGCTGCTTCCCCAGAGTTTGAGCCCAGCAGCTCAGGGCAATGCTTGTGCCACCCTAGCAGTGGCACAGAGCTAAGCCTGACCACTGTGGTGGCTTGGGGCCAATAGGAGCCCCTGTGGCATTAATGTTGGAGACTTCTGAGTGAGCCTGTGCTGGGGGCTGGACAAGGCTCCCTGTGGTTTTTTTAGCAAATGTAACTATGGACAAGGCTCTGATCACAGATAGATATTAACTATATCTTGGGATTAATGGCATTAATTGATGCTGCTGTTAATTGATGTTTGTAGAGTACCAGTGTACTCTACAAACACCTTCCTAAAGCCAGGGGATTGTGAGCAAGCTGATGAAATCTCCCTGGGAGCAGCTGCAGGTGAGTGTGCCAAGGAAAAAGAGAGGTGTGACTGGCCAGGGCAATGCTCCCAGCCCAGCCCTTCATCCCTGCTCCTAATCACCAGCTCTGCTGAAACTTTACAGCAAAGAATCCCCTTTTGAAAACCTTCTGCTTTCCTCTCCTGCATGAAGGGATGAACATAGCCATCAGCTTGGCTGTTCCCAGTCCTTGTCTCCTTGTGCATGATGGGGATGACCTTCTTATCCCGTGACACATTTCTGGAGGTGCTTTTGTATCCTTCCAGCACAGTCATCCATGAAATCAGTCCTCTTTTGGTAGCTACAGCTTGGTGGCTTCTACAGCACTGCAGTGTTTAGGAAAATGTGGATTTTTGGGAAATGATTTGCATTGACCCAGCTCCCTTGCAGCCTTCCACACAATGCCACAGAGGAGAAGGTGAGAGGACACCGCCAGTCTCACCTTCCCTGTGCTTGAGGCCATCCAACCACAGCTCATCCCTCATGTTCTGAGCCTGTGAGCTTGTTTTTTGGCTAAAACATATCTTCCATGGACTTATCCAAGCTGGCTTTGACCATCTCAAAACATGGAGACTCTGCTACTTCCTTTGGCACTTGTTTCCAACTCTCAAGCTTGTGTTGCCAATGCATTTCTTACTTAACTTGCCCAGTTTTGGTTTACAGCTTTTACTTTTGGTTTTTCCTTTTTCTGACACAGCCTTTTCGTGCCTAGAGTTATGTGTTCATGCACTGTAATTGAATCTACTGTCTGAGAGGATGGCTCTCCAGGTGCCTTCCTATCAGCACCTTCTCCAGTTCTTTTTGCCGCCATGGACACCAGGACATGAATGCTGTCTCTCAGCTCCAGGTTAAAAATTCTTCCAAAGGTATTTTTAAGGGCCTGGTTAATACTTTGTGCTAGAACATCACTTGCTATTCATCTGCAATTTCCCTGTATCTCCTTCCCTGCTTTCCTCTCCTGCCTTTGTTGCACTAACTCTTGAACACTAAAAGGAACAGAAAAGGCATAATTTCAAAACTCATGTAAGGAAAATGTATTTTTTCTCTGCCCAATCTATGTGGAAGTCACTGCCATAAAACAAAAGCAAGGCCAAGCAAGGAAAAATGACCACAACTAACAAAAGACATCTGCAGGAATAAGCGTATTTCATATCTTTTTTAAAGACCTTTCAGAAAGTTGTAAGTCCTTAAACCCTGTGGCAGTCTTAACTCATGGGGGCTTCAGAGAAGTTCTGGTTTGAGAAGGTTGTTCAGGAGGAGTTGTGCAGTGAAACATCTGCCTGTGCCAATTGCCAGGCCAAGGCAGAACAGGGAAAGGACCAACAGCCTGAGCCAGTGGGGTAGCCCCTACATGCCTGAGCTTGTTGGCATGCCCCTTGGAGACAGAAGTGTGACCTTCCAGACAATGGAAATCCCTACTCCCCAGCTGACCTAGTTCAGCTTCACGCATAATTTAGCATGCCTTATAATATTTTATAGACTCCACTCTGTAGCTCAGCATCGAGCTATTATTTAATGAAATGATCCCCAGTAGGGACCTTAGGAGAACTAATTGTACATGAAAGCTTTGGGGGTGGGGTGGTGGGAAACATCCACAAAATGTTTTAAATACTGAATTTTGCTTCTCTTAATATTTATTCTTTTATAGCCTCTATTCTGGTTGCAATTCTGCACATACAATTCAGCATGATGTTGATTAAATCTGGTGCCAGTGCAAACCAGTATCAGACTCAGGCCCAGAGAAGTACTATTTTAATTGTTCTGTAACCATTTTGCCAGCTGGGACCTTTTTCTAATGCCACTGGTAGATGTGTGAAAAAGCAGTTGCAGGAGATTTCTAAGAGAAGAAATTCAAGGCAGTCCCCTTCTCCATGCATCCAAGAATTTGGGTACTCTTCCAGGCAGTTCTGCTTGAGGTCTCCTTATGGATCTCAGTCCATATCCACAGCAGCAGGAGGCCGAGCAGTGGGTTGGGGAGCATGGAGGGGAACCCCCTTCCAAGAAAGGAGCACCTATTTATTATTTTTTCCTGTTTATTTTTCTCAACATCGAATTTGCAAAATAAGCATGATCCGTTGGGTTTTGATGACCCAAACCCAAAAGCATTTTGAATGCTTTGCAAAAATGTGGTGCCTTATTATTATGTTGTTTTTTATATTTTATATTCTTTTTTGTTTTATTTTATCCAATATCTCAGCAGACCTGTCAGCTTACAGCAGACTCCAGGGAACTCTGGTGTGTTGACATGACTTGCAAAGGATCACATTAAGTCACCCATCGAGACTTTTCATTGGGGACAGAGGAATGAAATGAAGCAAGTCTTACCCTCAAGAGCCTGGAGAACAAGGAAGCTTGAGGAGCACCTGAGTGGTATTGATGGTATGAAGTGCAAGAGGACATGGGAGCTCTGGTTCTTGTCCCCCAAATGGCTTTGCAGGATGCCAATTGCCATGGATGAGGACAGCTTCTGGTACAGGCTGATGAGTAATTATTTTTCCTACTGCTGCTGAAGCCACTGGAAAGATCTGGCTGATCCAGGATGTCACGTCAGAACCTAATTCCCGTTTCTGCGAACACCCCTACGCTCGTGTTCAGTGCTTAATAAAAGGTAAGCTCCAGTCAATGGGAAAATGTGCTTAAGAGCTTTATTCGCTTTCTTAAGCACTCTGCTGAGTCTGGCCCCATGCAATGTGTCAAGCACTCATTACTCTTATCTTTTATTGTTTTAATACAAATAGTTGTGTGGGAATAGCCCTCTCACCACAAAGGTGGGGATTTTTTGGAGGGGAGGTCACCCTGTGCATATGCACTTACTAATAACAACGTGTTTGGGTGATGTTCCGGCTTTCTGCTCTGAGGAAATAAAGGGGAGGAAACATGATTGTCTTGGAGCAGGTACAAAGCTTTGAGATACCTGCCTTGGATGAAGTTGCAGAAAGTCTTTCTCTTTGTATTGCAGGGCCTGGCAGCCCGGTGAGATAATAGAAGATAAAGCAAATTGTACGACAGTGGAAAATGCTGAGCTCCCTGAGTAATTAAGGGTTGTGTAAGACGGTCGCATGGCTTGCAACGATTATTAATGCAGTCACGTTTGCATTATATAAAGGATAATTAAAATGCAGCCTGCTTACCATTGATTACACCCTTTGCCTGGCACTGGTAGCAGTAGCTGCGCAGCCAGGCAGCAAAGGTGGCTTGGGAAGCAGCGACTGCCAGCAAAAGGAGAGACTGTGGGGTGCAGGATGCCCAAAACTGTGGGACACTGCTGTGCTGTGGCTTTGGACAAATCTTCCAGCAGATTGTCTCCTCTCCCTGTCGCAAAGGCAGGAGGGTAACTTTTCCTTCCATCATGCCACAGTCACTAAAGCTTCCCTAAAAGAGTTTTTTGGGGTCTGTTGAACATGGGCAGTGGTGTTGTATAAGCAGTTCTCATTACATGCCTAGGTTAGCCATGGATTATAGATTGGTGCATCTGAAGAAATTTTGCCAGGGTAACCTGAGGAAGCTGGGAGCTGAGGGACGAAGAAGGTCACTGGCAATAGCCACTGCACAGCTGGGAGCCACCCTTAGCCCTAAACAGGCTACCTTGCTTTTGCCAGCCCCATTCCATCTGTGGGTACCACTCAGGAGCATAGGGAGGCACAGGTCAGAGAAGGGCAGCTTCCTGAGGCAGGGCAGAGCAGACCAGGCTGAGGATGCCAGCTGGCCCCACCGGGATTCCCAAAGCCCAGTTTCATCAGCAATGAGGTGTGAAAGATGGGAGGGGGCCTGGCCATGACTTTCTGGCAGCTCCAGCTCCAAGATGAAGGGCAGCTTCACTCACAGGATGCTGCACATGAAACTGAACACCAAGAGGGGCCTGAAGTGATGTGTTACTTGTGTGGAGGTTGCAGCGAGCATTTTCCATAGTTCCTACAGCAGGGAGAGACAGAGTGCCCAGACCAAGAAGAAAGGAGTGTAAACTCCCTGACAGCAGCTCCTGTAAGCCCTTGAACCCCTGGCTGCATGTTCTGTGGCAGAGGGCACCTTCTGGTGCTGAAGAGGGGTTCAAGCGGAGCTAGGGAGGCCTGGCCTCTGTAGGATGCCCTGCTTCCTGGAGCTCTGTCTGTCTGCTCCTGGCAGGGCAGGCAAAGGAGACACCTCAAACCCACATCCAAGGCTGTTGGGATGATGTGAGCAAACTGTGTCTTTGTGTTCCTGATTATTTTTCTGTGTTCATGATTATTTCCCTGGGACTCCTGTCCTCGATGCAAGGGTGCTTCTTGAGCAGTGACAAAGGCAGTGCCTCCAAGGGAGCTGGAGATAACAGTACACAGGAGAATGAGCTGGACCTACTGTTTTCTCCATGGAAACATGATTGGCACTGAGCTGCTAGGCCCAGTAAATTCAATTATGGCTGTAGACAGAAATGTGTTTAAAGAAAAAAAGCCAAGCTGGTCTAAATGAAAATATAACTGTGTGCCCTAGAATTGTTTGGGTTCACTCTTTGTTTTCTGTAGTCCCAACTACTTACCAACTACAGACTTGTGGGATAGGTGTGTTGAATGATGCTTCCTGTGAAGCCATGGTACCCTACCCGTGCCCTGAATTATGGGGCTGGACAGTCAGCCAATGCCAAACATTTAAAGAGTGAAATACCTTTAGAAAGTCACTTTCCATGTAAGGGACCTGAATAACCAAAACCTGAAGATGACAGCTGGGAGCCTTTAGCCTTCCTTCCAGCCAGTCCTGCCCCAACACCCCTCCAGTGGCTCATGAGAAATCACTTTTAAATACAGATTAGCGTTCCTTGCAATTCAAGGGACCCCTTATAAAGATACCTGAGCTACACAGAGAAATGCTGTGAGGTGGGGAAGACACAAGCGGGGTTTGAAAACCCTGGTTACAGATGGATGTCTGTCCCAAATAACCACCATGAGCTTCCCCCCTCTGTTTTTATAACTCCCCATTTCCACAGGTGATGTGCTCTCTGTTTGGCTGGGGGTCAGAATAATTTCTTGCAGCTAAAAAGCTGCAACTGGAATCTGAACACAACACTTTTCCATAAAAACTCAGGCAAATTAAGAACAAAAGTTCCCCCAACTTCAGCCCTACCCTTGGCACAATGTTTTAGTCCACTCAGCCTCCTCCACTCAACCCTGGGTAGCACTGTTGGCATCTCCTGCTCCCCAGACCATCCTACCAGGCAGGGAAAACCCCTTCATGCCACCTTTTCTTCTAGGGAGGCATCTGCCTCCAAAGCCACAGACTTCAAAACCATTTTTTTCTCTCCATGGAAAGAATTAATTGCTTTAACTGCACATTGTGGTGGGTACAATTCAGTATCTTTTTAATTGGCGTCTCACCTGAGTTTTCTGCATTCTCTCATGAAATCTCATTACTGGTTTGAGATCGACCTTGCTTATTTAGTCACTGGGTGGCAAACCTGTGGAGAAGTCAGGAGACATGGATGGCTTTTCCAATGTTGCTACTGACTTTGCTTGACTCACTTTCAGATTCTTATCCAAACTATGATTTGTTTCCCGATCAGCAAAACAGAGGTTGTTGCTCAATCCCCTTCAAAAACTGCTCTGAGAACTTGGTGTAGAAACCAGCCAGTGGGCTCCAACTTGAGTGAGTTTCCATTTTTCAAATCCATAACAGTTTTAATTCTGTGCTTTGAAACAAAGAAGTATGGAAATGTTCAACTCTTTTTTTTTTTTTTTGGGTGGGGGATGGTTTTTAGAAGCTCTATAATTTTGGTATGGTGGGAGAGTTAAAAATAAATTCTTCCCACAAGATTTTAGCCTTGCACAGGACCAAATCTTGAAGGAAGCAGTATTGCTGTTGATTATAATTGTCAGGCTTTGGCATTTCTGTGTTGTGGAAACCAAGTACCAGGGCTCAGGCATGGGGCCTCAACCCAGCAATGCTCTGCTTTCTCATCTCTATTATTCCCAACTGAAAGCAATAAAATGCCTCTGCTCTGAATGGACACATTTCAGGCTGCTCTGGGAGGAGCTGCCAAGCCCATGGCGAGAGGCAGCTCCCTCTGCAGAGGAGCACGGCCAGCCAAGCGCTCTCCTGGGCGCTGCTGACACGTGGGGAGGAATCACCTGGCTCTTCCATGTGGACTCTGCCCGCAAAAATCAAGTCCGACTGACTGCTCTGGAAAAGTCATCCCACCCATCCTCACAGTGCCGGGCAGGTCAGGGGGTCATTCCATGGATTCGGGGAGAGGTGCACAACCCCCTGCATCATCGATGCCCTCTGCAGACCCGGAGCAGGTAGGAGGGACTCCTCTCACTTCAGCTGGACTCTCACACAGCTGGAGCAACCCACTGCCCTGGATCATGGCCGAGGCCATCCCCCCTCCCGCCCTGGCTGTGGGTCCAGGCTGGAAGAAGACACCCTGGCACGAGGCCACGGGAAGTTCTCTGGTTACGCAGGTGGCCCCACGCAGGTAGTTTTGCTTAATGGTATTAAACAGAGGGGGATAATGTTACCTCGGGGATCAAGTGGTGAGCTTTGTACAGCGTGACCTGCGGCAGCAGTGGGAGCCTCTCCTGCCACAGACAGGCCTGGGATGTCACAGGGAGCCAGCAGGTAGGGGGCAGATTTATTGGGGAAAGAAGCTGGCTTGGTCCACCTGGAATGGCTGGACTGCTCTCAATAAAACCCACCTATTCCCAAGAGTGTAGCCCCTCTGAGCCCAAGGGTTTTTAATTTTATAATGTTTTTATTATTATTTTGAGATTACCTCCAAACACACCAAAGCCATTTATCCTCCTCTACCTTCTCTTGCCCAGACCCATCATCAGCCCAGGTCTCCCTCCGAACATGCTGGAGCCATTCATCCCTCTCCATCTCCTTTTGCCCCTGCTTTCCACCACTGCTACTGCTGGAAATGAGCTCCACATTTAAAACCAACCATTTCAGAAGTGGCCATGTGTCTGCAGCTGTGTGAGTCCAGGGAAGGAACCAAATATCGAATAACAAATCAGTGAGGTGGTGTCAGGATCTGCTTGCTGGCACGTGGGCGGAGGGCAGACAGACAACGTGCCCAGAAGTTGCTGGCTCGGCTCTGGTGACACTGGCAGCTTGTCCTGTGCCCTTCCTGTAAGGCTGGCTCCTGCTGGGGTGGGAGCCACAGTGGCCCGCTGTCACCTCGCCAGGCTTTGGGTGGTGCATCCAGATACAGAAAGAAGATGCCATAAGGGGGAAGTTATAGTGGATATATATATGTAAGTACATATATATGAAGGACTGCTCATCTCCATTGTCAATCCAGAAAATGGCAATTTCAGTCACATTAAACCATTAAAAGAGGTGCCCCCTTAACTTCTGTGAAGGCAGGACAAATTTCGGGTGAGTTTCTGTTGGAAGGGAGAAGTGATGAACTTTTGATGAACCGGGGCTGGAAGCAGACAGTCGCTCCTATTGAACCAGCATCGTGTAAGGCTGGCCTCATTAATGAATGTCAGAGAGCCCGCCCGAATCAGAGGTTTCAGGCCTCTGCTTTTCCTCTTTTAATTGCATTTTCCAGAGTTCATAGGCCAGAGTAAGTGGGGAAATTTCTGATGGGTCAGAAATGGCTGTGGTTTGGAAAGAATTTCAGGCATCCTTCATGTGACCTCCTCCTCCTCCTCCCTGTGCACAATTGTTACTTTTAAAAGAAGCAGGGATAATGGGGGACCAGGGGATCTGCCTTGCAGAAATCTTGCCCTCAGTCCTGCTTCTTGCAAATCCCTTCTTTAACGTGTGGACAGGGAGAGGCCAGGACATGTGGCCTGTGCAAGGACAGGGGGCTGGCAGTCAGGCACACCTTGCTCTGCTCTCCTGTGTGAGCCAAAGCCTACAGCAGCCACCAGGCATCTTATGGAAGCAGTCACAGTTCCCATGGCATCGGTGGAGTTTGGGGTTAATTTGGAGCCAAGTCAAGGTTTGCAGAGCCCCAGGAGTGGGTGGAACTCACTCCCTTAGAGGTGGGGGAAAGTCCCCGCGCTCCCTCGCTGACTCAGCTGGCCCAGGCAGCTGGCCTAGCTGATCTTAAACAAGCCAATTAAGGCTGCACAGTGGGAATGACTCTCAGCTGAAGGCTTGATTGAATAAAGGCTGTAAGATTTAGCTAATAGTGCCCCAAATCCCAGCTGAGCGTTCCTTATTTAGAGAGTCAGCTGTGCCCCCCTCAGCTCTTCCTTTGCCAGGGGCAGGACATGATTCAATTGGCACAAACCCACCAGGGAGTGAGTGGCAGACTGAGCTTGGTGCAGGGCAGTGAGGGGAGCAGAACAGGTCTCCCAGCCTCAGTTTCCCCACCTGCAAAAACAGTGATGCTTCTGAAAGGTGCAGGCACCCCAGCCTGTCCTGCAATGGATGTGGGGTGGTTGTAGCACTGGGTTAAATCACAGATGTGTCTCTGGAGGGGACACGTGAAGTTATCACCATGTGTCAGGGGGGAGAAAAGTTGGGCTTTTCAGCATCCTGCAGCAGCCTGGTGGTATCTCTCCATGAAGTGTTTTAGGCTTCCTGATGAAAAGGTGAAGAAAGGCATCCTCGGCTCCGGGAGACAGCCCTATGCTTCCTGCCATGACTGTGGAAGAAGCTGGACTCAGCATGAACAGGTAACAGTTATCTCTGCAAAACTCCCAAAGAAATTGCTTTCTTTGGGCCCAGGACCTGACATTAGGGCTGGCTGCAGCTCACCTTTATCTGTGGTTCCCAGGCTGCAAACCCTGCTCTGGTTAAATCTAAGAGGCAAGATGATATGTAAGGGCCCAGATCCTTACCTAGATGCTGTGTTGCAAAACAGGAGGGTGTTTGCAAGAGAGGGAGGGATGGGGAATTTAAAAAAAAAATATTATCATTTTAATTGTAGGGGAAAAAAGCTCTCTTCAAAGAATACCTCCTTGTGAATTTATAGTCCTCCAACCCAGTATTTTATGATCTCAACAAGAAGCTCATAAAAACAAATATTTGGAAAGGGGGAGGAAAAGAAGAAAAAACGGGTATAAAAGAGGCACCGGCAAGTCTCAACTGAAAACATGGAGGGAGGTTTCCTAAGGCAAGAGTTCCCATAGAAGGAGCTGGGCCAGCTCAGCAGGAGAGGATGTTTTATGGGATACCTTTTACTCGGGCTCTCCTCAGTGCCAGTGGGTCAGGAGGCTTGACAGTGGTGGTGAGGTGCTTTCAGCAAAGAGAACGCAGGGAGGACGCAGTGGGCTTTGCTTCAGCATCTGGCAAAATCCTTACTCATCCCAGGGATCTGTGAGGGGATCGCCCAGCTAGGAGAGGGAGTGCCTCGACTGGAGGAGGTGTTGGTCTGGAGGATGCTGTTGTGGCGAGGGGAGTCAAGTGCAAATTGCTCAGAGCCCCTCATTTCTGCAGGGATTCAGGAAATGTGTTTAGTTTGACCTGGAGCTGGAAAGGGCTCACAAAGTTGGAGTGGTGCCCAGCAGAAGGTGGGCACAGGCTCTCAGCTACCTGCACATGGCAGAGATGACTCAGCTTAGTGACATTGACTGCTACAAATGACAAGGAAGTACATAGCAAAAAAACACAGAAATGCTGAAAATCTGGTATTCAGCAGTCTCAATTTCTGTGTGAGGGAGGGGAAGTTATTTTTTAGGGTTTGGTGGTTTCTTTCTTTCTTTTTCCTTTTGCCCTTCATGCTCCCCAAAGACTCTGCTGTATTTTACATGTTCTGGTTCAGCAGCCTCTGAGCACCTTCTCCTTCGGTGCTCCCAGACAGGAGCAGGCTTGGTTCTGCAAAAGATCCTTTGCTGGGTCTGGTGTCCTGAGTGCAACCTGGCCACACACCTGGGCTGCCTATGATCCAGGGAGCAAGAAACCCAAAGCTGTGTGTTTCTACTGTCTAGATAAATTCACTGCTCCTTCCAGACACTTTAAAGCCAGCAAGGAACATCAGTCCCATCCTCTGCCCTTGAGCCTACAGTGACTGGTTTCCCTGTGTTTAGTCTACCACATTTCTGTGCCAGATTAGAGTCCTGTCGGTGCCTCCATGAAAGCAGATGAGCTGTAATCAAACCACCTCCCAGGATCACCCATGCACTTCAGGGTTTTTCCTTCCTTTCCCTGGGCTATTCCCACCTTTTCAGTGCCCTTTCCAAATCGCAGACTTCAGCACCCAGTGCAATCAGTATGGGCTGGGTAAAACCAAGCCCTGCTTTCCCTCCCTACCCCCATCACCAACATGTTAGGAGTTCATTTACCCCTTTTGCTATAGGGCTGTGCTGGGAGCTTGGATTTCCTTCTCTACTCTTATCAGCTAAGGGTAGGTCTACGGTGTGTCTGGGACCTCTGGGTGAACAGGCAGCTGTCCCCTACAGCCAGCAGCAGGGAGAGGTGGCCTGCAAGCCGTGGCAGCAGCACCCGCTGCTCTTTTAAGGCCATGAAAAGATGTTGTACCTAAACAGCCATTAAGCACCCACTCCTGATCACAGAATCACAGAATAAACTGAGTTGGGACACACAAGGATCACTGAGTCAAGCTCCTGGCTTTCCACAGAACACCCCAAGAGTTACACCCTGTGCCTGAGAACATTGTCCAAACATTTATTGAACTCTGTTAGGCTTAGTGCTGTGACCACTGTCCTGGGGAGCCTTTGCCAGTCCCAGCCACCCTCTGGCTGAAGAACCTTTTCCCAATATCCAACCTAAACTTTCTCTGACACCACTTCAAGCCATTCCTCAGGTCTTGTTCCTGGTCACCAGAGAGAAGAGATCAGTGCCTGCCCCTCCTCTTCCCCTCACTAGAAGTTGTAACTGCAGTGAGGTCTCCCCTCAGTCTCCTCCAGGCTGAACAGACCAAGTGCCCTCAGCTGCTCCTCATACGCCTTCCCATCAAGGCCCTGCACCATCCTTGTTGCACTCCTTTGGATGCTTTCTAATAGCTTAATGTGTTTCTTATATTGTGGCACCAAGACCTGCCCCCAGCACTCAAGGTGAGGCTGCCCCAGTGCAGAGCAGGACAATCCCCTCCCTTGCCCGGCTGGCGAGGCTGTGCCTGAAGCCCCCCAGGACACGCTTGGCCCTCCTGGCTGCCAGGGCACTGCTGGCTCACATTCAACTTTCCCTCAACCAGGACCCCCAGGTCCCTTTCCATGGCACTGCTTTCCAGCATCTCATTGCCCAGTCTGTCCTTACATCCCAGGTTTCTCCATCCTAGGTGCAGAATCCGGCACTTTCCCTTGCTGAACTTCATATGGTTGGTGATTGCCCAGCCCTCTGACTTGTCGAGGAATCAACAGCTCCTCCCAGTTTTGTATCATCTGTGAACTTAGTATCTCTTCCAGTCCAGCATCCAAGTCATTTATAAAGGTGTTGAAGAGCACAGGGCTAAGGGTTTCCCTCCTGAAACCATCCTGGCTGTGATTGATGTTTGTGTTGTCCTTCAGATATTTTTCAATACCTCCCAGAATAATCTCCTCCATAATTTTACCAGGCACTGAAGTGCACACACAACAGTATCCCTTGCTTTTGCTATTTCTTTCTTTATTTTCTCTTAAACTCATAATCGGTTTAAAGATGTGTAAGAGTGGCTCTTTCACAATTTGCACTTTGGAAATGGGGAAAGTGTAATACTTCCCCTACAACTTGCAGAAATGTGTTCAGTTTTTCCAAAACAAGAAATTTACTTCCTGGCCAAGGTCCAGAATGGAAAATTTAAGAGTAGTAAATATTTCTGAGTATGTGGGGGATGTTCTTGTTTTGATTTTGCATATTTTTTTATTTGTTTGTTTGGGGTTCTGGGGTTTTGTTTAAGTTGTGGAGGGTGTCTGCCCTTTCCCCCAGCTCCTTGCACAGCTGCAACAGGATGCCCCTATTTTAGGAGGCAGAAGCTGATGTGATTCTCCTTGGTTTCCCCCACGCCTGACTCGGGGGCTGTGACAGAAACCTGTGGGGGATGATAATCTGTGTAATTCTGGCAGTGCACACACTGGAACAGGTGAGCCTGGGAGCAGCAGGGCGGCTGGGCAGGGCTGTGGCAGGTACCATCTGTATGTATATATCTGTATAGGACCATGAAGATGAGTGCTCTTCCCTGCACTGCACCCATACCTATATAGGCAGAAAGAAACACATTTTTGTAGGCTTTGTTTTCTCTCTTATCCATGCATGTCCTCAGAAATACTAATTACTGAGAGTAAATTGTTGGGAAACAGCTGCACAAGTCCGTCCGTTTGCTGGTAGAGTCATTTCCTCTGCATCCTTCCACCCATGCATTTTAGAGAGGAAAGGGATTTATTATAAGGCAGCGCTGTGGAAAAAAACTTCCTTAGAGAAACCCACTGGATAATCTGGGAAAGGCTTGAGTAATGGAGCTTTTTGTGAGCTAACAGAATAAAACTACTCCACAAAAATATTATCATTGGGAACATGAGCTGAAAAGAGAATGATTCATGTGAAATCCGGGATGTGTCTGCGTTTCCTATGAATCAGTGCTATGAAAAGTGGGACAGGGTTGGGGCAAGATGAGCAGACCTGCCCCGAAGCATGGAAAAGATAAAACACCTTTATTAAAGACCTCGTCAGTAAGTAGTAGGGAGGGTGAGACAGACTTGGGAAAACCACAGATGGAGAGTCCCTAGAGCTAAGGGAAAAGCTGTATGAGGAGCCTGTGTGATTGCTGAGAGAGTTATGATTAAGGACCAGCAGGCAGAATTTCCTGTGATACTCCATGCAAGTAAAAACAAATCTCTTCACCTCTCTGCACCTACGCTATCTCATCCAGGAACACAAGAAAAGAAACTGCAGCCAAACAGGAGCTTTGTGGGCTGTCTCTGCACTTTATGGGAGATACTGCTTCAGAGGAGGCTTAGTGGAGCAGATTAGGTAGAGAAGAATCTGTGACCTAGCAACCTTTTTCCTCTCTTTCATCAGGAGAAATTAGACCCATCCATTATATGATGTTTCACAGGCAGCAGAACTTGTGCTGACTCACCAAGGGCTTTTGAAACCCACCCCTAATTTCTTCCCTGATATTGCCACTGGTTGAGGTGATGGAGGAGAGGCAGGAGGTTTGGCTTTTGTGATATTTTTGCTTTCTTTGTGCCTTGCCAGAGCCTTCATGGTAGTGCTGAGGTTACCTGGTGATGCATGCAAGCCCTGGGCCCCAGGGGACTCACAGGGCCAAAAGCTGCTGTATTTCCTCTCCCATACCTTTGTGGCTGGGCTGCTCCTGCCTCTAACAGTCCCCCGAGGTGCCATGTTGCTGAATTTGGACTGGGACTTTCAGTCACACACTATATTTAGGCTGTGGATTTGCATTGTTAGCTTGGGTGTCTTAATGAGTAGGCGCTTGCTTGTGGCACCAAGCAGTTGCCTCCCATGGGCTGTGGCACTCTCATGTGGGAGCATCTCTGTTATGTGATCAAGGATGCTGCAGTAAGGGAGAGAAAATGAAAAAACCCACCTTTTTTGCCACAGGCAGGTCTTAGACACCCTTATGTCCAAAGCCTTTGGCAGGTTATGGGTAACATCTCTGGCTGTAGGTCACTCAGAGGTCCCTGTGCTGCCTCACTTTTTGGAGGTGGCACAAGTGTGATGCCACCGGGCAGGGCTGGGGCTGTCACATGCTGGGGCAAGGGGGGAATCCCTGGCTGCCACGACTGCCCCTTCCCTGCACACTCATGGTTTGCACTGCTTTGCAGGGTCTTTTGCCGAAACAAAATGGTCCGGGTGGCAAAATGGAAAAACTGGTCATCACTTATTCACAGATAGATCCTAAAAATATATGGCTATTGTTGCTTTCCTTATGACCCAGCTGGGATGAGTTGTTTTATAGAGGAAGCAAGAAGATAAACAATTCCAGCACGCGAGGGTGAAGGCCGTTGTCCAATTTTTTTCAACTTCCTGCATCTGACTCCTAGGTCTTACTTTGCTATCAGGCTTCTCCCTCTCCAGCTCCCTTTCTGAGCAGGAAGAACAGGAAAGATGGCTGAGGATGTTCCTGTTGAATGTCAAACTGGGATACTGCATGTAGGGACACCTGGGGCACTCAGACCATGGTGCTTCTCCTCCCCATGTCACTGATTCAGCTGGGGGTCATCAGGGCTGGGGAAAGGAGGCATTGTGACCCTGGCATGTGTCACGTGCTGGGAAGCTGCTGCAGATGGGAAGCCCACTGGTGGGTGTCATTGCTCTGGATGTGATCCTGCTGCAGCATCTAGAAGTCCACCAGAGCTGTTGGTAAGGTCTCATGAGGTATTCGTGTGAAATGTTCTTGCTCACCCCAACCTGGATCTACAGCTCCAGCTTTCTGTGCTAACCAGGATATTCCTGCCTGGTTCAAACTGAGCCACCCTTTCTTCCCACCTCCCAAGGTGGCTGTCACCCTGCTCAGCAGTTTAATCCTGTCACCTCTAGTTAGGTCTGAGCACAGGGAGGAAGCACAGCACTCATTAGGCTGGGAAAAAACCAACTCAAACCAAAGCATATTGCAGGTGGCATGAAGTTCTGGGCACCAGGATACAAATCCTTGTTCATTTTAGCAAGATGTTGATCTGTGACAGCTGATTTCAGGTTTGGTGATGTGGTTTTTTGTTCCATTCAGAGGGGATGCCAGTCCCTCAGTGGTTGCACATGCCTGTGTTTGTACACATTTCCTAAATCACAGTGGGTGATTTAGTGCAGAGCCTCACATGGCCTTGATTTGCCCCCTGACATTATACAAAATAAGAAAAATATGGAGTGAGGCAGCACTGCTTCTCAGTCCCCAGCTCTGCAGCTGGTGTGAATCAACTCAGCTCCTTGGGTTTCTGTGGAATTGCACCCCTACACACCAGAGATGGTACAACTCCTCTCAAACCTGTCTCAGTGTCAGACCCTGCACAAGGACCCAGACAGCAATACTGACTTTTGCAAGCACCATGCCCAACTGCTGCTTTGCTTTTTGTGCAAGCTGGCCATCCTCAGCAGGGCAGGAACAGGATGAGCAGGAACAGCACATCTGTCTCTGGGCTGCCTGAGTGCAACTTTGCTGTATTTTGGCTGGGCAATGACTGGGAGGCACTGGAGAGAATTAGGCTGCCTCAGCAGCTCCACTCTCAGTTTTTTCTCTCTGGTAGTTGCTCGCCAGATGGGGATGTAAAGTCAGCCTGATCACTTTTTCAGGGTGATGGGGAGAAAAATCTGTGCAATAATCTTGACCTGAGACCTCAGCCCTTCTGCTCCGGGCACATCTGAACCTGGAGCTGGAGTTGGTCAGTGATTTCCTGATGCTGTGCAGTGCACCTCTCAACCAGAGCACCCCCAAGCCTCATGGATTTGCCAGCCCAGACCCTGGCTCTGCTGCTGAAGAGTCTGTTCTTGAGTTTGGGTTAAACCAGTGAATTTAGCATGCAGGTTGCCTGGTGGGCTGCCGACAGATCCCATTGTGTTTGGCCAGGAGCATCCAGGAATTGGGAGGTTTGCCCTTAGCCCTCAATATGCCTAAATAAACCCAAGTGTATCCTTGCATAGTTGTGAGACTGTAATGTTGTTTTAATTCTGCTGTGTGAAGAAAAAGAACCTGCTATTCTGAAATACTTTTAATAAGCTTCAATAGGCTGGCAGTTGTCATGTCAGGTGGGGCTGGGCTGCTGGGCAGGTGGTGCCTGACCCCTCCAGTGCAGCCTGGCCTTCATCACACAGCATTCCTCACCTGGAAATCTCCAGTGCATTTCGGTTCTTCCTAAAAACCCACACGTGACACCATTCTAATGGCATCTGGAGTGGCATTGGAGTATCACCTTCCCTGCAGCTTTGGATACCTCTAGGGTGTCCAATGTGAATTGCCCCAGGTGTGCTGTTAGCTTGAGACTTGTGTAGGGAGGGAGAACTGGGGAGGTTGGGAACATTCCTCATGGTTCCTGTCCAAGGACCTCAATCAGCCCTCAGGACCTTCTGCCCTGGTCCACCCCTGCCAGGGCTGCAAGCACCAGGTGGGCTTGGGGAGCAGGTCATGGGATGGGAGAAGACAAGAGAGAAGCCATCATCCTGACAAGGTGCCTGGGTGTCTTGGGCAGTGTGGGCACCTCAGGGAAGGAGGGTGATGGGTCTGTGTCCCTCCAGCATGCAGGGAACAAAGACTCCATTCCATCAAGTTCCATTGTGATGGATTTCAAGTGAAACTGAGACAGAGTTCTCCACCAAAAGGCACAGCAAGCAGCTGCCCTTGCTCAGCATTTGATCCCAGCCTCTCCCCTGTCTCTGGCTATCTGTTCCTTCCACCAAGCACCTGGAAACAGCTGACTAATGGAGATGTGCAGATGGTCATCAACTTCTGCATTATACAGCACGTGGCTAAAAATAGCCAAGGTTGCAGGTCCAGGCCCCAGCTCTGCTGGGAGAGATTTGCAGGGCACAGTCAAGAAGCGATTTGTCCCCTGGTACCATGGCAACAGCTCTCCAAATGTGAGCAGCAGGACAGCAGCAGCATGGTGCTGCTCCACTGCTGCACGGGATGACCTTGGAGAAGTGGGCAGCAGCAAGGTGGGCCATTGTTCCCACTGGCTGCTTGCAGGAGTCCCTCCCACAGCCCCTTTCCCCAGCCCACAGCCATCAGCTCTGGCAGAAGAGACTTGTGAAGGATGGACTAAAATAAGGAAAATGTGCCTTGTTGCATTTGCATTTAAACAGCAAAGAGAAGGATAATTAGGAATTGTGAGTAAAGGTGATACAGGAAAAATGCAGTAGAGAGGTTTGTGGCTGTATCACGGAAAGTGTCTGTACTTCTTTTTTTGTGAGATTTTTCTGTTCTGCTTGGTTTTAGCTTAGCGCTATGCTGCCTGTTAGCTCTGGTGCTCTGGGTTCCTGCTGGAGGACAATTTAAGTAGACTGGTTTCACTAGGAGATGGAACTGGAAGTGTTGTAAATGCTATCCAAACCAAAGAGGGCAAAGGTCCATCTGCAGCTCCTCGGCAATAGCTGCCTTAGCACATTGCAGCTCTGCTGTTTCTCATGTTGTCACATGGTCTCTGCAGTCTGAAGGGTGAAACTTCACTTTTCCCTTCACTGCGAGGGAAAAGGAGATGGGAACTGAACTGAAATAAACAATTCAGGTACTTTTGCAAATATTTTTTGCGCAGAAGGCTGAGGTGTAAGAGTTTAATATTGTTCTTCACTCCAAATGACCTTAAAAACAAAAAAAATATCAGCATTTGCTTGCAGAAAGTTGTTGGATGCATCTTTGTGTTCCCGTGAGGAAGCAGACTGAATATTCTGGATCTTATTTTCATGTGTGACATAACCTGTCTCAGTTTTCAGGGGATGCTTATGATTAATTTTTTTTTTTTAGGAGCTTAAGGTTTTTCATAATCTCAGCCCCAAATACATTAGATGGCCTGGTTTCTAGTTGGCTCAGCATCAGGGCAACTCAGCCCCCTTTAAAGCCTCACTGTAGGTACCCAAAACAAGACAACCCAAAGCACCAGACTTTTGTATACAGGTTTTTTATGAGAGCCCCATGAGTATTTGATGTCCTCATTTGAGAAAGGGAAGTGGTGTAGGAAAATTGAAATGGAAAGGGGTAGAGGCCCAAATGTTTTGGTATGGGAGAGGAACTGAAGCATAGCCATGTTTCAGAATTCTCTGTCTCCACCCATGCTTGTGCTCAGCACTGTGTCTCCTCCTGCACAGAGAGCTTCTCTCCTAATGGAGGTTCGAGGCAATGGTTGGAAACTGAGTTTTGAGGCTGGTGAGCTTGGTTCAGCTGAGTGAAAAGATAGAAACCATTCAGAAAAAATGATAATCCAGATTTTGGTTTAAATTTTATGTGCATGATTAATTTTGGCTACACTGAATTTTCCTGTAAGTAGGCCTCTCGGTCAGTAAGGCTCAAGAAAAGTCCCTGCTTTATTCTGTCAAGCTCTTTTACAGGAAAGTTAAATAAATGTTTACCTTTCACAACATTCTTTATCAAATGTCTGCAGAAGAACAGCCCTGCCTCTGAGAGAGGGACCTCCCTTTTCTCAGAGTATGCTCTTGGGCAGGTGTCCCAATCCCCTGTTTGGGACTGAGCAGGAAGCATGGAAGGGGAAATGAAATAAAAGCAATCAAATCAAATACAGTCGGGAAGTACAGTCACCAGCACTGCTTCTGGGAGTGGGCATCCCCTAACTCCCATTCTGATGCTAGAGGAGGTTTAACAAGGTGGGTTAAATAAGGAGTTGCTTGAAATGAAAAGCCTCTGCCTCTGATGCAAAGAGAAAACATTCTGCAAGAATCAGACACCTGCAGGATTCAGATGGGTCTCCTGCAGCTCTGACTCTTAAGCTGCTGCATGAAAGTGTTTCTGCATATAGAACTTGAGAAAAAAAGCTCATGGAAGTGCAGTTCTCCTTGGCTAGAGGAGATCCCACTTGTCCTGGGAAATGCTGGTGTCTCTCAGCCCATGACCAGAGCCAGCAGCTTGGTCCAGCTTTGCATCTTTGCCTGTATCTTTCAGCGACCAAATCATGGCTCAGAGCTGGCATTGCCCCAGAACAGTGGCACCTCCCTGCACTTTCTCACTCATGTTTTGCACTGCTGGATGGCTCTAATAAAGCAGAGCTCAGTTCCCACAAAACTCAGATTTTTCCCAGCGATACCAGCTTCCTCCCTTGGATTACAGGGGCCTGGTGAGGTGGGAACCATCTGTGAAATTGTGCCCAGGGCACCAGGCAGGGCAGGCAAGGACCTGTGTTGCAGGAAGGGTGATGGAGCAAGCGGAGCGCCTGCAGAAGTTTCCAGGCACCAACAGCCCACCCTGCTTCCACAGAGATCATCCATCACAGCAGCCACAATGGGAGAGGATTTACCAGCCACAGATTGGCTTCTCTTCGAGCTGCTCGTCAAGGCAGTGGCTGCAAGTTGGGTCATGGCTTTCTGGCACTCCTGCCACGAAGGCTCTGTGACCACCCACGTTTCACCCACAGGTGCTCTGTAACTGAGGACAACCTGCACACTTTCCTCCTCCCCCCCAAGCTGCCCCTGCACCCTCCACAGTCAGACAGCCTTGGGGTCTGGAGTGCTCTTCACCCATCCCATGGAGACCACGTTCCACAGGAGGTGCTGCTCTAAACCTTTCGTTCTTAGCAAAGCATCGCTGTGGACCTTTCTCCACCGCTCTAAGAACACGAGGCTATTGCTGGGGGGAAAATGTCCAGCAGGTGCTGCTTTCAGGTGGGTTTTGAGCCGTGGCTGCCCCGCAGAGGGAGCACACAGAGCCCCTTCTCCAGTGACTGCAGCACCTGGTGCTGTGCACGGTGTGGGCAAGGACAAGGCAGCTGCAGTGGCTATTAGAGGCTCTCATCAGTCTTCAGTCAGGGTGGATGTGAGACAAGGATGTGATTAAGAAATGGGGGCATGAGTGAAAAGTCATCTGTCAATTGGACTTATTAACCTAAATGTGTCAAGTAAGTTTCCACCGAAAGGAGAAAATATATTTATTTTTAATTTGGGCTGTTTTAAAAATGGAGAAAAGAGACAAACTTGTAATTTTTTTCTTTTTTAATGTAAGCAACATTACTTATGAAAGCTTCAGAGTATATGGTTATTTGTCCACCTGTCTCCAGCCTGAAAACAGCTAGCAGTAAAGAAGGAGAGACTGGGATTGCAAGAACAGGGTGAAGTCTAACTTTTCAGAGAAACTCTCTTTCCAGGGATCATTAGGTGCTTTCTGCCAGGCTAACACTGCTGCAGCTCTCTGTGTCTACCTCTTGCCTTCTCTGCCTACACAGTGTCTTGCAGGCAGCTGCATTTGCACTGTCTGTGCCCTGAGCTGGGAGGACACGAGCCAGCCCAGGCTGAAAGCCACTTAGCCACAGTTAGCTTGGTTCCCCTCCAGCTGGCCTGGTGTAGCGAGAGAACACACGTGTCTGTCGGCAAGGACTGCAGATACAACCTTGTTGCCTTTTGGTGGCACACAGATAGGACATGGGGCCTGGAGTTCTTCTAGGGAAACTCACCCAGCTCTGGGAATCGCTCCTAGGTCAGTCTCTATACCAAGGTGTCTCAGGGCATGTGATACTGAAGAAAAGCAGTGAGTTTTGAGGTCTGGTGTGTCATGTCAGTACTTTCCCACAGCCAAAACCTACTAAATTAAAATCTGCATCTGGATGTAATATTCTTAAATTCATTTTTTCTTGGAATATAAGACTTTAGTTTGGCCATTATAGAGAGGTTTTTAAGATAGCCCATCATAAGAGCCCCTTTCCTAAACTTCAAGGATGTTCATACCTAGAGTCTTGATTTCAGCCCAATCCTTGTTTAAGACCTCTCTGGACAGGACAAGTGTGTGATTTTTTTTGTCTCTTGGGAGAAGAAAAACCAGAAGTTCCATGTTGGTGAGATTTTTTTTTATTCCTGCCTATCGGACTTTTTTCTGTACAACATGCTTAAATGAAATAAATCAGGTTTCTGCTTTCAGTGGCAACCAGGAGCTGCTGCCTCCCTCTCAGGAGCAGGTGCCTGGTGATTCCTTGTCCAACATGTAGGGTGCCTCTGCATGGCCACTGCCACTGCCCTCCTCCTGTTGCAGCTGGGCACCCTACAAAGTCTATGTGGGAGAGGGGTCATGTTCCTTCTGTGGAGGTCAGGACTGTGCAGGGGTGATGAGGCTTCCAGGGCTGAACCCTTACTTCAGAGTCACACATCTGCGAGAAATTAAGCATCCTTCCTGTCCAGTGCAGCGATTTATTATAAACCAAGAAAGAGAATGAACCACAGAGTTGCAAAGGTTGGAGCCAGTTCCTGTTGTACCCCTTGCAAATTCATTCCTTCCCCAAGCAGCGAAAAATAACTCAGCTCTTCTGCTCCCTTGACAAACTCCAATCATTTTTATAAGCAAATACTGAGAGCAAATAAAAATATTTTGGAGGTACTGAAATGTTGATTCATTTCATGTTCCGGCCATAAAGGAAATAAAGGGCTAGAGATCAAAACTGTTTTCACAGTCTTGTCTAAAATGGGAAAAGAACTCATGGCAACCCAAATGTTTTTAGATAAACTTTGCCTCCACTTGGCTACCGCGCTATTTTACAGGGGTTAATTTCTGTCAATATTAGATGCATGGTTACTGTTGGTCTTCTGCTGGCCTCTTTGCCCAACATTGACAAGACCAAGAGAGACCTGCCCGAAGTTTGCCGGACCACTGAAACTTCTCAGTGAATGGGGTGACATCAGACTGGCAACCTGTCACTAGAGGATGTAAGGACAGACTGGGGAATGAGATGCTGGAAAGCAGTGCCATGGAAAGGGACCTGGGGGTCCTGGTTGAGGGAAAGTTGAATGTGAGCCAGCAGTGCCCTGGCAGCCAGGAGGGCCAAGCGTGTCCTGGGGGGCTTCAAGCACAGCATCACCAGCCGGGCAAGGGAGGGGATTGTCCTGCTCTGCTCTGCACTGGGGCAGCCTCACCTCGAGTGCTGGGGGCAGTTTTGGTCACAGCAATATAAGAAAGACATTAAACAATTACAGAGTGACCAAAGGAGGGCTATGAGGATGATGAAGGGCCTGAAGGGGAAGCCGTATGAAGAGAGGCTGAGGTCACTTGGTCTGTTCAGCCTGGAGAAGTGGACAGTGAAGTCAGACCTCACTGCAGTTGCAACTTCCTCAAGAGGGGAAGAGGAGGGGCAGGCACTGACCTTTTCTCTGTGTGACCAGTGACAGAACCCAAGGCAATGGCCTGAAGTTGTGTCAGGGGAGGTTTAGGTGCTATATTAGAAAAAATGTCCTTCCCCCAGAGGGTGGCTGGGCACTGGAATAGCTCCCCAGGGCAGTGGTCACAGCACCAGGTCTGACAGAGCTCAAGAAACATTTGGACAATGCTCTCAGGCACATGGTGTGACTTTTGAGGATGGTGCTGTGCGGGGCTGGGGGCTGGACTTGATGATCCTTGTCAATGTCTCCCAAGTCAGCAGATTCTGTGATTCAGAGCTGAGGTCTGCAAAGTGCTCTCATGGATTTGTGTGCTTGTCGGAGCAGGGTTTGAGACTTGAACTTTCTCATTGGGTGTACCTGTTCCTGGAGGCAGCCACCCCGCAGGGTGTCCCCAGACCACGGGGGTGTGCAGTGGCTGGTGTCAGTACTGCTGGAGGCTGAGTCCCACGCTGCAAAGAACTGTAAAGCTCTTGGCTTAGGTCTCTCCTGGGCCACAAACTATGACCTTGACACATTATTAATCTTCTGTGGGTTTAATTTTTTCTTCTTTCCCCCCACCCCGCTTAACAAAGCTTGAAAAAATGTCCATGGGGGTGCTGTAGCCAGACAGGCTGGTGCTTACATTACGTAGTGCTAATGGTATGTGTTGCATGCTCTGGGTTATCATGTGTGAATACTCAGAAGAGGTCAGTGTGAAGGTCCTGGAGGAGGTACCAAAACCGGGGCCTTCCACACCTGCATTCCCTGCCTCACGGGAAATGTAGGGAGACAGTCCCAGCAGCTGTGCTTTGTTCTCCTTCTGGAAGGGAGTACTTTGAGCAAACAAGGAAGAGTTTGCACAGAGAGGTGGTTGATGCCCCCATCCCTGGAAGCATTCAAGGCCAGGTTGGACAAGGCTCTGAGCAACCTGACCTAGTTGAAGATGTCCCTGCTCATTGCAGGAGGGTTGGAGTAGATGATCTCTAAAAGGTCCCTTCCAACCCATACTATTCTATGACTATGTGGTGTGGATGACCACAGACTTAGGGCCTTGGAGAGAGGTGCAGAGCTACATCTGTCAGTGCAGACACACTTATGTACATTTTAAGACAGAAATGTATTGGTGACTTACAAACAAAAAGGGGGAAAAATTGGATTAGTCTTCTAGATTCAGTGACTGCACTAGAAGAATTCAGCAAGAGGAAAGGAAGAGGAAGTGACATTCCTCCTGAAAAGGTAGTGTGGTAAAATACAGTGTGAAGTTCAGCAGTGGTAAATATAGCTAAATCAATTGAGTTTAGTTCATATCCTGAGAGCCATAAATGTACACAGGTGAAATTTTATGAGCTTTTAAAAAGAACTTTATGAGCTTAGAGGGAGAAGCAGTATAATTTGAAACTAGCAATGGAAAAATAATGTAATATGGATTGTGGCATACCTAGAAAAACCTGTTCACTTACCCTACAGAAGGACCATAAAGCATAAGCAAGAAGAAAAGAACTAGGGACCTCTTTTATTCTTCTCCAGGACCTTGATCCTATCTTCTTTTGAAACTGTAGTATCCACTGAAATTACTCTCTGGGCAGTCCAGGAGTCTAAAGGACTCCCAGGGAAAAGGTCTCAAAAGGGAAAAAGTGAGGAGGAGGGAAAGGTGCAATTCTTTGGTAGACTCTGCTACTTCTCCATCACTGCACCCTCTGGTTTTCCTCCTGGGGATTAGAGGTTGCCCTGCTGCACACTTGATAACAAGCCATGTTCTAAGACATGTAAAGATGCCTGGTCTTGTCTGCTTGGTCTAAGAAGGGTGGCCTGTAGACTCACCTGAGGTATATGAAAACCAAAATATGCTCTTCTTTTATGAGCGGCCTTAAGAGCAGAGGAATGATAGCAGCAGAAGGCTCAGTGTTATGCAGGTTTTCTCATTTAAGACAGCAGGACATATATTCCCCTTATGCCTTCTGGTTTCCTGCTGAACTCTGCTAATACCTGGAGCTCTCAATGGTATCTCCTCTTTTATGCTGTGTTTCAGCAGAAGGTATCAGTTCCTCAGGATTACAAGGCAAATTTAGGAAGTTTTGGGGGAGGGGAGGCCACCTGTGGCTTAGCTTAGTGACAGACCCACAGTACCAATCTACTTCTGTTCAGCTATGGTGAGATAGGGCTGAGAGCCATCCTGATAACTGCCAAGCCAACTGATCAATTTTAAATATCAGCATTTCCACAAGTTCAAATAACCCAATGTTATTTGATGCTATGTGAGTGGGTTGCTTTGATTTGGTGAGGTCTTGCTTGCTCCTGACAGCCCTTTCTTAGACCTCTTAGTCTTTTGAGTGTGGTGAGACAGGCTGTGCCCTAGAGAGTTGCACATCAAAGGAGAAGCCTTTGTGACTAACCAACCCAGTCTAGTTCAAAATCAGATGTCTAGGAGTGAATTTTCAGCAGACAGCTAGATCTAGAGCAGTAATTAGGTCAAGAGCCTATTACTGACCTCTTCTCACAGGCAAGAATTTTGCAAGAACGGGAGTAGCCATCCAGCACTGCATTTGAGACAAGGTCTTCTGAAACAAAGGCTTTACTCCAAATAAAACATTTCCCCCATGTCAGTAATCAGATGTGGCTTTGATAGAAAAGTCATCAGCAGGATCCTCGTATGGTGCTAATATCTTAGCTTTTCCTTCTGCAGTTGTGTTTGGTTATATATATACATATATATATATATTTAAAGCTCCTCTTGTTAATGCACCAAATATGCATAGGCAATTAACAGAAGATTGTGTTTGATTATGGCTTACAAGAAAATCTCCAGAGAAGTTACTGTTCATTACTCAGTGAGCAGCCCTTTCAGCCATGAATGGTGACCTTGGCAGAAGGTCCTGGAGACCACAGAATTAATTGAGAAAGTTTTAATAAAGGCTGGTGCATGGGAAAAAAAAAATGTCTATATGACTAGTGCATTGTTGGCTGGTGACCATACATTTGGCAGATACCTGTCCTGTTACAAACTCAGATACTGAGTTCATTGCCTCACTGTGCTTTCAGGGTAGATTTGATGACAAGCTAGAGAAAGGCAGCTTTAAAAAATGTTCTTTGTTATGTTCTGAAAGATGTCTTGCAGTTTGACAAAAGTGTAGGATCACTTAATGGGAGTCTGTTGTATTTAGCCAGATGCTTTCTTGGAATAGCATTTTTCCATGGCATCATAGTTACAGAAGTGGTTGTGAACACATTCACTAGCTCATGTGGCCTAAATGAGTTTTCTTAATGAAAAAAATAGCCTTGTGTGTTGATTCCAGTTGCTGTTGTTCCTTCAGTCGCAGTGTGTTGTTTGTGAATGCTCTGAAACTCTTTGTGTCTTTGAATTCATCGAGCCTACAAAAGGGGGAAAATATCAGCATGGATGTAACTTCTTAAGTAGGCATGGCTAAGCTTCAGGAAGGGCTTGGATCTTCTGAGATCCCGGTATGGAAGTACAAAGGGCTGCCACATACTTCGAGGGTAGTTGGGGTGTCTTTATGCATTCATCGATTCATGTCCCAGCAAAGGAAATTATGTCATCAGGTACTAATTTCCCCCAGAGTGACAGTGCACTCACTGAAAATAAAGATCGAAGGGAGGCTTTGTGCCATAACTTTCTCTGAATCAGAGTATATTGGAAGGACTGCGCTATGCTCTCTCTTTGTGAAGCCATAATTAAGCAGTTACATCAATATTTGTTCTGAGATCATGGCCTCTGCAATTACAGGACTATGTCATCTTGAAACATGTGGACCATGACTGTGGGGAACAGTGAGCAGTCCTAGAGGACATGAGGTTTTAATCAGAGCCCACTGAAGTATTTGGGACTCTTTATACTGACTTGGATGGGTTTTAGATTAAGCTCTTGAAATCCAGCAAGTTTAGGTAAATGGGCATGAGTAACAAAATGTTTCTCAAAAGCTCATTTTGTCATCAACAGAAAAAACACGTTGCAGATGCTCAAGATGCACAATTCAAGCAATTAAAGTAGTTGGTTTTTTTCTTTTAAACAGAGAAGAACTTTTTCTCAAGAATACTGAATCTTTGAGGGTTCTATCGACTCCAAGTAAAGCTGTCCCCACTTCCCCATCTCTCTTCTGACTGAAAACTACTTTTTTTGTTACTATTTAAGGTAAAACGAGATACACTGTTAGCACAGTTCACAAAGATTTACTCTGAGGGGATAAAAACCTGAATGTACGGGTTAGACTGGAAGCCAGCATGTAACTGGCGAGCATGCAGCCTGCTCCTATAGTGTAGGCTCAAAGTTATCCTGTGTGGTTGGACTTTTACGCTTATTTTTTTTTAAACACTCTCCTCAAACAACACCGACGGGCTAGAGAGGAGCCAAAATATCCTGCCTGAACACCTGCGAACTTTGGATGTGGAAGCAAGAGGAGGGGTTGGTGCCAGCTCCCTGCTGGCGTGATGGATGGGACCGCAGCCGGGCCTTCAGGGGCTCGGGGCCGGGCCTGGCGCTGAACTTTGCCTTTTAGGAAAGGTCAGCTCCTTCCTGCCGTCCCACCACGCGCCAAGTGGTGGGATGAGCCAGGCGACGGGGACAAAGCGTCACACAGCACAATGAAGAGTGTTAATATGAGTAATTATTGCAGTATGTCACTGCACTATTTTAAGGCTGCTCGCTGCATGCCAAAGAGTGCTCTGGGCAGGGTTTTCATTACAAAATCCTGCCAAAACACTTCCTGAGGGGATCGTGATAAATATAGATAGCAGAGAGCCAGTCTGAATCCACTGCAGCGAATAGCAACAGTGCACATGCCTTAGGGTCCTCAAGGCTCATAAAGCAGAAGATACTTGAGTTGGCTGAGGTCCCTGAATAATTCAGCTGACTCCAGTGAGGGATTTTCAGGTAGCCTTTTGATATGGCATATTAGACATGCTCAGGAATCGGCTCCCAGCTCCCCCTACCAGTGCAGTGGGGGTCACTTTTATTTCTGGCCCTTGATGAATCGTGATGGATCCCAGTCAGATGTTTTAGGACAACCGCTCTTCTCTTTTGTTACACGGCTTCATTGTTGACCATCTGTAGAGCATTGCTGTTTGCCTCGTGCCATGGCAGAAGCAAATAAAGAACAAAGGAAAAATGCCTGGCTGTTTTTATTCTCCCTTTATAGCACAACCATTCCCAATTGCACACGCATGCGAGAAGCACCGCCGCTGGTTTTGCAGGCAGCTTCATGTTCTCCTCACTGTCCCCAGGGCTGCCAGAGGTGCCTAACCCAGGTGTTGTATCTGTAGTGTTGTCTGAGGACTACTGAGTGACCCTGACTGTTCATCTCCCAAGGCTGCCAGACCTTGGATTTCTGCTCAGGCAGTGCAAAGCAGTGCCTGCATTAAAGCATCTGAGCAGGGTCACCTTGCCTGGACCAGAAGCCAGGGGGTCACCTCGCCTGGACCAGGAGCCCCAATGCTGCAGCAGTAGGGACCACTGCAAACCAGTGACCCCATGCACACAGCAGAGACTGTGATGGCTTTGGCTTCTCTGAGAATAGTGGTAGCATTCCGAAGCAAAATGGCACACCTTGTGGGATGGCCATGCATTTCCTAAAGGCTGATTCTCACCAGCAATCCTGCTGGACAACAGCCACAGCTGCCAGGCCAGGTGGTGTTTTGTGTCTCAGTGGGTAGTAGAGTTGGGGCACACAGTGTCCCCACAGTGATGTGGGATTGAAGACATGATGGACTGTACTGCTTCTGCTTGGAGGCCTGTAATCCTTCCTTCAGGCTGTCTCTTGGGGATGGGTATAACTTGTTTCCTGTGTCGTTGTCAGCTGGGGGCTGTTGCCAGAGTATGAGATTGGTGTTCTATGTGCTTGTCCTGGACTTCTGCTCCTGTTTGGCAGCAGCGTAGCCTCTGCTGGCCCCTGTCCTGCTCCAGACTCACTGACTGAGACTGTCATTGAGGGAAACTTTAGGAGGTCTTCTGCACTTCTTAAGTTGCCTATTGATTTGCTTTGAAACTTTCTCATCTCTGTCTGACAGGCTCCTCCATGGAATGTTACTCCAAGAGAATCCTATGAGTCCTCTCCCCAGCCTGGCTGCAAAAGTTCCTGCAGCTCTTCTCCCAGCAGAAACCAAGGAGCTTGCTCAACTGATGAAGTAATGAGGAGCAGTGGTGAAAGCTAACAAAGGAGCCCCATTCCTCCCACAAACCAAAAGCCCTGTCCATTCAGGGACAGCAAAAAGCCCCTTCTGTTATAACTTCCTGCTGTATTTTCCCTTCTCACCTAATTTCTTCTATTGTCCTCTCTCCTGGAACCACCTGAGAGACCCCCAGGGCAGGCCACGTGAGCTCCTTTCTGCCATTCACCTTCTCCTGTTCCCCCATTCTGACCAGGCACACACACAGATCTCATCCTGGAGCACACCCAGGGAATGGCAACGTCACAGCAAGTTATTCCCATAGCTTCCAGTGAGTGTGTCCTGTTTCATATGCTTTTCCAGTAAATAACTCTATGCTTTGAAACCAATTCTGCCATGATGGCTCTAAATGCTTAAGGAGAAGTAAATTCCAGTCAGCTCACTAAAAGGGGTGATGGTGGATAAGCAGCAAACGGACTTTGGTGTCAGTCTCTAATAGACCCCATAGCTCTGAGGGCTGCAGAAAGACAGAAATCTTTTGGTTTTCTTTAAGGCGTAAGGCTATCATAAATTCAAAATTATCCATACTAGATAAGGGGTGGGTGTGTTTTACGTGGTTATTGATGTTTACTTTTTGTTATTCATGACAAGCAACCTGGATCAAAGTCAAAGCCCATTCTCTTATCTCCTGTATAATTACATCAGTAAAACAAATCCCAGGCTGTCTTGATAAAGTATGAGAGATGCTGATTTGCTCCTCAGTTTGTTTGTTACAAGGCAATGCAGACAAGGTATCCAGCAATAACTCTGAAAATGCAGGAAAGGGTGTTCTAGTAAGGTGATGTCTGTTTGCAGCATCTGCATTGCTTTGGTTGTAAAGCATAATGAGTGACTATGCAATAGGGAAAATGTCTACTCCAGCAGTTTCGTTCCTCACAGAGAACTCCCTGTACCTGCTAGGACAGCTGGATCGGTTGACTACTACCTGCTCTATTTAATCATCTGTTTTTTTGAGTGCCAAGAGCTGGAAAACAGGAATAACAACATGTTTAGAGGTCTGATCCTTTCTCACGACCCACAAGGACTGTTTCCACTGCTCATTCCAAAGGGAGAGTTTCAGGTAGTGGAAGTGGAAAAAGTTATGAGGAAAGATAGCTGTGAAGGTTTGATTTGGACATGTTGATCTGAGCTAAAAACAACGATTATTTCCACTTCCCACCCTCCCTGTCTCATGCTCATTGTTCCCACCCTCAGCACACTTTTGACATACTTCTCTGTAATGCACATAAGTCATGTAGGAAGGGAAGATTTGGGGTTCCCACCTCTTCTTCACTCTAGCACACTTAGCTCTCATCTTCTTTGCTCTGTGCTTCAAAGGAGCTGTTTAAAAAATGGTGAGTTATTCCAAGCCCTAGAAGGTACCACCTCTTAGCCACAGCTATAAAAGCGAGACCAACTACAGCACCAAATAAAGTGCTGCCAGAGTAGCTCCTGGGACCTGTCATAACAGTGTAATTCCTATTTCATTTCCATTTTACCCCTTGGTTCCACACAACCAGATTAATGCAGGGATGGACGAGGTCTCAGGCACAGAGAAATGGTTTTGGTGAGAAACCCTGATTGTCACCATAGGATGCTGGCGACCTTCAGACTTGCATAGCTGCTCGGCCTGTGGCCATCTGAGACTGAGAAGAAAAGCTTCTTGAATAGAAAATTCCAATCATCGACCTCATCAGTACAAAATTCATATTTTGTGGGGGGAAGAAAAAGCCCAACAGTAAAGAGCTGCAATCGGAAAGCACAGCCTTGAACTGTGACCAAATGGGAATTGGAAAAACCTGGAAGTTACAAATGAATGTCACATTTTCCCCTTATACAAAATTTAGTGTTGTCCCTAGAGACTAGTCATTTGTCTTTACTTCACAAAGCTTACAACAGCAGAACTCAGTGCTACATTCTTGAGCATTTTGATTTGTGGGGCCTACAGATTTCCCAGCAGCACTGCTCTCATCGTTAATCCAATCCTCCTGCCAGCACACCCAGTTCTCTGTGTCTTGTGCTGGACCCCTGGAGCTCCTCCGAGGCCCCTGGGAACCTGCAAACGACAGGGTGAATGGCTCTGTCCTCCAGCTCTGAAGCAGCATCCCAGTTTGAGGGTTCTTTTGTAACCTGCAGAGACTGAATGGAACTTTGGATTATATTGGAGAAGGTGGTGCTCTGTTTCCATCATCACCTGCCTAGGGGAGCACTATATTGCTTAAGAGCAGCAAGGAGGGAAGCAGCAACTGCTGTCATGGCTCAGCATCCTGAAAACTCCCCAGGGGCAGAGAGCTCCTCCCCAAGCAGAGCACAAACTATGCTTGAAATGTATTTTTAAAAATTTTTATTATTAATTAAAAAATACTGTTCTGATCTGCCTTTGCCACAGCACACATTCCCTACAGGCTGAGCAGATTCTATCCAACTGAAACACATGTTCAACAACAAGAACATCCCCTGCCAGTTGTTTAAGCAAATTGCCTAGTGAATCTGTCTGTGTGGGAGCTGACTTGGTGCAGGCAAGCCTGGAGCTCATCTGAGAGCTCATCTGAGAGCTCAGGGTCCATTTGTGGAGTCACTGTGACCTCCAGGAAGTGACACTGGCTTGGTCACAGCCACTCGTTTCTCTGCACCATCCTGACACAGAGCCAAGCACAGCACGGGAGAGGTTCCCCAAAGCCAGGCAGCTCTTGCTGCTGGGAACAACTAGTTTGAAACCCCATGTATGTCCAGTTTAACTAAGACCCTTCTTGCCTGTGAGTGCTGGTGACTGAGAACTAGGCTGAGCTCCCATGGAAATAACGCCAATGACCTGCTGCAGCTCTTGCCTGAGTGATGTAACTTCTCAGCAATTTGGTTTCTCCAACTGTAAAACTTAAGTAAAAACTTTGAGGTGTTGTCTGACTAAGAGCTGTAAAAGTCTAGGGAACTTTGACTCCCTCTGCTCCAACAGAGAATAACCCACTTCAGTTAAGTATACTACATTTTAAGGTTTAGTCAATATTTGTATAGTTACAGGAACATATTAAACACTGTGTACGTGCTATGAAGTTTTACCTCCATTTTTTTTCTTACTTGTGATTCTTTAGATTTTTTCCTCCTTCTTCTCTCTTTTCTTTTCTCCTGCTCCCCTTTGCACAGTAGTAAGCATAAAGAAGGTATAGGAAGGGTAGAAAAGTAGCAGCAGAGCCTGTGAATAATTTTAGCTCTTCATCTACTGTGGTGATCCATGTGGAATTCACATGCAAGCATGAGTTCCCTAAACCTTGGAGAAATTGAGAGTGCAGAATTCACCTAATAAGGAAACTGGTTCAGGAATTGCTGGGCTTAGAAACATCCTCTTTACAATTAGCTTTCAGACCAAAGTCTGCTACTGGTGGGGAACTTTTATCCCTTCCTCATCTCACTTCAGTAAATTGTTGTCAAGAGTCATACCAACAACCAAACCCCAGATGAACCTACAGCTCCTGCCCTGTTCTGTTTGCAGGTTTCACTTCTTTTGATCTCTCTGGGAAGCAGCCTGGCTACAGTCCACGTGTTTTTCTCTTCAGCAACAGAAACTGGTTGAACATACTTTGTTCAGCACAGTGATGGTAAAGGGAGGGCAAAGTCGAAGCAAATCTGGCTTTGGCTATTGTGGAAACACCAGCCAGGGGTGAGGTTCCTCACAGGGGTGGGTGGGAAGGGCTGCACAGAACAGTGTCAGATCCTGGATGGCTCTGGCAGTTTGGCCAGGGCAGTGATCAGCTCTGTGGGTACCACTGCTGTGGAAACTGCAAAGGCCATTCTTCCAGACAGATGGGGATCTTCCCAGTCATTAGGTAACTGACCTTGCTGGCATCCTTTAGAGACTGGGAGAAGGATACAGCCCTAAACACATATCCCAACACACACAGCATTTGACAGAGCAGAGATGCTGCCGGGAAATTCCTCAGCAATACCGAGTTGCATGCCCAAAGCTAAGTGCCTGCACCTGTATTGAAGGACTGTAGTCAACCAGCAGCCTGTTCATCAGAAACACTGAGTGCCTATTACTTTTATTGTCCTCAGTAAGATCTAAATTTTCCTTAAATCAAGCAAAGGAAGTCAGAAAAGGGGAATGATGTGATGCACACATCCATAGAATCACAGAAGATTTGGGGTTGGAAGAGACCTTTAAAGGTCAATTCCAACACCCCTGCAGGAACATCTTCAACTAGACCAGGTTCCTCAGAGCTCCATCCAACCTGTGCTTGAATGTCCCCAGGGATGGGGCATCTACAGCCTCTCTGGGCAACGTCTTACAGTGGTTCACCACTCTCATTGTAAAATTCTTCTTCCTTATACCTAAACTGAATTTACCCTCTTTTAAATTAAAACAATTACCCTGCATCCTGTTGAAACAGACCCTGCTAAAAAGCCTGTCCCCATCTTTCTTGTAAGCCCTCTTTAGGTACTGGAAGTTGCTATAAGGTCTCCATTCAGCCTTTTATTCTCCAGGATGAACAACCCCAGCTCTCTCAGCCTGTCTTTATAGCAGAGGTGCTCCAGCCCTCTGAGCATCTTCGTGGCCTCCTCTGGACTGACTCCAGCATGTCCATGTCCTTGTTATGTTGGGGCCCCAGAGCCAGATGCAGCACTCCAGGTGGGGTTTCACCAGAGTGGAGAAGAAGGGGAGAATCACCTCCCTTGAGCTGCTGGCCATGCTGCTTTGGATGCAGCCCAGGATGCAGCTGGTTTTCAGGGTTGGGAATGCACATTGCTGGTTGAAGTAAAATTTTTCATTCATCAGAACCCACAAGTCCTTATTCACAGGGCTGCCTTCAACCCCTTCATCCCCCAGCCTGTATTGATACCAGGCATTGCCCTGACCCAGGTGCAGGAGCTTGCACTTGCTCCAGTGGCCAGCATGCAGGGATGCCATTCCCCCTGCTCAGCCTTGTGTGCAAGCCTTGGGTGCCCCTGCAGCTCCTGGGGTTGGAGTGAGGCCACAGCTCACTGCCTGTGGACACAAATGGTTGGGACCTTGGTCCAGCATGCTCTCACTGCACCCTGGCAGCCTGCTCCAGCTGCAGACAGGTATTGATTGTGGTGGCCAAAGGCTTTGCCTTTCCTTAAGAGGTTTTGGTAGAAAAGTCTGTGATGTTTTTTTCCAGTCACAATGGCTTGTCCTGGTACACCCAACCTGTTCCACTGCTGTCTTGCATAGTCATGTTCATTGGTTTGAGCTTGGCCTTAGGTACATTTCAGATTTCTTTTCTATAGCTGTTCTTTTCCCTTCCATTGGTAGCTATCACATCCCTCCACCCTCTGCCACGAGCTCTGCCTTCTGCAGTCTGGCCCTTGCCTAATCAAGGGAGACAGCTTTCCTGTTGTTACTGTTGAAGCTGCAATAAATAGCATATCCATTTCTCCATTTATCTGCTTTTTGAAATCCAGCCTGTAATGCCAGCAATAATTACTCTGTTTCTATATTTAGAGATCATCAGCACCTCATGAATATCAAATTGTACTGTTATTATCTCTGTACAATATGGGCCAGTCTCCTATCAGTGTAAACATTTATAACAGTGATTATCAGTAGGACTGCTAGAGATCCCAAAATAGACAAGGCTGAACAGGAGTCTGCCATTATTTGTTTACTGGGGGAGGCAGGGAGAGAGGCAGAAGAGCCAGCTGAAGGTCTGACAGCACAGAGCCCATCTAGCACCAGTGTGGGAAGGCTGGTACGTGGGGAACTGCACCTGGTGGGACCATTAGAAGCAAGTGTGGAGAGTCTGCTGAGTCCAAGCACCATCTTAAATCCTTGGAATTAGGTTGCCATCTGCACAAACATCCTGCCCCACAAGAAAATTCCTCAGAACACTTCCTTAGGGTATGTTTTTAGTATCTTCATTTGTCCAGAAGGTGATGTTTAGAGCTGTAGTCTGACTGGCTTGGTAAATTATAGAAACTTAATTTCCAAATTACGGAGTCAACTCATTTTGCTGTCAGTATCAGCTCGCCAAGGGGAAACCGTTGATGTCTCATCTTCTGTGGCACTGAATGGCTGCATCTGAAGGTGTCTGGCCCCCCCAGGCAGTGCTTGCTGTTGGCTTGAAATAAAACTGTGCTCTGAGCTCAGGCAAATGGCAGGATGCACAGACAGGAGGGTGGTGAGAGGCTGCTGGTAAATGTTAAGGGCATGGGTGAACGCCAGTGGGTTTTTGCACTTGCTAACTTGTTTGGTTTTTTGTTTTGACGGACGTGCTGCATTGCATTGAGAAGGGCTGATGTAAACCTCTGTCAAACAGCTGAAGCTCAGTGGATCTGGCTGCCTCCTAAGAGACCTTTCCCCTGCCCCGAATCTCCAGAAGGCTTCCAAGGAATGGTCACTCACCATCATCATCTTTCAGAGCTGTCAGGATGCTTCAACAGCTCAGCTCTTGGCACGGTTTTCCAGCCCTTGCATGCTCTGCTGTGGCCCTGGCCGTGTGTACTGTTTTCCATGCAGATCCATACTCCCCCCATCTCAAAGGCTTTACTACCATCAGTGACTGCAGTGCTTAATAGAATCACCTTTTCCTTTCTCTCACTTTGCCCTGGAGTTCTTGCTTCGCAGAACTCGCAGTTCTGAGTGTTTACTTCGCAGCCCTATGGGCCACCTGGTCATGGCTAGGCAGAGCCACCTCCTGGCAGGACAGTAAGGAAAGCTCCAGATCTGCTGGCCCAGCACTTGCCACTGCACAAACATTTGGCCACTATCAGTGGCATATCTCCAGCCTCCAGCCTCCAGCCTGAGGGAGCAGGGTTACAGCTCAGTATCCAGCTCTTCCCACCCATAAAGGGTGCATCCGTGCTTCATAGCAGCTGTTTTGTATTTAAAGTGGGGGTGCTAAAGTGCAGGTAAGAGAAAATTACTGGCACTTGGAAGGGGTTGGGCAGGAAAGTGACTGTATGACTCAAGTCTGGGCAGGTGAGCTGCTTGGAGACAGGGCTGGTGGCACTAAGGGACACCAGGAAAGTGGTAAAACCTTGTGAACACAGTGGATGCTGTGCAACTGCAGGTCCTGCTATCCCACATTATTTTGCACCAAGAAAACAGAATACCCACACCTAAGCACATCCTTTAGATTCTAGCTGAAACCACTTTACCAACACTAAAATGAAGCCCTAGAATCATACTTTTTATTCTGAATAGAAAAAGGTTAGTAAATAAAGCTGGCTTCTCATCTATTCCTCATCCTTGAAAGTGCTGTAATACGCCACTCGACAGTTTCTGTCCTAGCTAATTTCTAGAATCAGCTCTCTTTTCAGAGAAACCGCTGCCAGAAGAGGACATGACTAAGCAAGAAAGGAAACTCAACTGTAGCAAAATGTGAGAGAAACAGAAAATAATCACTGAGTAAACTAGTACTTGTCGGTTCAGCAGGGGAAACAAATCTAGATCATTCTCTGCAGCTTTGGAGAGACCTTGCTGGCTCTTGCACAGCTGGCTTGGAGAGGCAAACAGAATACAAAACAGGAGTTAAGGGCTCCAGGGCTGTGCACGGCTCCTCGCACTTTCATCTCTTGCACAAGGGGACGTGTCCTTCCGACAAGAGAGCTCTTGTACACAAGTTTGTGCTGCGAGAATGCTGTCTATGTTTGGTTTGGAAAAGCTATGCTTGCTTAACGAAACCTGAATTTATCCCTGTAATCCTTCCCTGCATCTCCATGGCCAGATTGGAGCAGCCTGTGGAAAAAATTCCTGTCTATTTTCAGAAATAGATAAAAGCATTCAGATTACAGAGTGCAAATCTCATCTCAAAATGGCTGGAAAAATCCATTCAGCGCCACTGTCACTGACCCTCGCGACCTCTCCAAGTAATGAATTTCAGTTGCCTGTGCCTCTCCCCCACGCTGCCTCCTTCTCCTCCTGCCGCCACTGCCGGAACTGCCCTCGCTCCCAGCATCTGCAAAATGTCAGCCTTGAGTCCCACTGTTTATCCCACGGGGAGCAGGCAGGGAAGCGTTATGTAAAAGAGACAAGCGTGGAAATTATTATTGATCTCACTGCTTGAAACCGCTAGTGGGATCTTTTCAGTCCAGCCTCCATGCTCACAAATTTCGGCAGAGCGCTCGTGTGTCAAGGAAGACGTGCTCTTTACCAGAAAGGTAAAGGTGCCAGGAATCTGCCTCACTGCCCACGCTCATCCCAGGGCTCTGCTCTCTGCTATGCCTGGAGCTGTGTACGGTGTCACCCCCTGTGCTGCTGGGAGATCCCACAACAAATGAGCCTTTAGCATCACTTATTAGTTCATGAGACTGAAGATTCCATAGAGGAGATTACTGCTCATTTAGAGGGATTGTGTGCTTTAGGTAGCCCCTGAAGCTTGATGAATTCCTGCTCAAGGTGGATTAGATGCCCTGTTAGCAAGAAAAATATTAAAGACAATGGCAGCAAGCTTACATCACGCTCATATTTTGTTTACGGATTACAGTCTTCGTAATTAATACCAAAGAAGAAGGCACTCAGATGGACTGTGGCTTTTGAAAGATTAACCTTGATGGAATTTCTTTTTTTAATTTAAAACTTTATTAGTCTTTCTGTGATGTTCAGAGCAGACCTGGGATGCTGATAGCTTTGTGTCTGGCTCATCAAGTGTCTAACAGGAATCCTGTGGTCCTCCCTTGGGATTCGCATAGCTGACAATCACCACGCTTGTGCTTCCTCTGACAAAAGTAGGCTGAATCCTGGGAGGTTCTGAACAAACCATTTTCGGAACTGAGGATGCTTCAGATGTTTCTCCTTCTGTTTCAGAATGATGAACAGGATATGAAAATCTAAAAGAGGAGTGTGTGGCGAAAAAAGACGTTGGAGAGATCACCAGCTCTGATGATGAGTACGTGGTTTAGGGCAATAACGTGGGTGCTGCTTCTAGCACTGCTAACCTTCCAGGACCTGGGGGAATCAGCTCACTTCACTAGGAAACTTATAAATATATCCACTTGGCAACAGTGATGAGAGGCTTAGTTGTTACCTATCTAGTGTAGACAGAGAGAAGCACAGAACTGAGCACACTGGTGAAATGTGTGAAGAGGGGACAAGGTGTACCAGCAACTCATGACTACACCCGTGGGATATTTGCTTTTTAAATGACTTCAAAATACTTTGAGATCTTTGATTGCAAGGCAGCAGGTGCGACATAAGTAAAAATTCTGCATTTAGTGCATGTGCATGTTCAGAGCTGGATTTATTTCTGTGTGCATGCACATGAATGTTTACTTGCATGCATGTCCTTTGAAGCCCAAACACAGCTCAGCTGAACATGCAAGTGCAGAGAACTGGACAGTGTGTGTGTATCTATAGATATATACACTGCATATGGAGTACAAGCGCCAAAACACACTGGAAAACACAACACGCATATTACGGTCTGCCTGAAAGTCTAATGCTAACATCAGCATTTATCCCACTGCCTTATTTTTAAAACTTAGAGAAATACTCACAGTAGCCAAAACAGTCTGACTCTTGAGCTCACTTTGGTATTTTCCACAATTTTCAAGCAGCTGTCAAGCGAAACTTTCAGCAACTGTAAATGGCTGTTGAAATTCTTAGAAATGCTCTAACTGCACCATTTAAAAGAAATGCTAAATGGCTCTTCTTATAAGATATTATAAACAGTTTTTATCATCTCTAACAAAGCCAATACTGTTTTTGAAAATCACATATGAAGCAATGGGTGTAACTTCAATATTTCAGATAATGGTGCAAAACAAGGATACCACAGGAAAAGTCGTTATTGCCTATAAAGTTTAATGAATTTAATAACTCTTAAAGTAGTCACAAAGGGATACATATTGATTCAAGGTTACTGGATCTATATATGTGGAATCCATAAGCCTGAACTATATTGATATATAAAAATGAAGATGTTCATGAGAAAGTAGAACCAAATGGCAGGTTATAACAAATTTGTTTCAAATATCTTCAGAAAATCTGGCAGTGTTTCTGTTGCGATCATGAGTCTGAGAACTATAGCAATGCCTTCTCCAAGTGAAAATCTAACCTGTTAAGAGAAAATGAATGTGGAAATCCAGTAAAAGATTCAACTCTGACCCATTTGGAAGACAAAATAAGCCTGTGATATCCTGTTCGTTCACCAGGGAGTCATACTTATCATTGAATTGTTACAGCTAGACAGAACACAGGTATTTATATATTCTGTATGATCCAAGTGCTTAAAATTGCTTTCAACTGTTGACTTCACTGGAGATGAATGAAAGACATTAATAGGACTGCTGCAACCCAGCCTCTTCCAGCATTGTGTAATGGCCCCAGGAATATCTCTTGTGTACATCATTCCCATCCGTTCCAGCAGTTCCCGTGGCATTGTGCAAACCCCACAGCAGAGAGGTCACCACAGCTCCTGCTGCCAAGCTCCCCCACCAGCTGCTGCCAGCTGATGGCTGCTCTGCAGGAAAACAGCTCTACGACACAGGCAGCTCGTGGGGCCACTTGGATGGGTGCCTTCTGGAACCAAAAAAAAGAGGGGAGGGGAAGGATTGGGGGGAAAAAAAAGAGAGAAAAGAAGAGAATTAAAATGAAATTCATGAGTATGGGTGGGAAAAATGAATTCTGTTCCTCACTGAAGCTGCCCAGGCAGATTCTCTCACCTGTGGCCATGTCACACGATGTGTTTGGCTAGCCAAGAGAACAGATATGTTATCCAAACACCAAATAATGCTCTTCACTGCTCCACTGGGACACTGACCAGTCAACATGGCTTCCCGTGGGCACCACCCCCACGTGATGGAGGCAGAGACGAGCGAATCTTCCTGGATAAATGCCCATGGACAATTCATGTTGCCTCTTTGCTTCTGCTTGGACTTTCTCTATCTTTTCCACGAAAGTCTCCTCCTTTACTCCTGACTCCTGTTTCTTGTTCTCCATTCAAAGCTATATATTGTTTCAATGGGCGATCTCATAGAGGAGAAAGCACCTTCCTTTTCTTCCAGAGAGGGTAGGTTTAAAGGGTCTCAGAGGGATTATTTTAGGTCTTCTGATTATGTTTCTAGGTTTAGGATGTATGTAATGTATAAATTAGTCAGACAAAAGGTTGAAATACAGAAAACCTGGAATATGTCCAAATCCCTCACACTTAGTACTTTCCACATACACCTTCCCAAACATTTCTAACTCAGCAGGTTCAGCTCTGAGAGTAATGCTTAGTTTTGAACTTAGCTTTAGCTAAATGTGGTGAAGAATCCATCCTAGACCTCACTAAACTGGTAGCCAGCCCATGGGTATTTCAGTAAACTTCAAACAGAAACAGTAAAACAGAATGGAAGGGGAGAATAGTAGACTCTATAATTAAAAAGCTGTCAGTCTCCTAACATAGATTAAACACGTTAATTCCTCTAGGACTTTCAGACTGAAGATCAGCATTTACAACTTCAGCGTCAAATCATTCATAAGCAGCTGTAAATGATGGCACCAACATAGAAATCCCTCTTATGGTAAATACTGCCCTGGGCACAACATAGTTAGCATGAAGCAGCAGCCTCCAAATGGTTTGAAATTATAAGTTCTGAGCAGGGCAGGTTACAGCAACCCAACAGACCAGAGAGGTGAGGTTCCCACCTCCAAACTGGCATGATGCGACCTCCCAGTAAAGCACAACTGAGAAGATAAAACAGTTCTGGAGACCACAGTGATTCCTTTCCAGCCATCTGAGGCACAGAATTCTTAAGGAGTCTTGTGCTCAGACACACTGAAATGAAAACCTGACTTTTCTGATAGTGCCTTGGAGGAAGTAGCATCACAGTTGCATGGGAAAGTGGTCTGTCCTTTGCATACATGATTGCTTTCATGACATGCCATGAAAAGGGCTGGAATAGCATTTCTTCCTCCACCTCTGCCTGTAGGCTCCACAAGGAGTTGGAAGAGTGGGTACACCACACTCTTATGACCAGCTGATAACTGGAAGACGTGAGTTGATGACACTCTGCTGCCTAAACTCTTGCCTTGCAACTCTGTGCCTCTCTGTGGCCTGATTCACCCCAGAGTGTATCAGTGTGTGTTATCACCAGGTGCTGGAGTGGTTGTGTAGGCAGCTGAGAGCTCTTCTATCCATAGCACTGGCAGCTGGGGTCCTCCATTGCTCCTTGGGTAGGACTGCTCCCTGATCCTGACCCTGGCTGAGGTGCTGGAGCCATGGGGCTTTCTTTGGGGCACCTTTTCACTAGACAGGGGGAAGGGAGGTGGAGCTCTGCCAACAGATTTGAAAAAGTGGGTCCTTTTGCTCATTATCTGGATATATATTGCCATTGCTGGCTTTGCCTGGCTTTATGACTGTGCTCCCTCTTGCCTAATAAAGATCTGGGAATGCAAGTGAGTGGTGGAAATCCATCTCTTTAACAGCTCCCGGGGAGGGTATGTTTAGTTTTCTCAGGTTTCTAAGTGGAGATTGGAATTCAGTCCTTTATCAAGAGGGGCCATGGGTATATTAAATCCAAACATTTTTCTCTGCTGTTAACCACCTGGCAGAAAGGTTACACTAATTACATCAGATGTGTTTTCTCAAATTTTCCTGCTTCTATTATAAGCATGAGGCTTATGACAGGGGAACCAGCCTGACCTCTGGGAAATGCAACCTGTTTTATTCACATCTCAGTTCCCAGAGTAACCAGGAGACAGTGACCCTCATGGGAGGCAAGGTATGGGGACGGAAACAGGCAGGTCATGGGAGATGAGCATGGCAGAAATGATCCAATTCTGTCACCACAGAGCTCCAGGTCGGTACAGATGGGCAGGGAGTGCACAGGCACTGTGCCAGTAGAAAGTGCACAAGACTATGGTGCTTGGACCTTGGCTTGGCAGAAGCAATGAAAGCAATTTCTATGCTGTGCAAACAGCTCTTTACCTTCCTCCTAACCATCAACAGATGTTTTTTGGGGTTGCCATTGTGGGAACGGTGGGAATGGTGATGCAGATGTTGGCTTGGTCTAGAGAGGGAGGAATAGAAAGGAATGAGAGGTCGGAGAGAGGCCACGTTTATGATGGTAAAGATGAGCCTTCATACTCTCCAACAAATCTGTGCCCCTCTGGCAAATACCACAGCATGGCCAGCCAGCATCTCAAGTCCTGCAGCACCACTCATGCAAACTGGAGTGTTTTGCCTTTTATCACTTTTCTCTGTGTAGTATTTTTGCTAAGGGTGTCTCAAAACTTGGATACGTGGGCCAGGTTTTCGTGGAAACTTATGGTGCTAGGATTTCCCTGGAAAGCAACAGTGTTAATTTTTATCTCCATCCAAAAAAAAATTGCTCAGAAGTGACAGTGGTGAAAACAGTATTTAGTAGAAAAATATTGTCCTACTCAAAAGAGAGAAGCACAAAAAAAGGTCACAGTTAAAAAAGTAGAAAAGTAAAATATGATTTGACCTTGTTCTTTCAAATGAGACTCAGGCATTAAAGTGCACTGGGGACTAAACTTCTTATATTCAGTGACAGATCTTCTGACATGCTCCCACCAGATGCTTCTGTAGATTGGAAATGAGCAACAGGGAAGAAATATGGTAGGGTTTTTTTCAAGATGCAACAAGATGTTGTACTTCCTGGCCACATGTAAAATGAATTTACAACGGAAACATGCCAGAAATGCCTGAGGGTAACACTAGCCATAGCAGAATGCTGAGTCCTTTTTTTTTTCTCCAGGATTGAATAATGGTCCTGAATGTCATTCTTCTTAAAACAGCCCCAGAATGGGTGACTGGTGAGTGAGATCAAGGTTCCATGTTTCATAGGGCACATCAGGAAAAAGTTATTGTGCAATCTGATCTCAACTGCACATACGTCCTCTGTCACACACACTAAGATAACTCTCAAGGTTATTTATTGCAACAGGCCCCTAGAGCGATGACATAGTGAAATTAATATTATTACTATGAATAATTGCATCATTTTCTCTGACTCTAGTTATTCTTGTTTTCTGCTATTACATGCTTGTCAATGCTGTTCATCGCTGGAGTGACTGGAAACATTTCATGTAGTTTGCAGAGAACAGTTTTAACATTTTCCAAGCAAAGGGGGAAAATGCACTTTGACTCTTTTTGGCCTCAGAACCATGCAACAGATTTGCAAAGTATTTAAGCACAGGCCTACCATGTCTCTGTCAAGGTCACGGTAACCTTAAAAACACTCCCCTTGATTTCATTAGGTTTTCGATTACACTGAAGTGACTGGAGCTGCCTCTTAATTCAAAGAAGAGAAAAGAGGGACAGCCAATCTCGTAATGCAGCTACAACTGTAAATTACCCTGTGCCAAGCCCTGTGTGTCTCACAGGGCTGACGGCAGTGCTGAGCTGTGGGTGATGAAGAGCCAGGGCCGTGCAGCCAGTGGGGCAGATTCAGGTGCTGGTTACAGCACTGCAAATCTCCCTTTCAAGCACAAGCAATGCTTTACACTTCGCACAGGGAACAGGAGAAAATACCACTGGGGAGTAAGTTGAGAGACCTGGAAGATCTTTATGTCTTAGTTAGGGCTCTTTGCCTTAGTGTCAGCTCTTCCACACTGATGCACATATGCTTTCCTAACCACAATGCTATCCAAAGCCTCCATCTTGGTCAACATTTCATCATTCACACTCCGGGAATTATCATTTCCTCCAGACATGCTGACAAAGCTCATTGTTTATTGCTCACAGCATGTCAGAACTGCTGGTTTTGCTTTGGACTGCAAGATGTTTGGAAAGCCGCATGTTTTTTCTGAAGCCGGCTCAGTCCCCTCTGTGCCAGCCTCAGCTGCTGCATTTGCTTTTGCCCAGAATGCTGGATCGTGTCCAGATGAGCCAGAGAGGAGGAGAGTGTCAGCTTCAGACTGACCAAACAGCACCGGATTTCATGTAACCATGGCCAAAATCTTCCTGGCAGCCACATGTACAGACTTTCCAGCAGAGATGCCTGGCACTTTACTACCTTGTTCCCCTCTGGACCCGCAGATAAACCTGTTGGATAAGTGAGCCAATGAGTGTGACCTGGACATGTGCCTGTTGTGCCATTTTCTAAACCCAGGGGAGATTACAGCTCTTCCTGGCAGCAGTATTGCCCATGGAGAGACTATAACAGGGAAGGAGGCCATGCACCACCCCTTCTGGAAAAGAAAGTGATCTTCAGTCATGGACCTATGCTCCAGAGCTCCCCAGCCAGACATGGGGGCAACACCTAGCTGCTCACTGACCTATTACAACACTGCACTCATGAGCACTTGCTAAATGTTGCAGAAATGCAGATCATTATTTATTAGTTATTGCATTTCATAAGAGAGGACATATATTTTTCCATAAGTCCCTGAAAGCTGAACTAACACAGAAAACACAGGACTGGTCCTACAGATCTGTACAGCGTTACCTCTGGCTGCATGGCTGAGGCCTCCTCTCAGTACAGGAGGGGTGAGAGCTGAGTTTTTGGTGAAGGCTCAATTTCTGTCTTGCAGGAAAAATCCTGAGACACATAATCTGACCTCCCCAGCTAAAATGTCTCCTGGAAGATCTGTCCTGCCCACAGCAGTACCACAGGCAGGAGAGAGGACACAGGGCATAGGAGCTGCCTGTCCCGGGAGAAAGAGTACAGCTGCACCCATGAGTGGAGGCAGAACAGCAGGAATGGACTGAGAGCTGTAAGACCAGCAAAGCAGCAGTCAGGGGATGTCCTCAGCACACAGCAGTTAATGATCAGGGACAAGTAGGGTGATCTCAGCACTCCTTTTGCATGGGGCAGACATGCTCAAAGGCATAGAACACATGCTTTGCAGAGTTGAGGTCTCTCTGCACCCTCTGACTGCTCCCGAGGTTGTTACTCCCCCCACAGTAACCCCAAAGGGACCAGTCCAACCCAGGGAAGTAGTAAGGAGAGGCAGAGAGTCTGTTGCCAGTGGGAAATCAACAAGTGATTTGAACAGCTTTTTGGGAGCGCAGACAACTCCTAAGGGTCACTGGCACTGATGACAAAGAGCAGCTTTACCACAGACCCCAGGCAGATGTGTGTTCCTGGGAGCACTGCCCATCCTCATCCCCCACCCTGTCTCACTCTGTGCTTTGGCCTGACAAGCCCCAGTAGATATGACTTGTCTCTTGGACGTTGCTATCCCACATTTTATTTGCATCATGCAGGATCTGTCCAGGTGATTAAACAAAAGACATCTTTTCATTATTGTTGTTGTTTTTACTGGGCCATTGCTATGTCCTTTATTACAGCTTTGCTTTTCCTGTGAGGAATAATCTCTGGAAACTTGGATAGAATCCTTTGGCTCACACTAGAAAAGGTAATAAAATCCTGGGAACCCAAAATGTTTCTCTGTTGTTTTCACCAAACACTTTTTCCCATCTTGAAAAATGCATTTCTTGTTTCTGATTTGTTTCCTGATTTCGGGAAAATTTCTTCCTAACCTGCCAGTTTTCTTCCTGGGCATTTGGGAAGCTGTGACCAAGTGCTGAGAGGGCTCCAGAGACCTTTCTTTTGCTCCCCACCACAACTCTGACTCTTCCTACAAGGAAGCCACTAATTTCCTCATTGCTCTGGTTTCTCCATCTGCCACCTTATGATATAATATTTACTTATCTTTTCAAAGCATTTTAAATCTCTGTAGGAATGCATTATAAAAGTGCATTAGTGTTATTACTTTACTCCGTTGTATAACTTTGAGAAATGGCTTACGTAAGGCTGGCTCCTCTATCCCCTCTCTGACCCCCATCCATTGTCCTGCTGCTGCTGCTGCCTCCTCCCATGACAGCAATAATTAAGCTCTGGTTTCCCAGTACCCTCCTGGGTTCCTACCCAGACTTTGGGGAGTAACCATCCAGTCCCCTCTACATCAGTCCAGAGATTGGCAGCTTTGGGTTCAAAGGTTCTGCTGCTTCTCTCACCACACCTCTGTTGCCTGCATTAGGGTCACAATATATATTTTCAGAGGTTCCAGAGTTACTTGTATGAACTCAAAGCCTCATTTTCTGGCACCTCAACAGTACCCCACCAACAACAAGCTTTGAAACTTCCTTATAACTATGACATGAGTTTTATTGGGAGGACATTTTCAGCCTCTTAACCCTGTACTCTCTCAGGTTCAGCCTTCATGAACCAGGTATAGCAGGACCATAGAAGCAGTCCAGCAGTACACTAGAGCAGAATGTATTCAGATGGTATGGTGAGAGCACTGGAGCTCCTGATGGGAATGACATAGCTGACTGCTGATATGCTACTGTGACCTGCTTTTTCCTCCACGGCGTTTTTCTTTTTAGTAGGTAAGTTAAATTTTTTTGTTTCTTGTATGTTCTGTCATGCTTAAACACCAATTTTCAGCGAGATAAAAGACTGTCAAAAGAGCAGGTACTTGAACTAACAACACTGTGTAGAAGAGCTTCCACTAAAGGGGCAGATGACAGGAATACGAAGGGTGCAAACTAGTGAGACTGCTCCACGCTCTTCTTCCTCTTTCTCTTCCTCCTTTCCTGAAGGATATTGGTCCACATCCTGACCATTTTATGTGAAACAGCTGCCAGGTTTCATGCCAGAGGTGACTGCATTTCATAGACAAGCAAATGTGCTGCTATCTTACTGCCAGATACTGACCTCATGTGCATTAGCCTTGGCTTTTCAAAGGGCTCTGTTGGACTTGGGTGGTGCAGCTCCAGCCTGACCCCAGCATAAAAGAGACCTGAGCCCATTCCACTAATTTTTGGCATTCAGAAAATGTAAAGTGTGTGTCCTATAACAGTGTGTCCATACACTCTGCCACCCTGCTAACGCTCATCTCACACAGGCTGTCTCTTGCTCATAGTCACTTATTTGGACAAAAACTGGTGACTAATAGAAGCAATTTGTAGGAAACATGCTGTTCCCAAGTGACCAGCAGCAAATTGCTAATGACTGACATTAGAATGACCATTCTCCAAAGTGTAATAGTTGAAAGTCCACTGTGCACAGCACTGATCACATTTAGCAACAAAACAACCCCTCCTGATTCTGGCATCTGCCATTTATGCTGGCTACTGCTTGTTTCCTTTCCCTGGTACATCTGTAAGACCAATTACACTGAAATTAAGCAACCACATATTATTTGTTGACATAAACATGAAGTGTAATGAAATGTACACTTCACTAATGTGACCTTATAAACTTGATGGACAAAACATTAAAAATACAAATGCACTGTAGGGAGAAATTCTGCATTTTTCAGGAAATGGATCATAGGGCTTATAGATCATTTCCATCTCTGATGTTTCTGAGTTGTGAGGAATGGAATTTCTTAGTATTTGAAGCAAGAGAGGGGTATGTTTAAACAGACTGGAGAGGACTGCAGTGTAAAATCTTTGCACTATAAAAAAGGCAGCCTTGGTTTTTATTGCCCCTGTGGGGAGTCTCCTGTGAACCAAACAGCAACTAAATCAAATAAACATTTCTGCATTAACTCCATCTTCTCTTCAGCTTTAGAGAGTTTAAAAAACCCTGTAATTTACTGAATCACCTTTTATGGTTGTACCTGCAGATGTCTTCTGAATTTGATAGTAAAAACATTTAAACTCATAATGTTTCCCAAATCAGCTAAATCCATTATATCACCTGTGCCAGTTACTATATTTGTAGGGCAGTAAACAGTGGCCTTTATTGTTTGCTGTTCATGGGGCTGTGCATAAGAACGAGCTTAGTCTATCTCCAGAGAGATACACCTACCTTGCAGGCACCAGAAAAATTATACCAGCTTAAATCAGTGCAAGCTTTCCATGCTGTCACTGCCTCCCCTGTTTTGATTTGGTGACGGTAATCTCTATTCACTGCTGTGCTGATACCCTTAGAGTCAAGGCCCCTTCTCTACTCCTGCTGTTTCTGGAAGAAAAATTAACAAGTGCAGCTTAGGCATGTTATGAACAGTTAGCAAATTTCCACACCTAGGAGGATATGTGGGCTCAGATATCTGATTTTCTTTGCAAGCAGATGGAGAGGTGAAAATCTTTATGTGGGCTTGTCATATCCTTATCTCAAACCTTCCAGAAAAGTAGGCAAATGGAGGCAAGATGGTGAATGATCCAGACATCAAGTAACTTAGCTCTTCTCACAGGCAGTGAAATTTGCTTAGAAAACCCAGGAGAGAGGAAAAACCCAGGTGGATGTGGAGTATGGCAGTTTCAGCACATGAGCTCCATGAGGGCTGTTAGGGGAGAGCACGAGTGTGAGGGCAGAGCCATCCCAAAGTGTTCATGGAGTAAAGGCAGTAGTGGCCCTGAGGATCACATCTGCACTGCGCTCTGGGGAGGAGGGCTTTGGGGAATGCATCTCATGACTTCCCACCTCTGGCATTTAATGACCCCTTCTCATCTTTTCCTTTCTTTCATGCAGTCCTTTCCTCTTCCTCTTCTTCCACTCCCTGAATTTACTATTTAATACCATCTCTGGGGCTGATTTTGCAACTGTTTACACAGCATAGGACCATCAGGAAAGCATTTAACACATTCTGATGTGATTTAGGAAGTGGAAATAGCCATGTAAACAGAAAATCCATAAGTAGCTTGTGGGTCTCAATTTGAAAACCATTTGATGCAAGCACAGCCCAGGCCATTTCTCGACAAGTGCTCCTAGAAAGTCTCTTTATTCAAGTGTCTGATGCTTTTCCAAGGAACAGGAGAACAAGAGTTATCTTTCTGCTGTTCTTTGGCAGTTATAGAGAGGCGTGACCGGCTGCCTAATGATATTTTCCATATTGTTTATCTTTTCTTCCCTTTGAGTGCCACACGGTCTATCATTCCCTCAGCTCAGATATAGGCCCCAAGGGGACTTAGTCTACAAATAAAACACAGAGCTAAGCAATAGTGATTAAAACCCAAAATGTTTTAGGCATACTGCCATTGTTAGGAACACTGGTTTCAAATTATTTCCCTTCTCTCTGTGTCCCCTCTTGAAGACTTGTTATGAACTCCATGATGCCACTTGTCATCCATCCGAACTATGCCAACACAAGATGAATGGAGGGGTCCCACTGCACATTGTATCACCAAAAAATGTTCAGTAAAGCTAACCCCAGCTATAATAAAACAATTCCTTTTTCTTGTGTTCCTATGAAGATCTTAAATTCTTCACGGCATATGTTTCCAAGTCCTGTCAGTGGACAGATAGTAGCTTGTATCATTTTCTGTTTTCACTTTCTATTTCTCGGGTGCTAGCACAACTTGAAAGACTTGAAAGACTCAATCATTTTCAATTTCACTCCCTTGCTAAAATCTAAAAAGATTTTAATTTTTGTGAAGGTTTTTCTCCCCCACTGTGGGCAACATTTTAGTTTTTCAATCTGTTTTTTCACATAAATTTTGCTTATGCGGCCAAGCTGCTTTTCAGTCTAGCTGCAGATCCCTCTCCAAGAGCTTTTGAACCTTCTTGATGAATTTTGCTCAAATTTGATGGAAGGGCAGAAAGGCAGAATTCTCAGAAACAATCATGCTCCTACAAGATCTGTTAATACAGACAGTATGATAGAGGAGTGAGAACTAAATTCATGCCCTGACTGAGCAAACATTATTGTTTCTCTTGGCAGGTGGTACTTGCTGGCCCACCCACACCTACTGCTTCTTGCTTTGAAGGGACGCTGTCCATGGAGTGGGAAGGAGACAAAATTAATGCAGTGGGGATGGAGATGGGTTGAGGGGCACAGGGAGCAAGTCTGTTGGGAATCAGGCCTTGCTGCTTCCAGCTCTCCCCACAGGAATTGTTTTGTGGCTAAATTAAATCTATATTGTTTTATTTCAAACACATGGAAAGCTTGACTTCGGCATCAAACGGCATTATTTTTTGTGGACGTAAAGCCAGTACCTTAATATTATTTTAACAAAGCCTTCTGAAATGCACATACATTTCCAGTCAGCCGGATTCTTCCTTTTGCTGAATACTGAACATTCTTTTCTTCCCCTCACTGTTGTCTTTGGCTGTAGAAATTGTACTTTCCACTTTCACAAAAACTGTAGGGGCATTATGAATGCCTGTATTTTTCTTGAGCAGACTTTTTGCTTTCTAACAAAATGCCTTCACTAACTCACCTCACACAAGTTCAGCTTTCAGTGTATGTGTGTAAAGCACAAGGTGCTTATCTACTTTGCCTGTGTAGTTGCAACTGAAAATTAAATTTGCCTTTGTATTTTCTACTAGAGTGCTATGGTGAATGCTTGAAAAGATGTCATGTTCTTCTTCAGGTGCCTGCACGACAATGTGACAGACAAAGAGATTTATCTCCAAACAGTACAAAATTGCTTTGGGGTTCTTAAGCAAGATAGGAACACAATTACTCATTGTTGTTTGTCTTACCAATTTTTCTCCACAGTTTTAAGTAAAATATCTGAACTGAAAGTTTATATAGCGAGGTGTTGGCGTTCTAAGGAGTGCTGTATAATGTTTCACATTTTCTAATCAAATTACCAACTTTGATTACAATCTCCTGACAGCAGTCTCAGCAAGAAGAAAGTGTCATTGTTCCTACTACGCTGATAGGAAAGTGAGGTGATTTATCCAGGGTCACCCTGGAAGTGGCAGAGAGTGGGCTGCAGTGAGATTCTGGCCTATGTTTTGGTGCACGGAGTGCCAAAGCTCCTCACTTAGCTACTTACTTACAAAATCTTTCTCAGTATTTTATTAACCCATTTTAGCTGTATTTCTTCCATGCAGAGAGCTTCAACCCAAGAGACAATTAGCCATATGCATTTTACCTAGTTTATCAAACTAATGAAAAGAGCCATGACTGCCCTACAGTACAAATACCAAAACCCACATGTAGACATGACTGCAGTTTCACCCCTCTCGCCTTGCTAGACAACAGCAGTATAACAATTTGGGGACAGGTTTCCATTTGGCATTACAGCGTTGCACCAGGAATTTTGCAGATATTGCAGATGCCATCACTGTCCTGTTTCTATTCAAAGTTTTGAGGCTGCCCAGGAGCCTGGCCACAAGTCTATGGCTGACAGCCCACGGCACATGCTACCCTTGGAGACATTCTGCTGATGCTGTGTCTTTCATGCTAAGTTATTGCTACTTAAAATTCAAAAGCAGTTTGCCTTGCTCTTGTCCTTATTTTCAGGAGGCACTAGTGAGGACTCATTTCACCTGGCTTCAACTGTGTCATCAGCCAGACTGATCTCAAGGTGAGCCATTTCAGCTCCCCGTGTGCTGAGCTGCTTTAGGCATCCAATTTGGGATAGCAGAGGTCACTTTTTGAAGCTGCCTAGAGGAGGGAATGTTGGTGACTAAGTCTGACTAAATGCCTGTTTCTTGGTTAGCACAAGTCAGCTGTGGTGAATCACACAACAAAGAGCCTCCCGACACAAGAGGCAGAGCACTCTAACACGGAGTTGTTTTTATCTCTTCAGCTAAGGCATTTTGGAGGATTTGGGATGGTATTGGTACTTTTACATAAGACCCGGTCCAGGCTGGTTTTAAGATTGCTCAAGGTCTTTGGGAAGCCTGTTCCAGTGCTTGACTGCTCTAATTTTGAAGAATTCCTTTCCTATTAACTAACTGGGATTTCTCTTGCTGCTGCTGCTGGGACCAATGCCTGTCATCTGTTTGCTGTGCACCTCGGAGAAGAGTCTGGCTCCACTTTCTCAGTGGACAACAGCTAAAGTCCCCCCTTAGCCCCTACTTCTCCAGGCTGAATGAGCAAACGAGAGCCCTCAGAAAGTGACGACAGTGGAGTTACCAACGTTTTCATGAATTTCAGAATTAAATTCCGGAAAGGCTCATTCCGTAGTTATTTATTTATTTTTAAATTTCAAGTGACACCAAATTGATCACTGATTCTCAGGCCTGCAAAGGTACTCCCCAAGGCAGTAAATTCTCACTGGACTGTTGCAAGCACATCAAAAGAGGCAATGTTGTCCTCAAAACTAGCTAGGGTGGAAAAGAAGGATCCCAGAGGGGGTGTGGCTGTGGGGTGATATATCCCTAAGTGGGTATGGGATCAGGTTTTGCCCTGGCACTTGTACTTTGTGGGAGTTTTGCAGAGGGACATGTTCGTTTATGCGCATGGAATTGATGTGGAGTCAGAAAGAGAGCCCAGGTTGCTTTGGTTCTAATCCAGCAGCCCTTTGACAGCCAGGCATGGACTCACTTTGGTTTCACACAAACATAAAACTTTATTTAAAACCTCCTGGAGTTTCCCTTCTTGGACTGGGGATTTCACCAGGTTTGTTTACCTTATAAAAACACACATGTGGGAAGAGTATAAAGAGGTTAACTCCATCAATAATGAGCGGCAGCAAAGGAGGTGCAATAAAAACTGAAAACACAGCCCGTTTCGGGGAAAGTTAAGAGAAACCATCTCCCCACAGCAGTGGAAATCATGCCCCGGTCGTTTTCCACTACTCGACAGGCTATTTTATGACGAATTCCACAGCTAAACAGTAGTACGGTTTTCCCCTTCGCGCAGCGCTGTGGGGTTTGATGGTTCCTCTTCGTGTGGGGCTGATGAATCCCTGTCCCTTTTCGGCTGATCGCCGAATTTCGAAGCGTGCTTTGCCCTCCCGGCGGCCGCAGCCCGGTGCCGCTGCCCTCACCCCAACGGGCCGGGCGGGCCCTTTAAGGGGGCCGGGCCGGGAGCGCTGCCATGGCAACGGCGTGACCGCCGTGACCGGAAGTGGCGGGGTCAGGGGCC